>QLNU02003225.1:34039797-34077922 GCA_006491805.2 Dysdera silvatica | reverse complement strand
GGTATGTGGTAAGAAAAGGGTTCTGTCGCTAGGTATGTGGTGGAAAAGGGGATTCTATGATTGGGCATGTGGTGAGAAAATCGTTCCGTGACTGGGCATGTGGTAAGAAAAGGGGGTTCCATGACTGGGCGTGTAGTAAAAAAAGGGTTTCGTGGCTGGGCATATGGTAAGAATAGGGTTCCGTGGGAAAAAAGTTTGAGAATCATTGATAAAAATTTAGTACATGATATATATATATACACATACACACATATACATATACACACACATACACATAAGGCTTGACAAATTGCTGTGAACCGCATTCGCCAAACTAGAACAGCACTTGCCCACCTCGATAAGAAAACTTAAGGACCTAGTAAGAAAAGGTTTCCTTTTCGCCATCTGAAAATATCTATTCGCCAATGGCAACAGGGAGAGAGGATTTGGCGACCGATCTTATTGATCTTTTATATTAATTTTTTATTTTTATGTGTTTAAGAAAATTAAAGTTGGTAAATTGTTTGGTGTCATAAATCCTATAATTAGTTTTTAATATGAATGGAAATTACTCCCATAATTATAATAATAAAAAGCAGAATGATATGTTTGTTCCCTAAACCTTATACTAATTTAATCAAAACCAATATAAATTACATAGAGGTAGAATCATGGAATGCTCTTGATCCTGAATTTGAGCCGATGAACAATTTTAACTTGTTCAAAAAGAAAATTAAATTATTTTAATTGATACTTTACAGTTCAGATTGTTTCTTTGGAGTTATTTTCATAGATATTGTGTGTAAAATTTTGTGTATAATTATTTAGTAATACTCCTGCTTCTCCCCCCCCCTCAACTTTTTTTAAGGAGTTAGGATTTTTAAAATCTTTTACGGACTTCATTCATTCCTGTAAGCCGAACTAAAGTTTGGCCCATGCAGAAAATTTGTGTTTATATTTCGATTATTTTGTAGGTGGTTTACTTATTCTTAGTGGTTTAATTGTACTGATTTGTGTGAATCAGAGCCGTTCCGACTGTGTGGAATACAAGCAATTTTCTTAGATTAAAAATTTAAACGGGTACCAAATGCGCTAATGTAAGAATGGATAATGGTCCTAGATAGATACCCATGCTTTCGAAATACATATATTGGTGTCAAAAACCAATCTTTTTATGGGGGAGGAGTCCACCTTTGTCTCGAATGCAAAAATTTATCGGTCTAAGTCTGTTGCAAATACTGTGTTGTATGAGACTAACTGTGTTATAGTTCGTTTGTAATTTCTTTTTTGTTTTACGTATAAAATGAATAGACTTGGAATATATACATATATTCTAAGGAATTTGCAAAGTTTTTTTCCTGAAATTTTCGGTTCATTGTTATAGCTTTTTTGTAAAAAAAAAATAAACACTTCAATTCAGGGACGTCCTTAACTAATGTAGGCCCGGAGAAAACCTGTTTTGGGAGCCCATACACATACGAATAAGAAAACAAAAAAAAAAATTGAATAATATATGAGCACTAGGTAGCACGCAATACGAGAGCAGAAGCAAAAATATTTTTGGGGAAATTTTCAATATTACAAAAATTAAAAATTCGAGAATTACGCTTCGCGGGGCCTGGGGCATGGGCCCCGCTCGGCCCTGCTCCAATTATACTAACACACTTTTAATAAAGGTTTTCAATAAGTGTTAAAACAGTTACGCGGAAACGGAGGAAGTAGTTCCTTGCCCATTATGTATCACTCTTTACTTCTTACCTGAACCAATCTGCAGCGGACTGATTTCACATCATTATCTAATCCATCGGGTTCTACTTATTTTGGTTTATCAATAACGAAGCCGGCGTAATTGTTTTTGCGAAAAAGATAACGTAAAAATGGCGCTGGCTAATCGTTTTGAAGAACAATTGATACTCCGTCAACCGTGTCTTATTCTCCGGGTTCCGCTTTCCAGACTTTTCTTTCTTTTTCTGCCTCCTTCCACCGTTTTATCTTTGTTATTTTTACACGTTAGCGTAGTCCATTGACGAGTCCAGACAATGGCTCGTGCGAAAACAATAGCGCCACCGTGCGGCGATTTTCCGGACCGCTTGAAAAGGTAGAAAAAAAAAATATCGTGAATTTTCGTTGAAAAAATATCCTACAAATGCGAGACAAAAGAAAACAACATTTTAGTTGCTGCCTATCTTGTTTTCAAAAGTTTGTTTTTGTTTTCACTGGGTTATTCAAACAATGACAAAAGGAAGGAAATGTCTTCAAATATATTTCATTTTTCGAATTCCAGCTATCTTGATTGAATTTTTTCTTTTTCCTAAACACAAAAGAATTGTACGTCTTATGCGTAACATCTCCGACCATAATTCAATTAAAACTCGGTGTATCGGACTGCGTAAAGTGTAAGGGTATCCATAAATACACTAGCTCTCAAAACTGAAATAGCAAACTAAATATTTATGCTGTATTGTACTGACTCCGTCTGCTCAAAACAAAAAATTGGACACACTTACATACGCACACTTACTTACTTCTTTGCTTCCATAAGCTTAGCACAATATATCCCTTAACATGCATAAAATCCATTCCTCGTGTTCTCTTCTTTATCTGCTAGTAGATTGTTTACTTTTACCGTTTTAATTTTAGATATCGGTGTCCATTTTTACAGTCATAAATGATAAATGTTCTCTGTTGCACACATTGTTACAAATTAACTGTGAAAGAACAAAAATCTTAGTGACTTCAACTCAGTTTCTCCATCTTAGCAAAATTTATTGAAAACTTGAAGCTAATGAATCAAAGGACTTTTTAAAAAATCATTGCAAAATAATTTTATTGATGGTAGAACAAAAAATAGGTATTTCAGATGGTTGTATCATACTCTGTAGACAACATTTTCTTTACATATGGCAAAATTTTGTTGCAAAACGAATGAAAATTGTCAAAATTTATGCAAGTAGATCTCTAAATGCCCGTAGTACACTAGTCTTTATCGAATATACTTACGTTAAAGAACTTTGGTTAAACATAGCATGGAATATTCTTGTTCCACTTAAATCGGTCGACCATTAACTCCGGCTTTCTACACTTTTACTTCCTTCCCAGATTGTTTTGTTAACCCGAGCACCTTTCATTTCATTTAATAAAGAAACACGGAAGAAAAAAATATTTTCCATTTGATCAAAATCTGTTTTATCTAATCTATGATCGCTCACGAATTTTCGGTTCATTTCTGAGATTTTGACAAGACAAACCTAGATTATTTATGATATAAAATTTTGCGAATTCAAATACGATACACCACGAAAGTTCTTGAAAAAGAAAACGTTGGGAAAAGTGGAATTGGATTTTCACACTAAGCCAAAATTACGTACTCTACGTAACCGGCAATGTATACAGTATCTTTTTATACTCTTTACAAAATTAAATCTATGTGTCATCATATTCTAATAAATTTACATAGATGGTTTTTTATAGTTTGAGCCTGGACCTTTTCCTTGGCAGATTTCTATACTCATTAAGAAAAAGTTGGCCGTCAACCGTCTTAAGATATCTAATCATGGTATGTAGAGGTTTAAATTTTTAAAATATCTTATGGACACTTAATATTGCCTGTTTCTGAAACCTATTGGAGTATACTGCGGCCAGTCGCGACATTCCTTCCATGGACTGGGTACCAGATTACTGGAAATGCATGATAAATCATAATTCAGTTCTTTATTAAAATTTTCAAGAGTTTTATGTATAAATTCGGACGCATGAAAACATCCATTTTTAAGAAAAAATTTTCGTAATTTTTCTAGTTTCAAATCCAATTCCATTTTACCTGATATTGTTTGGTACCTGAATGATATCAATAAGGTATTTGGTTCCTTGTTGACACTATTTATCGCTTAACACCAAATAAAACCTCATTGAAAATAAACACTCAAATAAAATGTCACACATCCATTTTCTTCTGTTACTGTTAAAACGATTACATCATTTCTTACTTGGTCCTCGTTAGAGCGATTTCTTTATATTTGCTTTTAAACGCATTTCCAAAAAGAGCTCATTTCCCTAACTGGCTCATTCGTTTTCGCAACAGTTTATGTTTTCTGACATTTGCGTACTTTATCTCAGCAGGGGGTTTTCCCTACTTATTCTGCCATAGCATTAAATATGAGAGCATCTGACAAGAAGGAACTCGTTACGTCTATGAACGTGGTTGTTTGCATAACATAAATATAATTACCATTTATCAGATATATACTGAGCCAAATCATGAAAGACTCTCACTTGGAAAATATCCAAAGTTTCCACTCTAGGAAGTTTTGAAGATGAAATTTCTTTCTCGTCGAACAATACACACACAAACTCTGCCTTAATCGTACTTATGTAAGTTAGTTAATTGCTACTAACACTGGCGTGCTTTGAGCAGAAAGGTCGAATTTCGTAATTGTGGTAGTTGCTTCTTGCATTCAGCAATGAGCGTTTTGTGGCAATAGTCATAAAGACTAGCTAGACTAAATTCAGTGAAATTTTTGTTGCACTCCTACTCCGAAATTTACCCTATAAATTTAGAGTCCATTCAGGGCCGTCTTAGCACATTTGGTAGCCTTAAATTCGATCGGTTTTTATGGATCCGTTTACATTGATTTTTCAATTTCAAAATTTCTGCATTAAGAAAAATGTAGTACAGTAAACCCTTTCAAAACCTTCGTTATAATTAACGGCAATTTCCCTTTGACGACAGTATTTAGCGATCCCAACAAATACTTCATAAGATTACATTCTTTCCGAATAGAGTCTTTTCTGTTTAATAGCGTTTTTCTCTGTGTTAAAAAATCGTCAGTGGAAAAGATTACTGTCTATAATAAACAAATTTTGCTAATTTAGAGCTCGCTATTCGGGTCGAAACCCTAGGCCCGAACTGTATTGGCTCACCCATCAAGGCGACATTGAATCTGCTGGTCTTCTATTTTAAGAGTTTTTTTTTCGATTTTATTACTTTTTAATGTAGCCTGTATGAGAACTTAAAATCGAAATTTTACTGTGCATATCAATGTAGGAACCGGTAATAATTTTTAAACGTTTAATAACTTCGACATTTTGCGACTAATATTCTACAATCTTCCCTTAACTTTTGCTATTTCTTTCATACATTTTAAAAGAAATTTACTTTAACACATTATTATTAAATTTATCATACGACAAAGATTATTTAAAAATAAAATGTGAAATATCCTGAACTACGTAAAGTTACATTTTGTTTTTTTAAAAAGTCTACTGTTTATTCTTGCGTAGTATTTTTTTTACTGCAATCGCAAATTTTATCCGTTCATCTGTCCATTGACGTATAATAATAGTGTATTTAAAAACGTTCCATAATTATTCTTGGTTAGAAAACTACCATTGTCCTAAAGAATGCCATTATATGGATGACGTTGTCATTAAATTAACGATCTTAGTTCCACACTGCCTAACTTCACAGTAAAATAAATTTGAACGTTTGTGTATTGGTCGTTGTTCAGAGGTTAGCCATACTGGAGATTTCATCTCTGAGAATCTAAAGGTCCTTGGGTCATAAAACTTGTGACAAGCAACCAAGCAATAGGGTTGTCTTTAATACTTATATCAGTTGACTGACTCTGATTGGCATCCGCTCCTGCTTTAGAAAATCCTTCTAAATGACTGTTATTCATATCTGTTTCGCTAAGGTATTTTAGCAAAAACAATGACTGAAATTTATTTAAAAGTGCCAATCACAGAAGATATGTTGTATTAATATGAATCTTATCTGACAAACCACTCCCAGTGAGGGATCGCATATCCAAGTCTCTGTGCCACCTGCCCACCGTTCCTCAAGATTTTGACCTGAAGCCTTAATCATTCATCATTGTCGACCTTCGACTATATTTAGTACCAACACGCGATCGTTAGTTCGCAAACGATGAAAGACTTTTAAGGCCATTTATTGGCCAAATGATTGTATAATACTCCATAAGAACCTTGACTTCTTCCGTACAGGTGTAGGACAGATGTCCCCAACTATTAAAATATACCAAATTAAAATCATCACAAGTGATATCTAAAGATACTGACGAAATTAATAAACATTCATTATTATAGACTCTCCAAACCAAAGATTTCTATTTTATCATACTTCAATTTTGGTTTATACAGATATAACGGAATAAAAAATATAAAATATCCTAATTACTATCAGAGAGAATATCGTAGAGAAAAAAACCTGGAGGCAAACGAAAAAAAAGAGGATTGATGGATGGTTTAAAGTTTTGGACATGAATAAAGTTTTATCCATGATAGTTCAGGATTTAAAGTTTTATCCACGATAGATCAGAATTTACAGTTTTATCCATGATAGTCAGGATTTAAAGTTTTATGAATGATATGTCAGGATTTAAAGTTCTTTCCACGATAGGACAGGACTTAAAGTCTTATCCATGATAAGTCAGGATTTAAAGTTTCATCCATGATAGGTCAGGATTTAAAATTCTTTCCATCATAAGACAGGATTTGAAGTTTTATACATAGGAAGAGGAGTAAAAGAAGAAATATTCGTGTTGATATAAATGATTTTACTTCTTGTCCAGTCGAACTTCTTGTGAAAAACTACTTCAAAGTGTTTTTTAATGCAAGTATTAAATGAAATACTAAATATAAGTTTCCCCGAATAACTTTACAAAGTCTATAAATATTGTAATGCTTTCTAAGCCAGCCCTAGGACGTAAATATCCTATTAATTTTGACTTTCTAAATTTAATGGTATATTTTTGACAAAATATTAAAGCATCGGCTTTCATATAGATTGTGAAAACACAACGTTTTTGGTATAATAATTATTTTCCCGTAAAATTGTATTTAGGTTCGTCAGTTACGTCATAATCTTGATATTTGATTTGAATGAATATAAAACGCCATTATTAAGTATTTCTTATTAAAAATATTTTTATTAAAAAGTGCTTTACTTACCATCAGATTTTCCAAACCTTAAAGCCCATTTTCTGTTAATAACAACGTTTTGAGAGAAGTGTAGTTTTTGAATGTTAGAGAAAAGAATGTCCTTCGTCAAGAACTGACCACAAATGCAATAAAAGGGCTTCAATACCTACTTGGCTTTTATTCTATTTTATTCTTGACGAAGATGGCTTTTTTATTTTTTTTGGTTCGAAGCGAGCCAATATACTCATCTTTTACATCTTAAACGGCAATTTGCAGCATTATCATTAACTTTAAAATATGCTACGTTGAATGTTACTATTTAAACATTAAGATTGAAATGTCGATATTGTTATAATCGAAGTGTTGGCATATGCAGTTTAATAAAAAAAATTCAAGTAACGATTTTCCTCGCCACATCTTGTTTTTCAGTCCCCTGCTATTCTCTACAATCTATAGTAAACTTAACAGAAATATCATATTTTGGCCTCACTATATATATTAAATAATTTAAGCGAAACAACTATGTATAAGAGCTTATTTAATAGTTTAAAACTCGATGTCATTTCAAACTAAACCTGTGCTGGTCCTCATCAGAAAAACATTGATATTTCCTGAAGAAGACCAGTATATCTCTTGTACGAAATGTCATCATATTTTTCGCTACTAAATAAGGTCTTTTACGTAGCAATTATATCGTTATTTTGTTTAAATTATTTAAATTTAACTAATTTTTATTGTCTTCGTTAATCCGATAAATAAAATTGATAAAATCTCCCTTTAAATCATATATGGAGGTGTGAGAAAGGGTAAAATTGAGATTAGTTTTATTTTATTATTAAATACATTTTATCCCCTATTTTCCGACATACCTTATATTGCTTAATTAAATGATCATTTTGAGTATCCGGCCGTGTATTAATTCAGGAATAACGAAGGCATGAATAATTCATGTATTTATATAAATAAAAGAATCGGCTTCCTATTTGGATTTTGAGCAATCTATAATGATAAAGAAAGGGAACTAGAGAACGATGAGCAACTCTGTTCAACATCCTTGGCCTGATTTCTCCCTCTCCTCCTCTTGGCTTTACAATCCAGACCTCTGAGAAACTTCTTGAGGGCAAAAGTTTATTTTCTTTCTGCTTTCTCGGCGTTTTCGCTTCTCATTTTTCTTCGCAAAAGTTGATACGGCAACTCTGCTCCAGTTCCGGTGAGTGAAGAAAGATTAGAGAAATCTCATTTCGAATTCAAGTCATTTCTCTGCTCACTTTCGTCAGGACTTGTCCTCATTTCGCTGCCTTCTGTCTTGCCCTGCCTACTTGAAAAAATTAGCCTACGTCGATCCGGAAATGGCTTCAGGGCTCATTCTGATTGTCTCGATTGTGTTGGTCAAGATAAAATTATGGAGGCTAGGCCTTTCCGAATCTTAGTGGCATTGCGCAACGTTGTTGTCTTAACGAAAATCTGACAAACCCAGTCAATTCTAATGGTTTTTTTCTCCTTTCAATTTCAAATCTTGCATTGGATTCGATGGATCAAATTCATATTATTTTAGCATGCACGTGTTTAGATACGAAAAATTTAAGCGTGTGATTTTTTTTTTTTGGTACTAACAAAGTAAACAAGTACGCGTATAAGACGGCACCTAAAAACTCCAAGAAATGGTTTTGCAATGCGTTTGAAATTAAAAGAAAACATGACAGCATTTGAAAGATTTATCAATAAAAACATGGAAATACCAAACTAAGAATGATTGAATCTTATATTATATTTTATATTTATATATATTATATTTTAGAAAAAGGCAAAGAATAAGTTTAAGCAATTGTGATCTTTTTTATAATCCATATTGTTTTGATAAAATGTATTTTAATCACATATACTATAATGTTATATGAAATATGAATATGCATTGTGATATTTTATATATATTTGTAATGTTTT
Source organism: Dysdera silvatica (assembly GCA_006491805.2). Lineage (NCBI taxonomy): Eukaryota > Metazoa > Arthropoda > Arachnida > Araneae > Dysderidae > Dysdera > Dysdera silvatica. The sequence continues at coordinate 34,069,060 of QLNU02003225.1, read as the reverse complement.
CTACATTTGACTTCTTTCTCCTCTCAGCTGTTTTAAATTTAAAGCTATTTATGTATGATTGACAATTATCAATATTTGATAAATAATTACTGCCGAACTTGTAATCTTCTTTTTTCCGTGTCCAGATTAAACTTTACACTGCCAAAAATTTTCGGCCATTGCAGCCTTGTCATTATTAACCTGAAGTAAGTCTTCCATGTTACATAGTAAACTTCTAATAATGCGGACTTAGATTGCCCTATCCCTTTCTTTTAAGTTTGTTTTTCCATCACAAGAAGGTTGTTCGAAGAATTCAACATAAAACTGATATTAACACACTTATTTTAGTCGAAAGAAGAAATAAAAATATTTTTTACATCACAGTAGCAAAAAGTTCTATAAAATTCACATGCCACCATATTTTTATTGTTAATTGAAGTTATGCAGACGCACGCACACACACAGACAGTTAAGGCCCTCAGTTATAGAAAACGTCGTTTCTCCCATCCAGGTTTCTCCTAATTCAGGTTTCCTCCCATCTAGGTTTCCTCCCATCTAGGTTTCTCCATCTAGGTTTCTTCCATCCAGGTTTCTCCTATCCAGGTTTAATCTTGTATGCTAAATTGCTAAATTGTTGCGCAATTTCGCCACAAATTGCGTTAGTTATAGCGACATTCAAGTTATCACCGAAATTTGGATGCCTGTAACCGACAGATAATTTTAAGATGTTTTTATGTAGTATTAAATTTTGTAGGGGGCAGTATTATGGCACATACATATACTTTTCTTTTAACACATTCTTTATTTCTGAAAAATATATACAGAGAGATAAAACAGAAGGTCGAACGTTTAAATATGACAACAGAAAATTGAACTATAAAGTAATAACAAATTTTATAGAAAGAAATCCGTAATTTAAATACAGAATAATAAACATAAAGAAGTTGAAAAGTATGTAGGAAGGACAACTTGACTCAACGTTTGGAAACAGAATTATTCTATTTTGACATAATAACTTTAATAATTTTAAAAAATTTTATGACGAAAGCACATTTTAGGATCAAAGCACAATACTCTAATTTTGAATTCTCTAATCTTGAATTTTGGATGAGGCATGAGCAGAGGTGAATGCATTGCTTTCTGAAAAGATAAATAAAGCATTACATCCTTATATTAGTTCTCGTGTTTTTAGAAAGTCATGATATTCTGTCGGCCCTTATTAGAAATCTTGAACATCAGTGTGAAACAGCTAACTGATACGATAATATTTTGTTTAGCTGGATAAAAATAATTAATAAATATATATAAATAAATTTATTAATTCTCTACCTGTGTTCTTACCCTTCAAATGAAAGGCTGATAAAATAGGGTTTTATATGGAATAAATGCATATAGGCGTGTGTGAAATACAGGAGAGGATTGCCAGTTCAGCCTTATTTCCACAACGAAGAAGTGTTGTAGAAAATATCCGCTGAATGAAACTAAGTTAATGTCTATAGGTAAATAATGCCCCGAATTTTTTTCCTTTTTGAGCAGGCAATGTTTCTGTGATTAAGCATTTGTAATACGATATATAAAAATGTTAAGGTATTGTTAAAAACTGGATGTAATAGATCGGTTGACATACTTTTCCTCAGCAATTACAAGGGCAGAACAACAGTTAAACCCCAATTTTTAGAATCGCAATCCTTTTCAAGTACATTTATGTTATTTCCATTTAAATAAAGAAATGTCTGTAGGTATGCAAAGTGCTTCGTCCTTCAACTTAAGAAAATTACTTGTCCTTGCTGCGAATTTAAACTAAAAAAATAATCGCTTTTAATCCGAGGAAATAAAAGGAATAAAAGAAATAAAGAAGAAATAAAGATTACCTTGTGATGAATGGTGTTCTGCAAGAACGTGGTTTGTGAAATCAGTGAAATACTAGATTTTTCAAAATGTAGCTTGGAGTTAAAATGGCGTTCTGTCAGGGCGATTTATCGCCCGCTAAGAATTATATTAAATTACCTTTACCAAAATAGGCTTACATTATGTAACTAATTATGAATTCAAACCTTAGGGCTCCAAGCTAAATTACACAGGGTCTTTCGCCATACTAGATGCAAACTATCATGTGAGTTGGTCAACGTGTGACACCAAAGTATAGTAGGGAGTGATAGACGTTCAACGTTATTTATCTTCAGCTTGAATGAACAGTTTATTTATCATTTTAATGAGGATTTTAATTATTGTATGTAATTTAGTTATTTATGTAGTGCATTTAGTTAGCTATATGGCTCATATTACGGAATCTGTAAATTGGAGCTTGTCCTTTATTGCTTATCCTCCTCCTCTCTTCTTTCTAAGCAAACTGGGCAAAGGGCAAGACAGGGGACTCGAGCAAAAAAGAAATGTGCACGACAGGGGTCTAAAGAATTCTTTCACTACATAGCAGTTTTCCACCACCCATTTAAAAATTTAAGTTGTCCTTATCAGCAAGCGTGGATTGACGTCATCAGAAGGACAGCCTGGATACCAGACAATCACGTGGATTGTTTTAACCAATGACCTGTGAACCCTACGTGACGTGGAGAAGAAAGTTTGGTTCAGCCAATATAAAGAAACAAAAAAGTCTCGTCAGATCGCGACTAGAGGTAAACGATGGATATGAACGACAGTACAGTTCGGTTTTGGAGTTAGTTGAGTTTGGCGCTTGGTAAAGACTCAAATGTGCGCCCCCCTTGCGCTTCCCTCGGGGCGCCCATAGATATTAGTGTATCTTCTTCTAGTATTTGGAGTTAGCACCTCTGAGTTAGTTGAATGATACAAGCTTTGCAGCTCAAACTGGCGTAGATAAAACCCAATTATCCGATTTTCAATTAACCGAAATCAGAAACGTAGCCAGGCTGGGGCTAGGGAAGGGGCTTAGCTCCGCCTGTAAAATAGTTTTTTTTAATTATTTTAGAATTTTATTTTATAGTTTTTGTTCTATGTAAAATTATACATGACAATGGAAATCGTTCTTTGACGTTAAACCTATATTCAAAATAGATTTCTACGGTAAATCTTGTATGCATCATGCTTTTTACAGAGGTTTGAGTCTTCATCTACTCTATAATAAAGATAAGGGAAATTAAAAATTTTAGTATAAATCTATAAGTTTCAATGCAAAATTTACGTTAAGAAAATTAACTAGTATTAAATATATTAGTCTACTTATATATTTAGTGTTATTAAATATATTAATAAAATACATCAGAACATTAAAAAAAATTGATGTCCTTTGTAGCTTCTGAGCCTCTGTAACTTTCAACGTCCCTCCCCCACCTTTTCTGTAACTCGTATTTAGCATCAGGCTTAACCAAAATCCAGATTAGGACACTTTTAGCTATCTAAGTGTTTCCAAATCATTTAATATCGTAACACATGCATATTACCTTATGCCGCTTCCACTACCAACGTATTAGTTTAGTAATATGAAATTGAACATTTATTTCTTTTTATACATGTTGTAGTTCTTGTATGTACTCGTATGCCAAAAATCAAATTTCCAGATTATCCAAAATTTCGCTCACGTAAAATAGGATTCACCCCCTTGTTTCGGACTTTAATTTCTAAAACGTAATTTTTAATTGTTAATAACTCGTAAAAAAATGCTTTTCAGGCACCCGATGGAATCCGAACCCAAAACCTCATGATTTCAAGTCAAGTTCTCTACCAACTGAGCTACAGGCGTCGACGATTTCTTCCTTTACGATCATATATAAATAATTGACGCCTGTAGTTCAATGATAGCGCACTTGACCGGCAATCAAGAAGGTGTGTGTTCGGATCCCACCAGGCGCCGGAAAATCATTCTTTTCTTTACGAGTAATTTAACATCTATTGTTGCCACATCATCCGCTAATATGAAAAATTGTTGATCCAGTAGTAGTTTTTAATCCTTTTGTTTGATTAAAGATCAAATACCATATGCTTACCAGTTTACATTACTCTACAAGTAAACAAATACCTACTTTTAAGCTAACATAACCAGACGTTAAATTTTTAGCGAACAAGGGTAAATACTCATGTAAGTTACAACTGTCGTAAAAAATTTATTATTTCGTGGGAAAAAGTGATCAAAATCAGTATTTTGATCAATTTTTTAATTTTTATGGTTGTCTCTATAAAATAAAATTATTTTTAGAAAAGCCTGAACTTTCAGCTTACTCACTACAAGCTCCCCTTCCCCTTGCAACCATAATCTAGAGGACGCCGTTCGAACTTGGAGGCAATTTTTACTAGAGTTTACCCGTCTAGTGTTAAGTTCTATCAACTCTTCAGCTTTCCTGCTAACTTTACTGGATCTTATAACATTCTGCTTAATTTTAATTTAAGTTCTGCCTCCAATTCTGAGAACCTTGTTTTAGAAAGAAGCAAGCATCCATTATACGCATCCCTGAAGTCAATAGCAAACGGCATCTTGGACCCAGGGGAGCCGAGAGCGAGCGCGGGTCCCCAGGCTCACTTCGACCCCACCCCATAACTCCTTTCCTGGGCAGTGGGATAGATATATTGTCTTTTGGGGGAAGGGGGTTGAAACCCCCCGCCAAATGAACAAAAAGTATTCAATAAGAATGCATTTTTTTGTACTTATTATTAATTATTTTACAAGATCACTGCTGAAAAAAGAAACTAACGTAAGCTACTGGTTGTTATTATTATTTTTTTAATAATCGAGTCAGGATAATGAAGTATAATTAAAAAACTATACATTAAAAATGTACAAAATCTTATTAATCTGGATTTAGAGAACAATTTTTCTGGCCTTTCGACTGGAAGGGGGTGACCGCTCCCCCATAGGTCATTGCCAGCGCGGGCCCCCTGAGCTTCAGCCTCTGCTTCCCCCCCTCTCGTTGGCTCTGCTTGGACCGTTCTGATAATTCTTAGCGTTCCCTGTTTTCATGCTATGCTGATTGCTTAATTCAGAGACGGAGGCTAAAGGCCATAGTTTTATGGATGAAAATATACTGGGAGAATATTAGCCAATGGCTCTCTACAACGGCCAGAAGTGTTGATGAAATTTTTAGCGCTCCTCCCTTCCGCGTTGCTATCCATAATTCAGATCATTATTTGTTTTATAAAAGACACCTGTACCTTAGGTTCAGTGGGAAAATCACATAGATATGCATATGGCGTATTTTTAAGCCTTGAACCCTAAAACTGTTTGATAAATGAATGAAAAAAACCACTTTGTAGAAGTATAAAAAAATGTGTTCTTGACCTAAAGCAAATTTAAAAAAGAGACTTAACCTTTCCACGAACTGAACGTACACAAAAACCCATTTAGTTCTCGGAGGCGGTGATTTTCTGCAAATTGCCCCTAAACTAGAACAAACACAAATAGGAAACTTTTAAAGAAAATGCCGGTTGGTTGGTTGGTTTGTTTCTTGTTTTCCGTAACCTTGGAGTCCATGTAACTTGAATTTGGGCTGGAATGATATTTATTTTACGTAAAAACAGATGAGTTCTGAACAAATACGCAGTTTGGTTCCGGGCTATTTAAATTAGATGTAGGTATGTTTGGTTCCCCGTTGGGAATATAAATGCTTGTCCTTGTCAGAACAAGTTAAAATCCAGTTTCACTCATATCTATTTATTCACAGCAACTTAATTAGCGTTGAGAAAACTGGCCTCAAAGGGCACAAACGGTAGACTAAATTCAATGTAAACATTAACACTTCCAGATAGGTTTTCAGTATTGGCTATAGAGGAATAAAATTCATAAACTACTGTATCAAGCGACGTGAATGACGCCACAGTCTTTCAATGGCTCTGACCACTAGATCTAAGTTTGCTGAGCTGGCCTCGATCGCCAGTATTCTTAATAGTATACCAGTATGCTAGCTAGCATACTTCTTGTATAGTAGTACTTCTAGTATACTACCAGTATGTTTCTAGCATTGACAATGAATTAATACAAAGATTGAGAGACCAACATTCTCACCATGGATAATGGATATTAGAATTTACTTATTGGCCTAGAGAGAGAGCGGTGTGTGAAATATAAAAAATATGACGAAAGCAAATTAAGTAGTTGGTTAAAAAATAAGAATTATAGTTAAGAACAGAGAGAAAGAATGAATTAAAAGGGAAATGTTAACGAAGAATACTTCGTTCCATGAAGGAAACGGTGGTACTTGAAACGAAACGAAACGTTTTCTATGCTAACCTTATTATTGCTTCTTCCGCCTGCTTTTTGTTTAATTTAACCCACGAGAAGGATAGCGCGCCGATTCGAGGAACGAAAGGATGAGCGTGGGGTGCTTTGCACCCCATCTGATTATATAGCATTATTTCATTAAAAACGTCCAATTTTACGGGGAACAGTAACTGGAATTTTCACTTTGTCACCCTACCCCAAAAGATTGTGACTTGGAAGGCAACAGGAAAGAGTTTGGCCAGTTTCAGAAGCAAGGGCGGACGGTTCTTTTTCACAAATTGTAAGTTGTGGGGTGTGAAACACACCCCACGCCTGCTCGCGGGTTAATTTACTTTTAAGTTCCTTTCTTTCTTCTCTTTCTCGGTATACCCAGAACCGTAGCCAGGCTAGAGATATGGGGGCCGAGCGCTCCTGGAAATTAGGTTTTTTTTTCCGAAATAAATTAATTTAGAATTTTATTTTAAATTTTTTGTTTTGTATAAAATTGTACATAACAATGGAAATTGTTCTTTGACGTTAAAAATATATTCAAATGGATTTTTGCCATTGATCTCGTGCACATGCTTTTTACAGGTTTGATTCTTCATCTATCTATAATAAAGATAAATAAATTAAAAATTCTAGTAAATCTTTATAAGTTTTCAATGCAAAATTTATGTTAAGAAATTTATTCATTAACGTTAAATATATTAGCCTACTTAGATATTTAGTATTATTAAATATATTAATAAAATACATCAAAACGGTGACAAATTTCTAGCACCCTATAACTTTCTGGGCCCCCCTCCCTCGTTCAAACCTTCAGAGACCCTCTGTGACAAGCACCTAGCTACAGGCCTGTGTATAGCAGTTTTAGTCAATATTTCTCAAACTTTTCCGATTCGCGCTACGTCCTTGGTGTTTTTGTAGTATTATACAATATATTTTTAAAGTATTATATAATATATTATTGCCAAATATTGTCAACACAGAAAAGCCTCCCGGGCGAGTTTTGTTTTGTTTTGTTTTTGTGAGTTTTCGTGGGGGAATTTATTATACAATAATTTCTGCCACCCACGTATAGGTTATGGATCAAACTAGAGCTTTATTCATTTTTGGAAAAAAAAAAAAGACTAGCGGTCCAAGACACTTCAGGCTAAAAGGAGGGACGTTGGTTCGAGTTCAGGATGGGGAAAGCGTCTCTTTTTCTCCAAAACGAATAAAGCTCTAGTTTGAGCTATAATCTATACGTGGGGGGCAGAAATTATTGTATAACAATATATTATTGTAGTATTATACAATATATTTTTGTAGTATTATACAATACATTTTGTAGTATTGTACAATATATTTTTGTAGTATTATTTGTTTTTATTCTGCAGCGTTTTTGTAAGAATTTTTCCACGGTGCCCTTACTATTTTAAAACCCCGTTAGCTCAGGGTAATGTTTTTTGGTGAAAGTATTTTCACAATACACTGATACGGAGCCCTCACTTTTAGGCAGTGATTCCCAAAGTGGGCTGTGATGAAATCAGGAGGGCAAGCGCGGATCCAAGGGGGAGCGATGAGGCAATCGCTATCCCCCTTGAGGTGAGGTCATATCGTTGAAAATGAAATAAAAAGTACCGGTCACTAGGCTAAAAACAGGAATCGGAAACGAATCGCTCCCCAACTAAAGAGTTTCTGGATCCGCCATTGGAAGGAGAGGCGTTAAGCAATAAGTTTTCCGACGATTTCCAACCTCTACTGCTAAGGGAACTTAACCCCAGACTACATTGATGCATTGGCGGTGTTTTCTATTCTTTTCATCTCTTGGGGTTTGACTTCGGGTTAACAGCACGCTAGGTTAAACAAGTTACCCAAGAATTACAGTGCCGCTTTCGGCAGCCACCATCCCCCCCTGCCCAATAATAATAATAAACAAGTTACCCTTACGTCACCGCAGGGCCAGTATTCAATTGAGGATGTACAGGGGAAATACTGTCCGTTCGTGCAGACTTGGCGTCCTATCCCGTTAACAGACGGGTTGTTTCATTGCAGTAGAGGGTAAAACGTCTTCCAGAGCTCGTTTTTCGCGCGGAAAAAAACGAGTTCGGCTGGAAGGCCTTCTACATGTCAAAACAACCCATCTAACGAATCAGGCGTCAAGTTTCGCAGGCGCAGGCCAATATTTCAGTTAGTGAATGTATGTTGTAGATATGCTTTTTGTGTAAATACATCCTAACATTGATGTATGTAATTAACGCTGATAGCATGTCGAAAATAAATTAACTTATTATTATTTCGGGAATAAGAATAAAATAATTGATATATATATGTTCCTCCAACGAAACTAATAACTATAACATAACTATAACTTCGTTTTCCTAACTTTTATTTATTTGTTTTTGTAGTGTTTCGATAATTTTTCCTTTTATGTTTATTTTTCAAATTTGTTTTTATAATTTTTATTCATTTTCATTTGCCGTTGGATTGTTCCGCATATTGTAAATACATTAAATGATTTTTTAGTTACATAAATAATTTGATTTGAGTACTATCTAATTTAAGAAGGTAATCAAAAGAGCTTTTAAAATATTAGCGTAAATTTTTAAGTTTAATACATTAAAGCTTTAGAACGTTATGTGTATTTCTTATTGCATACTGCGTAATACGATATTAAAATTTTGTACTTAGGTACATTTTTAACAAGAAAACTTTGATTACGGAAAAATCATTTTAAGTAATTTTAGCGGGTTTCAATAGATATTGAACCTGCTAAAAATCTGTCTGCCTGCCTGCCTACCTGCAGGCAATAAAAGGATAATGTAAAGGTCTTCCGTAAATGCAATAATGATGGCTATTGTTAACATTGAAAACCTACCGAGTTACTTGAGAATTAGAGAGTTGCGGATTAGAGAGTTGTGAATTAGAGAGTTGCTGATTAGAGAGTTGCGGATTAGAGAGTTGCGGATTAGAGAGTTGCGAATTAGAGAGTTGTGGATTGGGAAGTTGCGAATTAATGTTATTTGAAACCCGCTAAATTTAAATATCGACCTTAGGTGATTTTCTTTCACTTGCTAGCTTTAATTAAAATATAAAATTCCATAGAAATATTAAATGGATTTTTTTGATCTAGTTAAGCAGAATTTTTTTATATTTTAATTAATTGTTCAGTAGGCGATTTAATTTGCATGAATTTCACGTTTATTGCATGGAACTTGCTGTCCTTATTTGGCTTGGAATTAACGTTTGGACAGGTTTTTGTTTTCAGAAGCTTTCGAAGCTTTTTCCGAAAGTTTGTCAATAATGGAACTCGTTAGCCAACGCACCATTCCCATGTCAAATTTGACCTGAGGATCGGAACTTGTTTGTGCCAAACACATCCACTTGCACTTATCAACCGTCTCATCTAATGAAAAGTTTCTGTCCATGTTTTCAGGTTAAAAACCCGTTTCAGTTTTTGTTTCCTCGAAACGTGTCATTAAAATTAACAGGCATCGACTTGAATTTTAAGCGTCTCATATCGCAAAACGACAGTTTGAGGCTTCCGAATTGACATATGCAACGTTTTTAAGAATTGCTAAACAATTCACAGATTTTTGGATTTGCCTTTTAAGAGGAATTGTCCTTAAAAATGAAAACAAATAAACTAAAAATTATAAATAGAAATATTAAATAGATTAAAAAATGTAAATAAATTAATTTTTAAATCTAAATTTTTAATAAATTATTTTAAAAATAAAATTTTTAAAAAAATAAATTTGGATTTTTAAATAATTTATTTTATTTTTAAATAAATTAAATAATTAAATTTTTTAAATGGATTAAAAAATTTTAAATAAATTAAAAGTGATAACAAATCTTCCTTAAAAATGATAACAAATAAATGAAATGGAGAAACTTGGAATTGAGTGGCTCGCTGAGAGAAAATATTGTTAGCGAACAAGATTATACACACACACACACACACAGAGAGAGAGAGAGAGAGACCAAGCACAGTTAGAGGCTATTAGTTTTAGTTTCATCACCGTTTCGATAACATGAGCTAACTTCTTCAGAGCAAAGTGGAAAGAAACAATCGATCTAATATAATTTTGAACTATAAGAATTGGGTGAAAAATTATGTTTACTTATATGTGAAATAATCACATTTGTAATACGAGTTAAAAACGAGGAAAAAGTAATCATACTTTTTTTTATATACACATTATTATGAATATATACGTATATATGAACAGTCTTTATAGAAGCTTTTATATATATGTAACTATTTTCAAATATATAGATGTGAATGGTATCATCTAGAATGAAATTTGTTTCTGTTTGTTTTTTGTTTTACGGCTCAAAGACTACAGTGGTCATGCTGCGCCGGGACCTACTGTTTTCCGAGGAATCCGAATCTCATAAAGTCTAGGAAACCAAACCCCGGACTTTAATGCGATCTTTATGAGATCTCTGAGTAAGCGTTCTTTGCACTGCTGGGAGTCGAACCCGGATTAGCGGCGCACTAGGAGAACGCGTTACCACACTGCGCCACCGCAGGGCCTGTTATGTCACATAAAAATCGAAAACGTGATTCGCGAAAATCGTTCAGAAATAATGATATCAAATATTTTTTAAACAAGAGGAAAATAAATTAGCTCATAATTACAGACATTAGTAAATTTTTAAATAAATAAAGATACTGCTAGAATAATTTAATACTATAAATATGAATTTTGGGGAATTTTAAAAATGTTTTATTAAAGGACTACTTTAAGAAAATGAGAAAATTTAAATCACATTTTTTTAAATATTCGTGATTAGAAATTCATATTTTGCATTAATTTGAATCATGGTTAAATTTGTTAATATTAGAAATTGTTTTAAATGAGAACTCCATTTAAATTCTTTTCCGAGTTTATTCAATTAACACGTATAATTAAGATCCTTCACCCAAATATTTTGCAGTTTTCCAAATATCTGTTTATGTTATAAACAGATACATAATGTTTGTTTGTTTGGCTTTTTTATGGCGCAAGAGCATCTGGGCTATACTGCGCCAACGATACATAATGAAAACAGATTAGACATACACTAACTTCATTCAAAATTGAGTATCAAAATTATGAACAAAAATTGTATAATTAGTTGACTATAAAAAAAATATCTTTTAATAACGTACGTTAGAGCCAGTATCTATTTCAATATTCGTATTATAGCCAAGATAGCGTAAGATGAGTTTAAAATGGCGGCAAGACATACTCAGTAGAATAAAATAATTTTGTCTAGGCTTTGGGAAATAGGAAAAAGTTTAGAAAACTCTAAGCTAAGTGTAAACACATCTCTGAAGATTCGCTTTCATTTCACAGCATACCACTCCCATGATCTGAATCATGTTCCTAATTGGTTAGCTATCCATAGTTGGTCTATTCATTGCATATTTACTCAAACGATTGGTTGATATTTTATTCATTTTATGGCAATCCTATGAATTCCTGTTGCGATTCTCAGTAGGAAGGGCATATTCAATGTCCAATTAATGGACAATTTCAACATTTTTCTAAATGTTATATTGTTGATATTGCGTGCCTTGAACTAAGTTCCTTGACGTAATGAATGAACTCACCGTGAGCCCTTTACCTGAAGATCATATTTAATATGCACTCTTTCTGATGAATCTTGAGTTTACTCATCAAGCGAGGTTAACCTCCTCTTTCACAGGCGTTGCATTGAAAGACTAGTCCTATTTCACAGAAGTGATGACGTAGGATGAATGAGATGCATGAAACGTTGAAAATAAACGAGTAATTTTTCAAAGATATTATTACCCTCCTTAGGGTTAAAATAATTAGCAAAAGCTCAACAATCAAAGGCACCGGAGCCTCCCATATATGAACTTCATATACGGAGAAAAGAAGCGTTGTTCATATGCCTTAACCCCTAGGTCACCTAGGCATTGGAATGACGCTTCCTTTCAATGTATGGGTGAAAAAGGAAGCCTCGATTTAAGCTTGAGCATGAACGTGAAAAATTACTATATAAACGAGCAATATTAGATACAATCGAACCCGTGTATATGCAGCTCGCATATATGCGAAGATCGCATACATGAATGAAATATGGAGCCTCAAATTTTCTCCTATCTTTTTAATGTTATCCAAATTTATTTTATTGCGATTTTATACATGCACAAACCGTGAAAGTATTTTGAAGCCAAACGAATGTTTAATTATAGATGTAAGATATTATTACCCTTCACAAGGATAACACAATTGCCAAATAATGGTTTATTTAACCATTATTTGGCAATTGTGTTATCCCTGTGAAGGGTAATAATATCTTACATCCTCATATACGGAGAAAAATGCGTTTGTTCTTGTCCTCATTCGTCTAGTAGGTCAAGACACCGCGGGCTCAACGTGGGGACCCTGGTTCGAGCCCAGGATGAGGACGGCGCCTCTTTTTCTCCAAATATAAAAAGCTCCAGTTTGGGCTACTTAAACGTGGGTAGAAAAATTATTTTATAGTTTAATTATAGAATTTAAACCAGATATATGCAAACAAATTTTATGAACAAGTGTTCATCCACAATAAATAGCTGGCAACCCTTATTTTTAAGGGGTGTTTCTTCACCGAAAATGGCTATCAACGAATGATCCTGTAGAACAGTGGTTCCCAAATCTTTTGGCCCACGGAGCCCTATTTAGGAAAAAATTGGAGCGCAACGCCTTTGTCTCTTTTTCACTTTTAATGTGTGTTCTTAAGGTAGGGTTATATATATATAAGTTAGTTACTATGCCATTCGCGTGAGATTAAGATAATAAAGTAGTTAGAACCGTAGTTAGACTAAGGCTGGGGGGATGAGCCCTCCCCGGAAAATATTTTTTTTCCAAAATTAATTATTTAGAATTTTATTTTATTTTTTATAAAATTACTTTTTATGACAATGGAAATTGTTCTTTGATGTTAGAAATGTATTCAAAATATATTTCTGCCGCAACTCTTGTATACGTGATGATTTTTTTATAGAAGTTTGAATCTTTATCTACTCTATAATGTGGATAAGGAAAATTATAAATTTTAGTTTACTTCTATGGGTCTTCAATGCAAAATTTTCGACAAGAAATTCATTCATTAATGTTAAATATATTAGTCTATTTAGATAGCATTATTAAATAAATTAATAAAACAGTACATCAAACATTAATTAATTTTAAGCCCCCCCCCCACTTTCAGAGCTCCATATAACAAGCTTCTAGCTACGGGCCGTACTGTAGTAATCGTAATGTGATGAAAATTAATTTTCTAAAAGTTAGGGCCTTCCATTTATTTTTTACTGAACAAGTGAATTAATTTTTCTGAGGCCCTGCGGTGGCGCAGTGTGGTAACGCGTTCTCCTATTGCGCGGCTAATCCGGGTTCGACTCCCAGCAGTGCAAAAAGAACGCTTACTCAGAGATCTCATAAAGATCGCACTGCTCACTGTAGTCCGGGGTTTGGTTCCCTAGGCCTTAAGAGGTTCGGATTCCTCGGAAAACAGTAGGTCCCGGCGCAGCATGACCACTGTAGTCTTTGAGCCGTAAAACCACAAACAAGCACTTTTTCTGAAAGTGTCCATTCATTTTCAATGATTCCGCAGAGCTCTTGGGGCTCACCTGAGCATAGTTTGGCAAGCTTTGCTGTAGACAAAGAAATAGTATCAAATGGAATGAAAAATGTGCCTACACGTAAAGACGCTTTTGCAAGAATATGTAAGATCAAACAGTTTTGATATGGAAAATGTTAATACCTTAACAGGTCAAATCTTTAATCAGTCATAAGAACGCCATCCATGTGTGCAAAGAAAGTTAACTGATTTTTCCACTAATATGATACATGTGTTTACGTAAGTATTATATTACTTGTTATTTTTGTTAATAGAGTAATAATACTGTACATTATAAATATTGAAATAAGTAATATGTATGATTTATAAAATTAGAAACCTAACTTAATAACAAAATATAAAAATTTAATGAGCAAATAATTTGCGCACAATATTTCAGAGTCAGAGAATTCCGCTTATATGCGAAACCCGCTTATATGCATAGGATTTCGTTGACGCACCCATTTGCATATATGCGGTTTCAACTGTATTTTGTAATTCTTACGAGCTATTTAAAGATTGAATGATTTCTTTGCATTCACAGACGCTGCAAAGATTAATTTGAGATAGAATGGACGGCTTTATGTGACCCTTAAATTGCAACATGTTCGCAATTAACTCGACCTTTTTTAAGACTTTGAATCCTAATCGAATGCTATGAAAGTGTTTTGGTTGTCACGTGAGTAAAGACATAAAAACTTGACCCACTTTTCTTCACGGGAATTTGATTTGACGCTATATGGAAAACCTTAGTAGAAGTAAGCAAAATCGCGGACACTGAGTGAGTGATTCACTGAACAGTTCTCTTTATCATTAACTTATACGTAGCTTCACTCAGCAAACGATTTCCCCCACCTATTAGAAAGAGTCAGACAAGACCCTTGGAATTCGTGAATGTTGCAATTCAACATGAAAGTGTAAATGTGTGTGTGTGGGGAGGGGTGTATTCGGACTTTAAACCAAATTATTACTCACCTTATTTTTCGTTTTAAGAATATTAGACATAATACGAATATATCTGGTCTCTTTTCTCTTGCCATGATTATTCACCCAAACCTTAAGACAAAAGAGGAACCCGCCAACTCAGTAGGACTTACGGAACCCCAGTGTTTCCTAATATAATTTGGCGCTCTTTAGTTTATCTTGATAAAATCATTGCAAGCAATGAAATAAAGGCAACCATAAATGACAGGAAGCCTTTGTATATGAAACTTTCCCTCGGTCATCACGAAACGATTGACTCGGAACCGAAGCATTGTATTTCTTGCTAACAAAAGGGATAAAATACATTAGAGGGAATTGTAATCTTTCGAAATAACCATAAACTGACCTCTTCTTGATACAATTCTCATTTTTAACACGAATTCTTGATTGCTATTGTGTCTGCACTATAACTAACGCCTTCAATGTTCTTGGCGTTTTCCAATTCGATTAAGGTTTTTCCTTTTCAGTTTACCTAATCCATACTACATCATACTACAATCGTACTACATCTTCATCATACTACATCCATACTCATCGGGATGATTTGCGTGATGTAATAAGTAGATGGGGCCCTTCCTGACGGGGACGCAAGGAGGTGCACCCTCACCTAAGCGGCCAAACCTAAGAAAAATGACAGACTGTTTATTGCATTATTATATTGCCTTTGATCTTTGGAGCAAATACAATATAAAGTAACAAAAGGAAGATAATACGGCGATTGGCGATAACGTTTCTGCACTTGGGCGGTTAACGATCATAAACATAGCTACATGATCCTGTGCCCCTAGAAGGGCCGTCCAAATTGCGCCCCTTGTCACGAAAATATGTTCCTTTGTGAGTTATTTCAGCAGAGTTTACGCCCTTCTTCGCTTGCGTCCCTGGCGTGGGCCTTCCTCGTCTCCCATAGCTACGTCCCTTCCAACAACCCAAGAACGCCCCTGTGAAGAGTCATTCATATTTCTATGACATAATGAATAGCATCTTTATAAAAAGTTTTAGAACCCACGAATTTATTTCTCATAATACTTTAACTCGATTTTATAAAATTCCATGATATTCATACGATTAATAAATTTAATACACTAAAGTTTTATTTATATGAACCACTTGGGCCAAGTTCTAATACATATTATCGAGAATATTTTTTATCGTACCTTTTAATATCTGCCATGACATGGCACTTCTTCTTCTCCTTTTACCGCGCCACCATTTCGTACAAAAACAGAGCTGCATTTAACACCTTTTGTCTACGTTGACTACAGAAACCCTGATTTTTTTCCTATGTGATTTTGCCTATTGTGCTTCTGCGGCACATGTAAGTAGGCTGACCTATTTATAGTGAACCCATATATATTAACGATTTTCCGAATTTATTGAAGAAATGTGGATTATATTTGGTATAATGATTAGGTACAGTACGATGTAATCACTGTTAGCGAACAATGGTTTTTAATCCCCGGATTTAATAAGAAACAATAGCGAAATTCCTTGCACAAAACGTAAAAATTCTAAATAATATTTGAAAAGAATTGGTTCATCCAGGCAATTTTTTTGAACTGAGAGGAGCACGGTGGAACAAACTTCCCAGCACTTAAAATTAGAGAATTTCTGAGAACTGTCATCCCTTTCATGATACACAGTAAAGAGTTCGCCATGAGTGCTCTCTTTCCCCTTCCCACACTCTCTCTCTTTCTCTCTCTCTCTATCTTTATCAATTTTTTATTTTCTTTTTTTATGCAATGTATTACATGCTGATGACTACATATATGCTGCACTAATTGTTTTATGACTACAATTTTAAATTAATATAAAAACGAAGCAAACAACGGTAAATCGTTCTTTAAGCATCTTCAGCCAAAGCTTATTTTGGGAATGACGTAATGTAAAAACCATTATATCATGAATTAATTCTTTAATTTATTGTACCGAGATTTAAGTGGTAGGTTAACACGTTGTTTATTAAGATTTCAGATATGTTAAAGCTGGATAGTATTGTATTCATATTGTATGTACAATGCGCTAATTTTACGAGCTTCATTTTCAGAATTTTAAATTTCGAAACGGTTTTTGTGAACCATCGGATTTAGCGAGCATTTTTGTTTGTAATAAACTCCTCGTTAGGTAGGACTCGTTATATACGAGTCCTACTATATTTCTGGTTGTTAGTTATGTGTGTGCGTATGCGCGCGCATATGTGCGCTAGGTAAGCACAATTACGGCTCTTTTATAGCGAGGGATAAACTAAAAGTTTTAAAACGGTCTAGTAAAGATTAGAATTCAATTTGATTGATCAATGAGTCAAAACCAGTTTAAATTATTCGGATTTTCTAATTATTGAAGTTCCAGTTAGAGAAGTTTTACTGCAATCATAGTAATGACTTAATAAAATATAATCACTGCTATCCGCATAAATAATTTGGCATTGTGTTCTCGTATTGTGTGAAAATGAAACACGAAAAGTTTATTTCTTAAGTTCTAAAATGTGGCCTGAAAGCTGTTGAATCAAAATGCACACGAACTTCTTCTTTCATTGGCACGTATTTTATTCAAGAAATATAACGTTGTCCTAACTCTATCTAACGTATCTCAAAGAAAACCAGATATCTCAAACAATATCTCAAAGAGAACCAGATAAACCTGAGTTATAAGCCAGCAGAGGTCAGATGACAGAAGTTATAAAACACTATAAATGATAGTCACGAAACAAAATCGTACAATATACGCAGGGAAAATGTATTGAGAACGAACACTCTATAATTTGTATTACAACAAATGTTTTTAGGAAAGATGAACGATGATACATAAGATGATTTTTTTTTAAATATTGATACAATCACAGTTTTTTACCGAAACTGTTGTACCTTACGCCCACTAAAGCAAACTATATTTCATGTCCATACACTAGATAAAAAAATTGGATTTGATGAAAGAAATAAAGCGATTTCAAAACAGTTTTATTTTGGATTATAATTCTTGCATTTTGAAACAGAAGAATTTAATACCCAAATCCATTCGGGTACGGCGTATATGTATTGACTTGATTTCTTTAAACACATAGGTAGTAATTAAGTACACATAGATAGCGATTATCCAATCCACTTTCCATTATTATTTTTAATTTTTTTATTTGATCCGTGCTTGTGATTTAAGCTTATATTTCCCTTATTTGAATCACATTATTTTTATAATATATGGTTTAAACTTTCAGCCAATAAAGGAGTAGGCTTTATTTTACATTATTAAAATAAAAGTGATATGTATTAAATACAATTTAACACATATTTTATATTACCAAAAATATCAATATTAAGGTAATTTATTTTTACGTCGTAGTGCGTGAAAATTTTCCCTGAAGGTAAAATTAAAATCTGAAATGTTTATATTGTTATGCATCAAGAATAATATTAAAGAATAATTTCAAACAGAGATTGCATTTAAAAGCGTTTGTTTTTCTCACGTTTTTAAGAATTGCTTAAAAATTTTAAATATTCCTTAAAATTTTCGTAAAAACTGAACATTCAAGATAAAATAAAAGTATGTAAGATATTATTACCCTTCACAGGGATAACACAATTGCCAAATAATGGTCAACACAGAAAAGCCTCCGGGGCGAGATTTTTGTGAGTTTTTCGTGGGGGAATTTATTATACAATAATTTTTGCCACCCACGTTTAAGTAGCTCAAACTAGAGCTTTTTATTTATATTTGGAGAAAAAGAGGCGCCGTCCTCATCCTGGATTCGAACCAGGGTCCCCGCTTTCGAATCCAGGATGAGGACGGCGCCTCTTTTTCTCCAAAGACAAAACTCTAGTTTGAGCTACTTAAATGTGGGTGGCAAAAATTATTGTAAATAAAAGTATGTTACATGTATATATAAATTGAGTAATGTTATAAAAATTTCAGTAAAGTAATAAAAATTTCAATAAGGTAATAAAAAAATTAGTAAAGATATTTAAAAAATACAGTTATAAATTTTTTTGCAATCATAAGCCCTTTATTTAATTATCGTAATATGTGTGATATTCAACATCTGTGAAATATAATGAATTATTTTTTATTTCACAAGGTTTTGTTAAATCGGTTTTACTTGTCCAGAAACCATGCTCCTATAAAGGCACTTCCCATGTAAAGTTATTGCTACAGGTAGTCCAGCTTCCAAAGAAGATCTGCCGTTGCTTGTTCATTAACCTTTTACACTAACTGTTTATTCTTCTTCCACTGCATTCTTATCTTCGCATAAAGACCCGTTTTCTTCGTTGTTTTGAAGCTTCTTACTTTTTATATCATCTCTTATCATCCCCTTGATCTGCATAACTGTAGCTTTTGCCACTATGGCACAAAGTTTTTGTAATTCCTACGGAAATTTTTAAAATAGTTAATTACTATAAGAAGCAAGTCACTATTAATCCAGTGTTTTGAATAGGAAAGGCAAAAAAGGTAAGAAAGGAAATTATATTTTTTATTTTTTCTTCGGCACATGCCTTTGCCATACATATATATGATGTGAAAAATCCCATATTTGCGAAAATATACACAGTGCATTGAAACATAATTTTTACACGATGTATATTAAGATGTATTTAGCATAAAAGAACTGCACTACATAATCCAGTTGAATTTATATCTGGAGGAGTATGTATTTGATGACATACAATACTTCAAGAAAATGCACAAAAAAGTGTGATTTTGCAAAAGGCCCCTTACGACCGTTCAAAAATTTTCATGCATTTTTTATTTAAATTGATAAATAGATTTTAATTTATGTATTTTTGTAAAGCAATTTTACATTTTTTATGCAGTGTTGCCGTTGGATTGTATTAGTTTTGGTTATGATATTAACATGTATTTTGTTTATGATTATAATACACTTATGTACTGCTTTTTGCGTAGAAAATGCATACTGATCGTGTATAAATGATGAAATATATAACTTTTATCATATCGTTACTGTCACTTTACTCTTACGCCCATTTCTACATTATACATTGGCACCTTGCATAAATTGTCCTTTTTTCATTTTGTCAAAACTTTGTCCTAGAGATATATATTAATATAATCCATATTAATTTTTCCTATAATTACCTGTAATTATTTGTATTTTTCAATTTAATGGTATACAAAACTTTGTTCAAATTTCAAATACAACCTCTTTCCCTCTTTTTTCTTGTCCGCGCTTTCATCGCTTTACATAAAATTGCGCGTAAATTGTTTGTATTGCTTTCAATTTATTTTATTTCTGTTTTGCATCACATTTATTCTTCAAATTAATCTTTTAATGTACCTATGTCGTCTTACTTTTTCATGTGTCCACTCATTCCTGTTTGTTTATGTTCACTTTGTATTTTTTAATCTTGATATAATAGATATATTGAATAATAATATATATATATATTCATGCTGTATCTCTTCATTCTAGTTTAGTTTGTTAAGCAAATTTGCTCAGAAGTTGCGAAAAATATCAACACATTAAAATTTTTTAGAGATAATAATTATAAAGCAAAACTAAGAGTCGAAATAACGATGAAAGAATGAATGGCACGGGCGCAACAATCAAGAAACATGTAAATATTTTTCGGTAGCTCACGCATGTCATCTTCGTCATCAAGATTCAATCACACACTATGAGCTTTTTTTTAAAGCAAGGATGGAGAAACTGGTTTTTAGCAACATTGGATGGGATTTCTTGTTCCATCTGGTATTTAAAAAGTCCACGGGAGAACTAAAAGGAAGACAAAAATTGAAACATTAAGACAATAAATGAAGGTTAAGAAACTGAAGACACACAGGGTGGTTTTTAGCTAAGACGGTGTCGTTCACCAAAACAAAGGAATTCTAAAGGATTAAGAAGGATTCAAAGAAATTAAGCCCTGATCGGGGTGGCATAGACTTGAAGATAATTTTCGCCTGATGATGTTGGAATTGGTGATCGTACCAAGTCCAATAGTGGTACGCTATGGATGACTAATGATGATGATAATCAGCTCCTGTTTCCGACTGAACATACGCTTGATATTCTTTGACTCCGATACCCGTGATTTCAGCCTTTATAGGACAGAATTCCTTATTCAATGCTCCTATCGTTCTGAAATCGATATTTTTGGAACACTCGCACTGAGCTGGTTCGTATAAACCCAACTTTGGAACAAAATGAGGCAAACGAAATTTTCGAAAATTTTCCATACTTTCATATGCAATTTTTTTCGATTTTCGAAAAAATTTAAAAGGCCCGTTTTGGGCCAAATAATGGTCCTATCGTTCTGAAATCGATATTTTTGGAACACTCACAATAAGCTGGTTCGTATAAACCATCGAGTAAGGAATTCGGAAAATTCTCACCAAGAAATTCTACATAGAATAGCGCCTTTTAAGTTAGAGAAGCCAATTTTATTGATCGGCGAGGAAAGTGCCTTGAAGTTAAATGTGGAGAGCATAGTAACAACTTTCAAGCTGATGCTGGGGTTTTTAAGAAGAAGACAGGTAATCTGTAAGTGCTATAAGATGTCCGACAAGAGACTGGCATCCGTTTTTTTTATGGAAAAGTTCATTGAATGCTTCTTGATCAGCAACTCTGGGATGAAAACTCCGATTGCTGGCAATATTTTTTTTTTTTTTTATAAAATTGGCTTCATTAATGCGAGTATAATGCGATTAATACAGTTAAAGCTGCTTATCTTTTGGCAATTCGGATGTGGTGGGGTCATATTAATATAATTATATATTTATAGTTGCGATGAAATTTTGTATATATATTGAATATGTGAAGTTGTGTCAATGTAACCTTCCCGCATTACAAGCCTTTTATCCTCAGGAACTTTCTGCGCACGTTAATAGTTTATGGTACTCATAAACTATTAACAAGAATCAGAATGATGGACAAGGATGTCGAGAAACGTGAGACAGTTATTAAGTTCAAAATCGAAGGAAAATGGGACATGAGGAAATGGGCGGAAATAAGTATAGCCAAAGGCAATCAAGTTAGGAGTTGCTGTCACGTCATAAAGAATGACAAAGATACGATCTATATATCTGATCCAAAATTTGAATTTAAGGAGTTGTGTTTATAAATATGCTATTCATTATTTCATCATTATTTTGATATTTTGCATAGTTTGGTGGCCTAACGTCATCATTATTTTATACTAGAAATATATACTAGGAATAGTTATTAGATATAATAAATTTTTTCTTGACAATAAAAATAGTATTCAATATAATATATATTCAACTCCTTGTAATAAAATTTTTTTTGACAATTTTAGATAGATTACATATGTATGTAAAAAAACTCCCTTTCCTTCCTTCCATTAACTTTCACACTTTTACTAACAAATCAATATTTAGTGTTTAGATATTTCCATATAGGAATTTTTTTGATTAGGGCTCAAATGAGTTAATTAGGCAATACCCCCTCCCATCTTAACCAATCACGATGCAGAGGCAAAGCAGCAATTAGCTGCGACACTCAGAGAAACTTGTGACTTGCAATGGTATCATCATTATTTTAAGAGTATTTAAAAATAAGCTTTTACTTGAACATCAGATGGAAGATTCTGCGACAGAAATTGGATTTCCTCTGGTTTGAACGTGTAGTCCTTCGGAAAATTTGAATTTTCCTGCTTCAGATTTTTCAACTGCAAAAAAATATCTTCGTCTTAGAAATATTTGAGTATATTAGTCGCAGGATATTATGAGATTAGTGGTGTTCTTTGAACTAGAAATTACCTCGTTTCTTATATCTTCTTGTCCTTCTAAAATTTCATTCTAAAAGATTAATAAATTCTATTAAATTTATAAGTAATAGGATGAATTTTACATAAAAGTTATGTTCACTGATAGTAAGAGGCAAGGGAGAGAGCCGCATACAAAATTTTGCTGCATTTTCTCCAAATATGGCAAGATTTCTACGTGTTTTTCCATCAGTTCATGTTCCATTGATACTGATGTCACCTAAGTGGAATAAATGGAAAAGATATAAAATATAATGCACTATATAAATTATCTAGTCAGACTCGGATATAATGACATTGAAGGAGTCATCGTAATTTTGCCGCCATAATCGAGTGATTATACAACAGCTGACTTATTATACATAAATAATCCGAGACAGGATTTCAGAATTTCGACGTGATTGCCGGGATGTCGCTACAACTGAAATCGTTATTTTCAAATTCGCCTGTGTTTCTTAGTTCTGTAGATTTCAAAAAATTACGTATATTAGATTTCTAACTTCGATTTTCAATTATACGGAATTAAAAAATTTAAAAATAAATTAAGAGAGTACTTGATCTCAACATTGGTCTCGTAAGAAATTAAATTCATAATGTAGTAACAACCTGGTGGATTGTGGTGTACTAATATTAAATAGATTAATTTTTTATTTAACTGGCTATGGTTGTCTTTGATTAATTTATTCGAGGTCCTAGGTTTATTACATCCAAGAAGATATTTTCCTCGGAACTTTCCTTGTATGGTCAAATTATTTATTTACATATTGAAAGAAGAAATTATGTAAAGTATAATATTTGTACTGTACAAGTGAAAAATAAATAAAACTTATTATTATTAATATTTACGTCTTGTATACCATTAAACATTACATTTCTTTAACTTCGTTTAGGATTTAATAGAACGTGTAATATGCAATGCGCATAATGTTAAGATAGTATGCTGCGAATGATATTTGTTATTTCAAAGAATCCTGAAGGAGTCATCTTGACCAAGTCCGGATGTTTTACAATAATTCTACAAACGATGCATTTGAAAACATTTGAGGCTCATTAGCACTGGCGTATGCAGGTTGTTCATAAGAAGGTATGTTACAGGCTAAGAGTGTTACAAAGCTACCACTCCATATATTCATATGCATATATATATGAAACTGCATCGCAATGTGGGTTGTAACATCATCAATTCCCCTCCTGCGTACACTAGTGCTGTCTAAATTCTGTCCTATGGAGTAAAGTCCTAAATTTAGTCGTATTGCAAAAATAGTAAAAAGAAAAGCACATCCAGTTTATTCCTGAAGGTGCAACGATTGTCCAATGAGTAAAATCCCGCCTCCCAAGTTGCTGGGTTTGGGTTAGACTTCCATATAAGCTTAATCAAATATAAGCTCGTGTTTGTAAAAATTGCAACACCATGAAGGACTCGTCCGAATTGAATGAAATTTAATGTACAAACGACCTGTGTTGATACAAATAAACGATTAAAATTACAAAGCAAAAAACAATATTACATGTCGAAAATCAGTATTTGGTGAAGCCACCACGCGCTGCAATAAGTGATGCTATACGACGTGGCATGGAATCAAACAGATGTTGAATGTGTGCCTGAGGAAGAGCATTCCAGATTGCTTGTATGCGACCCCAAAGTTCATCTGTAGTAGCTATGGGGCGAGGATCACGAGCGAGACGCCGACCAACGAAATCCCACACATGTTCAATCGGCGACATATCCGGCGAATAGGCAGGCCAAGGAAGAAGCTGTATCTGTTGTAATGAAAAGAAGTCTTGAACATTCCTGGCAATATGTGGGCGGGCATTGTCCTGTTGAAATACAGCTCCGGGAATGCCTTGAAGGAAGGGAACAACTTCGGGCTCCAGAACTTCATTGATGTACCGGTTGCTGTTAAGATTACCCACAATTCGTAGCAGCTGAGATCGTCCATGATACGCAATCGCACCCCAGACCATAACGCTGGGGGTTCGTCCACTATGACGTTGGATAACGCACTCCGGAAGGTGGCGTTCACCGGTATAGCGTCTAACACGGATGCGGCCATCACTGTACCCCAAATTAAAGCGGGATTCATCAGAAAACACCACTTGTTGCCAATCAGCACGCCAGTCTCTATGTCCATGAGCCCATTGTAGCCGCAGGCGCCGATGGTTTTGCGTCAGGAGGATCCTGTATAAAGGAACTCTTGCACGCAGTCCACGGTGCAGTAGACGCCGACGAATTGATGAAGCACACAATGATACACCTGTAGCAGTGCACCAACGTTCTGCCAACTGTCCAGATGAAGCAAAACGGTCCGTCACCGCCATGCGGACCAGGTGTCTATCATCCCGTGCTGACGTCACCTTTCGGCGTCCACTCCCGGATTTCCGAGTTGTCTGGTTCTCTTGAACCCACTGCTTCCACACTCGCATCACTGTGCTGCTGTTACGCCCCATACGAGCTGCTATTGCACGATAAGAAAACCCTCCTTCACGAAGGCCGATCATTCGTCCCCGTTCAAACTCCGTAACTTGCTGAAATGTCGCCCTCTTTCGTCGTAGAGGCATAGTGACGTCTCATGTAACGTTTACCACTAGCAGATAGCCATACACGCCCCGCTACAGCCCTCTATTTATACGGATCCATCAGCAGTTCAGAGGGCGCTGCTCAGCCCACGCATGCGCGATGACTCTGAAATTCTAATCATTTGAATAGCATACCCTAATTTGCATTTCCTGAAAGTTTCAGCTCAATCACATGATTCCTTCATGGTGTTGCAATTTTTACAAACATGAGTGTATATATATATATATATATATATATATATATACGAATGATGACATGATATCAGTTGCCGGTTTGGCACCCTATAGAGAATGACTAACAATATTTAGCCCTTTAGCTGGCAGTAGAAAATGTATTGCCAGACACCAATATGGTTAAATAAACTACGAACAGTAGACGTAGATGAAAAATAATATGCCTTAACAAACAAAGGAACAATCAGGGGTGTAGCTATCAAATACAGGAAGTAGCCAAACGATAGGGTCCCTAGTGAATCGGGAACCCTGATTTCGTTGTTGGGCCCCCTCATTCTAATAAATTTTTATGTCTCACTCAGCATTTTTGGATTGCTATTATAAATATCTGGTTTCTACCCTAATATTCATGAAAGCTTACCTGAGACCGTAGCTTTGAATATAGAATAAATGATTAGTATGCAGCTCAGGAAAACAAGAACGTGCACGAAAAAACTGCCATTGTCGTCTAGTGGTTAAATTTGTCGACAATGAACATTTATTATCTCTCATTTATTTCATGCATAAATGCATTCACCCAGCTTTAGAGCGAAGAGGCATATTGACAAGCGCTGACTGCGTGTTGAGTATGTAATCCGCTGAGTCAGTATTTCGCAAATTTATGACTACCGGGTTCTTCCTTCTTGGAGATTTATCCCAGTCTCCTCACTCGAAGGAAAACAATTCAGCATTGATTTCAGTACCTACTCTATTTAATGTAAAACAGCTACACAATGGTATTTCTTTATTGATGTAAAAAAATAAAAATTATCTGACAGCAACGGCAATGGTTCATTCATTGAAATGAAAATTCTTTCGCGTTCTCACCCGATCCTTCTGCGTTTTTTTCTTTTTCAATAGGAAAAGTTACATAAATAGAATTCGAAACTTGCTTGCTAGATGATGATACAATATGTACCTACGTTTAACATGTGTCGCAATGATATGGCTGAATTTTCTTTTGTCCCTTCTTCAAAATTCACACTATTTCTATTTAAATTATCACTTTCTTCGCGAGAATAATATAAAAATTTAATTATATGTTTATCTCGCAGTAAATTGAATGGAACTTCTCTAATACATACGCATAAATGAATAAATAATCTTAAAGTTTCTTTTATACTTCCACCAGCACAGTAATATATTTACGTGCGTCGATATAATATCTTCACGTTCAACAATACACAATATACATAATGGCAGTCACTCCGATCTAATTTCATTACACTCTCCTGATCATACCCTCTTTACAAGAAATCTTCACGATTTAATACCAGAGTATTTACGAACGGAACTTGGATTTCTCCCGCATCTGTTGCTTTGGCCCTAGGGTGTGGGATCTTCTTCCTAACTCACTTAAATCTGTTTATTCCTTTGCTCAATATAAAAAACTCATCCGCAGACATCTATTGGATAGAGAATTTTAATATCACTATATTTTTCTCTATTTATGCCTTCCATACCTTTACTAATCAGCCACCTCTTTCATCATATTGTATTTAGTTATTTATTGCTTCCACTAATTATATATAATTATTTGCAGCATGGGCTTTGTTAGATCCCAAAGATCCCTTTGCTGACTAGACGGATTAACCTGACTGATAAATTGTGAATAATTATCACATGTAAAAAAATTGAATCCGTCTGGATAAAGTTTGATTTGATGTATGAGTATATTAGGATTTTTCCAGTTATTTTTCCATTTTAACGATTTCCAACAAAGGTAGAACAGAAAAGAGTTTAAATAATGGCAGAGCATTATATACCACAGGTAACTAACCAAACTTAGCTAAAAAATAATAAAAAATATACACGTGAAACTAGGCAAGCAACCTTATTTTTAAAGAGAGAGAGTAAATAAACAATAGAAAAAATAGGCAACATGAGGAAAGCAAAGTTGTGTATCTATTGGGAAGAACCTGCAAGGACAGAAAAACCACATACATTTGAAAAAACGAAACCATTGAAAAGTGAAAATCAAAGCAATGATTTAAAAGGTTATAAATGTGTCATAAAAGTACTGAAATTAAAAGTGTATAATAAACAAGAGGATCCAGTAACTTGGACAAAAATTAAATTTAGCGATGCATCACTTCAGTTCCAATGGGATGGAAATTTCTGCACAAATTCATGAAATATAGCAATTGCCATTGTTTGTTATTTTATGTTGGTTTGTGTTCTTGACATCCCAAGTCTCTATGGTCGATCATCTGCGACAGGACTGATGTCTGAACCAGTGGCGTAACTAGAAATTTTGGGCTTTGCGCAAAACCATAAAAAGCGCACCCCCCCCTAAGAAATTTCAAGTTTTGTCAACATTTATAACAGCTTGTATAAGGGGAAAAAACATAAATATAAAAAAAAAATGTTTTCTTTAACGCTTTTAACATATAGCGAGAGAGTACTTTTATTTACTTATTTATTTACTGTAATTTGCTTATATCTTAGTTTTATTTGTTTAAAAAGAATAATTTTCAAATTTCACCCTAATAGAGAGACGAGAGCCCTCTTCAGGTGTGTGTGTGGGGTGAGGTGCTATTGCGGGAATAGCATTTCAAGTAACAGAACTCAGAAAAGCCAAATGCTTCGCAAAACGTTTTTATTTTGCCGACACGACAAGTATTTGTAATACGCACACGTGAAATTTCTGTCTCCAAAAAACAGTGAAATCAGACAAGGAGGGTGTGAGGGTGGAGCTAGAAGAAAATTATTAATTATCAGCGTTCAGCTGTCTTCGACTTTGGGTGTTCTTCTGTTTCCTTTCTGCTAACGACAGGAGGAGTAAGAGCCACTGTACATCCTTGAAAATGGTTCAATATTTAGCCGGGATAAAGACTTCACAACCATCTAGACCAGGGGTGGGCAAATGCGGCTCTTCGTTGAGTTAAGTGCGGCTCCCGTCGAAAATTTAAATCCCCCTTCCACCCCCTTTTCTTTCAGAACTTGTTTTACGAATCTTGTTAAATTGACTAAGAAAGTGAATCGGTTAATGAAGAATAGAAGTTGTACGTAATCGCTTCAAAAGTAGACCTTCGGTTGCATCGATAGGTCATTCTTGGAGTTATTATTAAACTTTGAAATAATTATTTTGTATTTTCTTTCTCTTAATTATATTTTCTTATATGTATATTTTACATAGCACTTAAGACTTTGGTACAATATGTAACCATATTAATTAAATTTGTGTATTTAATACTATGTAACTATGATGTGGATCTTCATAATATACGATAAATTGGAATGCAGCTCTCATTCACCTCATGTGTGCTCACCCCTGATCTAGACCTTTGGGCAATAGATCTTGATGGACCATAAAAACTCACTGTATCTTATAGATATCTTATAGAACTTATGAATGGTCTACTATAGACTGTAGCAGAAAAATTAATTAATAAATTAATAATAATAATTAAAAATAATCCGTTCGTTAAAGAAAAGAAAAAGTAAATAAATATTTTTGTATTTATTTTATTTACAGTTCTTTCTGGCAAAATTTCTGGCCCCCTTTTGAAGTGGGCCCTTGCGAGTTGCGCAAGTTTGCTCCATAGTAGCTACTAAGCATAGTAGCTACTAAGTAGGTCTAAATATGACTTCGGAATGAGTAGACTTAAATAACAGCTATGATCGAATCCACTAGGACAAATTTGTCAATTTAAAAATGCATTATACTTCAGCCTATATTAATTAAATTATTGAGGAATATACAGAAATTTTATATTCCAACTTTTAAATTAAATATATGAACTTTAATTTTAATTTTAATATTTTTTTTCAATTTGTGTAAAGATGAGACGACGTTGTGCTGAACTGTTTAATTTTTAAATCACAATTTCTCGATATTCAACTCTTTTTGCATTATACACCCACGCCTCCTTTTCCTCATTACTTTATGACGCATACACATTAAACAAAAGATATAGATATCTGCTTAAACAACCGCCTACAAAATTCCAACCAAATCTCTCCATTGCCGAATATGTTCAGCTATCAACCATTTCACAGGATACTTTAA
>QLNU02003225.1:34010297-34039697 GCA_006491805.2 Dysdera silvatica | reverse complement strand
TTGTTGAAACAAGAATGAACCCACTCCAAATTGTTGCCACAATGTGGGCAGCGTGGAATTGTCCGAAATGTCGAGATAGCCTTCCATCTTCAGAGTTCCCTTCAAAGGAATTAAAGTGCCAAGCTCGAACCATGAGAAACCACCCCAAACCATTATGCTTCCACCATCAAACTTAACTTGCGGCACAATACAGTCAAGTAAAAAGCGTTTACCCAGCATTCTCCACACCCAGACTCTACCATCTGATTGTCAAATAGTTTACCGTGATTCATCGCTCCATAACACTTCACGCCACTGCTGCAGGCTCCATGTTTTGCACACTTTGAATCATTGTAAGCGACGCTTGGCATTGGTTGCGGTAATGCTTGGTTTATATGCAGCTGCTCGGCCATGAAAACCAAGACTTTGCAGTTCCTGACGAACTGTCTTTGTGCTGACGTTGCATCCAGAGGCATCTTGAAAATCCGCACGAACTTTTTCCGCCGATTTCATGCGGTTCACTTTCACAACTCTTTTCATCACTCTGCGTTCCCTGTCTACTAGACGAAGTGGTCGACCAGGTCGTGGATGCACCGTTGTAGTCCCCGTATGTTCCCACTTTACGATAACAACATTAACGGTGGAACGGGGCACTCGTAACATCACAGAAATCTCACGAACAGATTTTCCACAGCGGTGACAACCAATGACTTCACCACGTTCAAAATCATTTAGCTCGCCCTTTCCTCCCATTTTACTTTTCTAGCTTTGAAATTATAATTGTTAACTCGTCAGACTTCTTTTATACTTGTCTGAGAGCTAGAAATTTGACGTCACTAACAGAATCCACCACGTAGAGGGGTGTCCGAATACTTTTGATCCTTATTTGCATAAATCTGGAATATTTCATTTTCAGAACAGGGGTGTTTGGTAATTTGGAATATGACAATTTGTGGAAAAAACCCTTATCATCTAGCTACTTTCAGAGAATTAGAGAAATACGGCTCACTATATCATCGATAACTTTCTGAATTTTCAAGATATCCCACTGGTATTTTTTTTAAGTTGCCCTATACTATTGACTACAAAATTATGAAAGAAAGTTATTCATATCTTTCGCGCATGCGCAGTAAAAAATTATTTTCTTCAAATGCTCATATCTCATCGTGTATTCAATATATTAATTTCTAATTTAAGTATAATATTTTTCTTGTACGTTGACAAATGTTCTGTAAGTTTCGTGAAATTTGACTGAAAATTGTGGATATTATAAGCAAAAAATATGTGACAAAATTTGGGTTTTCTTAAAGAAACGTTTCTATCTTCATGAATATACATGTTTATTTTACAAAAATGCACACAGGCATTAAGCATAGCTGGTTAAATATTTTCTGAAAGTTACAAATAATTTCCAGCTTTTTATGATACAGGGTGATCAAATATATTTTTTCACTTTGTCAATATGTGGGTGGTCCCCTAAATGCACAAGTCACCGAAACTTTATTGGAAAGTGTGCATTCAAGCACCTTCTATATATCTCCAAAGTTAGAGAACAATTGGCCGAGTAGTTTTTTAGAAATTCGAAAAAAATTAAAAAATCCAAAGTGTCCGGATACTTTTGGGCATATAGTGTATTCATGATTTTATATTTCATTTTAGTAAGTAAATATTCTAAATTTTAAAAGTGAGTTTTAAAGGTTTCTGAAAACATTACTTACATGCTTTGGGACAAAAGTTTTCGATGAATCAGAGCAACTTGTATCTAGAAAAAAAAAGAACTCGCGTGAGGCAAATAGAAAAACAGTTCATGTGTATATAAACATATTTTTTATTATTCCAAGAATGCTTTGACCACAAGAATCATTCAATAGAACACACTTTTATATTATTTGTATAAAAAAATCTCTATAAATATAAAACCTGTTGTTTTAGAATAGCCTAATTACCTGTTATATTTATTATTTAAATTTACCAAATAATGCGTGGTTACATTAATGTGAAATCAGGCCTGTAACCAGGATGAAGGGGCAACTGGGGCACAAGGCACCCGGTGTTTATTTTATATATAAAAATAGCTCGATGGGGCAAGTGGGGCCACGCACCTGCGGCCCTAGGCTTGACAACAGGCCTGCGTGAAGTGCATCCTGCTATTAAACTAAAATGGAGTATAAATTTGCAATGGAAGAACATAAATTTCGGATTTGTAAAAAAAAAATTAAACTGGAAAGAACAAAATTTGTTGCCAATGTAGAAAATAAAAGGAATTCAGCAGTACATATAAGTAGCTTAAACTTACATTTAGATGTAAAATGGGTTCAGAATTATACAGTACAAGCTGTAGACATTTTTAAAAGATTGATATTGAAAATTTCGAGTTACCATTTTAAGTACGATTACGAAGGACGCTTAACTTAAAAGCTTTAATGCACTTTGGATTTACCTGAAGATTTAAAAAGACTACTCGTGTAATACTGTGCTTGACGAAATTGGCGAAAAAATTAAAGCTGAGCTACTGATTCACAAATCTGGATAACTTATGAGATAGTGATAATTCCGTCACCCATTTGTTATTTCAAACTAGAGATATTTTTGTTATTGGAGGAAATGAGGCATCTCGCCCCAACCTAAATTCGAACCTGGGTTTCTCCGTTGAGCCTGGAGTGTCTTTACCGCTAGGCCATCGAGGACGGGGAATGAAGCTCCTTTTCTCAGGGTATATATATAGGTTGTAATATCTTACAACCTGTATATACTCTGAGAAGGGTAATAATAACTTACAACATGAGATGATAAAAGTAAGATTTGTACAATTAATCTCATTTCTCAATTAAAAATGAGAGGAAAGACGTCGCTAAGAGAAATTTTATTTATCCACATCTTGAAAGACGCAGGAAATGCGAAATTTCAAAATGAAAATTCAAAAATTGATGCCAGAAGAAAAGAAGTTGGGAATTTAGAAGGAATGGTTTGTACAAAGGCAAGTATAAAGAAAGGTCCTGATATCAAAGGAACATATGACCGTACTCAGCTGATAGTACGTAGCAAAAATTAAACATTCCCGAGTGCAAGGCGAACCCGAGTTCAAAAGCAAGTTCTAAACTCCAGGGAGAAAAGACTTCAGTAAGACACGATTTGAACATGCCTGGAGCAGGCCACAAACGTTAAACAGCGTAATTTGTCAACAAATGCCTTGTGCGTAAACTGTCAAAAAGTTTATGTCATAAGATGCTATTTCCAACTTTTGCTTTGCGGATCTTCCTCCAGTGACCTGCAAGTCAATGACGTCATGGATTTCACTTTAAAGATGAAGAAATCCCCCATCAGCACAAAGTAAATATAAAAAGAATTTAAAACTACTTTACCGCAAACACTGGACCACATTAGGATCTGGAAAAGAAGCCGAACCTTGGGTGTGATGACGGTATTTTTACAGAATACGTATCGCTTCCTGTTGGAACCGAAAAGAAATGGCCGGAATTGTTGGTAAATAAAGAAACAGGAAACTTTTCAAATATGATGCAAATTGCTGATGATCAAGAAATTGCAATCACAGAAAATACCTTGGTCAACGTTAAAGAAGATATCGTAACTGAGGTTAATGATGAAAAATGTGAACTTGGACCTTTGGAGACAATGCCGTTACAGGAATGGAATGCTAAGTGTTACTTAACCTACTTAATGAACAACGACGAATAGGTAAAAGTCATCATATAACGATTTCAGAAAAAGACGTTTTAAAAAGAAACGTTAACAAAACAACAAAGGGAAAACTGAAAACCACGACGTCAACTTTGAAGAAGTTACGAATGGTAACACAACTAGTGTATTCCTGAAACAAAAAGTGCTTATCCGTTGAAAGAGTACTTAGGCTATTTACAGTGGGAAGTTTTTGATGGGATGACACAGGCATAACACAATTTCCAAATAATGGTCAATACACAAAACCACCCGGGCGAGTCTTTTGTGATTTTTTCCGTGAGGGAATTAATTTATTATACTTAATAATTTTCGACACCCACGTTTAAGCTCAAACTAGAGCTTTTAAGGTACATGAGAAAAAGAGACGCCGTCCCCGTACTAGAGTCGAACTAGGGTCCTTTCATTGAGCCCGGAGTGCCTTGACAGCTAGAAGAACGAGGACAGATAGAACACTCGCTTTCTCCGTATATAAAGATGTGAGATATTATTATCCTTCTCAGGGATAACACAGCTTATAAGTCTATCGTATAACCTATGCAACTTCTAAGCTAGTAACTTATGGGTGTCGAAAATGATTAAGTATATTAAATTCCTCCACGAAAAAATCACAAAAACTCGCCCCAGTTGCTTGGTGCGTTGACCATTATTTGGCAATGCTTTGCATTGTGTTATCCCTGAGAATTGCAATAATATTTCACATGTGGTAAATTACATGTAGTTTTCACTTTCCTAATTTCCTTCTTGCAATTCTATATTGGGTTTCGGATAGGAAGAGGTTTTTACACTTTCATACACACTAAACCGATTAAAGACAACTAGAGAGTAAAGGAAAGGAAAAGTTATTCTTGAAACACATTAATTTGATTTATTGAAACCTGTTTAATGGTAAGTGATTAAATGATTAAATTGAATGTGGGTGTCCCCACATCGGGGTTATTAGTCCATTTGGCGCCCCCTCCTTAACTTTGTGCCCTATGCGACGGAACCTTTCGCGCCGCCCTAAATCCATCTATGAATAAATAAATGATATACGCGCATTGTGTCACTGTTTGGAAAATAAGCGCAATGTTCTATATTCAATTCCTTAATTGAAATAAGCAATCATATAATAACGATTATTTTATTTCCCACGATTAACGACACTCTATTAATCGATATATTAAAGAAGTAAAAAAAACGCAAGGAAGAAAAAAAATAGGAGTAAAAAATTCGAAACAAGGGTAGTCTCTAAAGGATTAAAAAATGGTAAAATTTCAAAGAAAAGAGTTAAAAAACTGAAATAGCATGGACTTCAAACAACTTTTAACAATATTTAAAAAATGTCCACCTTTATTAAATGACGCTTTATAATGAATGAAATTTAAAACAATGCAACTTTTATGCCTTTTACACATACACACGTAAATGTGGACATGGAAGGTAGCTTAATTTTCTCAAAAAAAAATATTGAAACGGGAGTTACAGACATAACATCGCCAATGCTTTCATTTTCTCCTATTTAAATTGTCCTCCTTGATCACCTCTAGTCTTTTCAAGCACACACTTTCTTCAAACAGCTTTGAGATGTTTATGAATTGTATACTCGTATTACTTTTTTAATTAAAACCATCGTTCTAAATCAGAGGAAAATGACACATATTGCTTAAAGATCATTGTCTTCAAATATAATAATGTTCTTTTTAAGTTAAGGCTATTCTGTTTTAATGTAGTGTAGTTACAATTTATCCTGCATTGAGGTAGTTTATAATGTTATTTTGAACTCATATCTATCACCCAAAATGATTGTACAGATCATTATTTAATTATATGTTGTAAACCAATATTGTCGTCGTCATCTTTTCTAATGGAATTGTTCTGAATGAGCCTTTTATTAAATTGTGTGTTCATATTTTGAATCTATTTTCTCTACTTCTAAGTAAAAAGTCTTACATACCGATATTCCCCCCTCACCCACCCCCAAAAAAACCCGCTAAAATTCTCTCCTTTATGTAGCAGTTTAAAGCTATGGTTAGATAATCAAAAATTGTGGGTGTTTGTTGAAACAAAATATTCCTAAATAATTTGCTCCAAAAGGATCGATACATGTAGAACGGGTGATTTAGAACCTGTTAATTTGTTCGCGTTCGTTCGGTATTTTACTTTATCAGTTGCAACATCTTCTGCAAAATGAAATAAAAAGTTTGAACAAAAATAAATGTGAAAAGCTTTGTCTTGCGATCCTGTGAATTCCGATTTTGTCTTTATTCGATAATTTCTAAATTTAAAGACTAAATTTTAGGACTAAAATTTTAGGCAATAAAAATCCGTGTCCCTTTGTAGAATCTTTCTCCTCGATATAATCTGTTGCACTGAAAAAGATCTTAAATTTTGCTTAGTTATTTGGTTAAACCTTATCTAATTCTTCTTCGGGACAATGTGGTTAAACTGTAATGGGAACTTATTAAACAGAAGGATAGCTAATATCCTAATTAATTTTTGTTTTCTTCCTTTTTTTAATAAAATTACTGTTGTATTTTCTGGTGGATTGCGGTTGTTGTCATATTAGTCTTGTATTCAAGGCCGTAGGTAGCCGCTTCTTACTGGAGACTTCGAAATTTGCAGGGGCTCAGGAAACTGCAAGGTGGACTTAAAATTTAGAATGCATTAATATTTTGATGTGTTTTACTCGTATATTTAATAATAATAAATATCTAATTAGATTAATACATTAATCATTGATGAATAAATTTATATACATAAATTTTTCATTGGAAACTTATAGAGGCACACTAAAATTTGTGATAATGAATTACATTATTTTCAGACTTGAAACGGTGCCCTCAGACTCTTCAAGCCGTTTCTTTTTTATCTGAATTTTCTCGATTTCTTGCCAAGCCGCTAATAAGACACTAATTTACAGTATCTAAATATGTATAACTACGTGTCTCAATTTAATAAATTTATTGATTTATTAATAATTTATCATCTTCTTCTTATCACAGACCAGACGAAGACTCAAGTCTTTGTAAAAAACATGGTTTTGAATGCATTTTTAATCTCAAAGAATAATTACTATTTTCGTGTACAATTTTGTACAGACAAAAAATTTAAAATAAAATTTATATAATAATTTTTTTTGCCACCCACATATAGATTAGCTCAAACTAGAGCTTTATTCGTTTTGGAGAAAAAGAGACGCTTTCCCCATCCTGGATTCGAACCAGGGTCCCTCCGTTTAGCCCGGAGTGTCTTGGACCGCTAGACGAATGAGGACAGGAAACAACGCTCTCTTTCTCCGTATGTAAAGATGTTAAGGTATTATTACCCTCCGCAGGGATAACACAATTGCCAAATATGGTCAACACAGTTTCCATCCTGATTCGAACCAGGATGGGTAATACATTTTAACATCCTTATATACGGAGAAAGAGAGCGTTGTTTCCTGTCCTCATTCGTCTAGCGGTCTAAGACAATCCGGGCTAAACGGAGGGACCCTGGTTCGAATCCAGGATGGGGAAAGCGTCTCTTTTTCTCCAAAATTACATAAGCTCTAGTTTGAGCTATAATCAACACGTGGGTGGCAGAAATTATTGTATAATAAATTCCCCCACGAAAACTCACAAAAATCTCGCCCCGGAGGCTTTTCTGTGTTGACCATATTTGGCAATTGTGTTATCCCTGCGGAGGGTAATAATACCTTAATAAAACAAAATTCTACAATAATTTATGTTCAGAAAAAATATTTTTCAGGGAGGGGGTGATCATATTTTCAGGGAGGCTGAGCCCTCTGTCCCCATCCTGTCTGTGGCCCTGCTTAAATTAAGGGCCTAAGATCATTTATTCTTATACAATAATTTCTGCCACCCACGTGTAATACATGTATAGCCCATGTATAATAAATTCCCCCACGAAAAACTCACAAAAATCTCGCCCCGGAGGCTTTTCTGTGTTGACCATATTTGGCAATTGTATTATCCCTGTGAAGGGTAATAATATCTTACATAATTTCTTCTTGTTTTACGCTTCTTAGCTCTTGCCCCATTTCCACTCTACGTTAACCGACACTTTTCAGAGATCACAGTTCATATTCTCACATATGAAAACCAAATAAATTCCCCTACTAACAACGTTCAAGAGAATGAGTGAAAACGTCGCTAAAGAGAAAAACAGGGTAATCGAAAAGTGTGTAAGTTTTTGAAGCATTTTCAGCAATCTCAAAATGCCGACATTAATCGAAAATAGACATTAATTAAAACGACTCTGTTGAAAGAAATTGCTGTATCATGAAGGTATTAATCATGTGCTCGTGGCATTAACTTTGAAAAGCGAAAGTAGTCTTTATAGGAGTGAAAGTAGAAGGTAGACTTAGTAGGCATTAACTGTGAAAGACCGAAACTATAAAAGATATCTATGAATGCCTAGGCCCTCATTCATAAAGATCTCCTCGACTTTTGTTCTTCTTCATAATCCAATTCCGACCGGGCGTTCCCTGCCTTCTATGTTCACATAAAATCGCGGAATTTGATATATTAAATTCTGCGGCTCTAATTGTAGTACACGCTTTTATTTCTCAAGTGATTATATTTAGTTTCGTGGGGACGGGGAATAGGAATTCTACTTACTATCGATCATTAAATTTAGCATGGAACCGCTACTTTTTCTCTTATCGACATTAGTTTTGTTTCTGCAGTATTTGCATTCTACATCAGAACAATCATCTTCTTCGGAAAGTACTTGCACCTCCAACGTAGGACGCTCAGGGCGAAATGGAAGGAAAACCTAATTTAAACATGAAAGCAAATAGACTTACACGGCTTTTCTTCTAGCATTTAATATTAAAACTTACTACGTGTTAGTACAGGTACAACTATATTACAAAAACAAAGTTTTGCTAATGCAAATTGATCGAAATCGAGGTTTAGGTATAATAACTAAATGTTTTTTCTTTCACAGAGATAATAACGTTTTATTTTCTCATAAGACAATGACTTAAAAGTCCACCTGAAGAAACTAAAATTATGCTTAATAAGTTCATGCAAATCAAAGGCAGCTTACTTTCGGAAGAGAAAATACAGAAAACTGATCAATATGCATATATTGGCCTGCAACTTGCATTAGATAGGCGGGAAGGGGGCTTAAAAGGATTGAACTATGTGTCAAACTTGAGCGGAAGAGCGTATGTCGGCATGACAATTTGATAAAAAGCTCTGTGTTGGAGAGCTGCTGTCGTATGAGATCCTCTGACTAAGTTTGACGATTATCTCGGAAGGTATTTTTATGTGGCGGTAAAGAATGCAGGTAGAAGAGAGAGAGAAAATGCACATTAAACATAACATTTATTAGAGTTGAAGGCTATAGCGCTAAGGTGGAGAGACAGAAAGGTGTTCAGGCCAGGGCATGATGCCATGCGTTCGTTAGGTTGCTCAAGTCTACATGGTTGCTCAAAGCCAGCAGCGACCGTTTTTACAAGTCGAAAGTTAAAGAGCAAGAGAGTGTTGTTCGGTCCATAACTTTACATCGAATGAATTTCTAGGACCGTGATTGGATGATTGAATGCTGACGCAATAGTTTGCATTTGTTTCTATTGGTCAGTTTGACCCCACAGAGGGGAGAACTTGCTGTGAGTTATGTTAACGTTGAGCTGTCTTTCTTGACAGTTTTTGCCCATTAAATGAAAATATATGGGAGAGGGTTTGAAGTTGGATAAGACTTGTATGCTGTATTTTTGGTAGAATTTCCAAGAAATCGGTTACACGTATGACTCATTTCCAGATGTCCGTGAGAACAGAATTTTTTCTACCTACTTCAAATAGCTTTTTAAAAAACAAGCTCCCAATTTCTTTGCAAAAAGAGTATTGGATTAATCAAGTGCATCTTACTTATTCTAACTCATGATAAAAAAGTGTAAATACTGACTGTAAAAGATGTCCGTAAACAACAAACAGCACAGAGAAATACGTAGTGACGAGGCTTGGACATCGAAAGAGCTATATTTAAATCAGAGAACAAACCAAAGTCTATGGCATCATTAAAAAGTAAAAGGTTTGAAATGCAAATGGAAACGAAAAGTCTTAAAAATGTAAATGGGACGCATGTGAAACGAAAGGTATTGGGATGTTAAATGCCGAAAAAAGAAATCAAAGCTGGATTAAAGGAACGATCCAGTACGTTAGACCGAATTAGCAACAAGAAGTGTTTAAAACTCGCCAAGACCAAGTAAGTTCCATAGTTGATTAACAATGGCTGAAAGGAGAACGATATAACAAGTCTCGACAAATCCAGATACCATCGGTGACTAGAGTTTTATTACATTTGGCGAGTAGCAAATCTTCTTTTTCTATTAAGTTCTTATGATTTCTTATTGAGGCCGGCGAGTACCCTTTTTATCTGCTACAGTTCACCTGAATATATCAAGTTCTGTCTGTACATATTTCGAAGTAGCATCATTAAACCATCAACCAACCTTTTCTCTGATTAGCTTATACAGTACCCAGATAGCAAAAATCGTCCTAGGGACGTCCTGAGGATGTCTAGAACGTAATCAGGACGATATTTGCTATCTGGATATGGCCATCATGTCTATATACAAAGCAAACCAATGCATATAGAATTATCTCAACAAACGTTATACTCAAATCTAACTCTACCCTCACCGATCTCTTCTTGATATACACAACCACCGTGCTAAGTAACATGGTGGTTATGTATATCATTTGGAGACATACTATATATGCTTATCAGGCCAATATATCATTAATTTTCAATAATTTTGGCAAAGCACTTCTCCAGCATATAATTAACATATAGTGGTTTGCAAATTACTGGACAAATACATTATGATTATTATATGCGTAAAATAGTATGCGTGTGTGTTCTTAGCCCATATATTTAAATTTCAATGAGATTTAAAATACAATACTAGATTTTTAAATTAAACTATAAGTTTCATTAATTGTATTAACGTTTTTGCCATTTACCTGCTTATTTATCAAGTTATTATTTTAACATTTTAAAACCTTTGTTTGAGTTTCGAACGTACGTTTGGGTGGCTTTCTTCAAAGGTAGAATCTAAGCTTCGACGGCTTCGGTCAACGCTTTGACAAGAAATCTTAAAGTGGACTACGAAAGAAATAAAGATGAATTCGTGAAACATGAATAAACTAGAAAATTAAATGAAACATTACAATTATAATTACATTTTTGTTCATAAAGATTACCCGAAACAAAACCCTATTTGATCACTCATCATAAAGAAAGCTAAATTAATTGAAACATCATACAATCAATCGATTGTTTCGATTAGCAACGTGTTTAAATTTATTTAATCTGTAAGACCCGTAGACAGAACATAAGCATTTCAGTAATTAACCTGACAACAACTTAGAATGGGAAATAAATTTCACACATGATGTACAAAATCTCGAAACCATTTTAAATTACATAAAAATTAAAGGAAAATAGAGACTTTTATAAAGCATACACATTTTTGTTAGTCTATTTCAATCATGACATGAAACCAGGCTACTAGCAAATGGTTAAAAACTAGGTAAGAGTGAACGTTTGTTTCCTTAACTTTGCGCACTCATGGCCATTTAATTTTCAAAAACTATATATTAGTCCTATTATATAATATCCTATTGGTCTTCCTTACACATTTCTTTTTTTTCCAATTTCTAAAATCTTGTTTTAGAATCAAATGAGCGTTCATTATACTTGGCCAAGGTTTTTAGGCCAATTCTAAATGGCAACCCCCATTTTAATGATTCTTAACACCCTCTGCTTTCATGCCACACTCACTGCTTTCTTAACCAGGAGCATTCTGGGACTAGGGGCCATGTTTTTGAGCATGAAAGCAGATTGGAATTACTCGGCTATAATGGCACTACGCTGAACTGGCGAATTCTTTATCCCCGTTCATCTAGCCGTTCTGTTAAAAATTTAGCTAAAAAAGTTTCATAAACAGAAAGTTCGTCCTGCAAAACTTAGCGGAAGAGTAGAACACTAGGCTAGGGGCCCGGCCAGTTCAACACATCGTTGCATACCTTCAGCGTGCGGGTTCTCTTCCAGTTAAGTACCGATGATTAATCAATTTTTATTATGAACAGAAGAATCAGAGTTAATCGTAATAAAAAAATATTCATAATATTATACAAAAGTGCGTTTACTCACGCGTTGACAATTCATCTAAAAGCTGTTCATTGGCTTGTTTTTGCACATCCAATCGAGTATGTAGAATATTAATGTAATTAGTAAGGAGTTCCTTATCCTCAAAGCAGCGCGTTGCAATTTCAGCTAAATTCAATCCAGCAAACTATTAAAGAATTACAATTAAGGACATTTCTCAATAAATTTAGAAGTTTTATTTAAAAACTTTTATGTAAGCTTTAATTCTTTAAATTATACGGAATGTTTAACTATTTATAGGATCATAACCACTTCTGCGCTTAAAGGGCAAAAACGGAATTTCAAAAATAAATGTGAAAAACGAACGGAAGTTTTTTTATGGAATGCAGATTTGATTTCTGATTTTATCATCTTAAAAATTTTAAAAGTTGTTTTTAAAATTAAAAAAGTCCATTTTATTTACTAATCAACTGTTTGTGAGAAAAAATTAAAAAAGTAAGAGATATTTAAAAAAAAGAGATTGAAATTTTTTGAACAATAATCTCAGAAACCTTTAAAAATTATCAAAACCAGAATCCTGTTTTATTAAAACAAATTTAATCTCATTCCCTGGGACGAAATTCTCTCTGAAATCTTTGTTAATGCCCTTTCCTACATATATTTTATTTTAGTACTATCTTCTACACGTTAAAAACGAATAAAATTATATTTACCATTATTAAATATCGTTACTTATACTTACAATGTGCTTTAATTCTGATGCTTTGTTTACTACCTGACGGTCAAGTGAAGAACCTGATTCTGATGTCCTTGTGTCCGCTTTTTCTTTATGTTCGGGTAATAACCAGTTAAAGCACTCCCTATATCTATCCAGTTGCTGCACATATGAATCGATTTTCTTTTTTAAGATGTTTATTTGTACCGCAAGTGGCTTTAAATGGGATTTTAAGTTTGAAGCGTCGATTTCTGCCTAAAAACATGGTATTCGCATTAACACCCTTGAATCCAGTGGAAAATAACATCATTTGCTCTACATTTGAAAACATAGGATGTTGAAATTTCATACTCAAACTATGTGTGTATTATTAGAAAATGTAGTAGATGAAATTAAACAAGAGGGGAAAATATGGGGAGAGATCAAGGGAGCAGCCGAAAAACGGGGAAGATGGGGATTTTTGAAGGCACTACGTCTCTACAGAAACTAAAGAAGAAAGAAGAAGAAAAAGCTATGATATTTCATGTATGAAAGTTTCCCCTACAAGTGTTGAAATTAAAAAAAATTTGTACGAACTTACAATATTATTAGATTTATCTATTATTAGAATATTAGAGCTTTGTAAATAATGTAAACGTGTGTTCTTATACTTCATAAGGATTCCAGAAAAAAAAATATGATTTCTGTTTTGTAGGTTCAGAAAATTTGAGGCAGGGGAGATACAATGGCGACTATACAGGGTGAATTTGACCTAATCTGCCAAACGAAAGGGGGTGATAGAAGAGCCCATGTGGAGCATAAAAAACTATTACAACCTTGTCCCATCCCTAACCATTTCCGAGTTATGGTGTAAAACTCGGAAAACAGGAAAATGCGTCGTCTGAAAAAAAAAAATTTGTGAGGTTACTGAAAGATCTACACGCAAAATAAGCACATATTTGGAAAGAGTAGGAAAAGTCCTATAAGGTGATACCATTTTCATCAGAATATCTAAATTTATCGGTGAGTTACAAGCACTGAAACATTGGCGAAGAGCAAAATCGAGTTGTCACCAAAACCTTTAACTGGCAATTCTGCAAATACCCTTCTAGCTACAGTCGGTCAAACTTACCAAAAACTTGTCCATTCTACCAGCTTTCGAATGAGCCTACAGTAAACTATATCGGTATTCTAGTTCAGGAGAAATTTAGCCTTCGGTCTGCCCCCATGCATCGGAAGTAACTCTATCTATCCATATTAGAAACCAGCTAATTTCATACGGAATGAGTTATGTGACTCTCTTGTGTATCACATTTTTTCACAATGTTATTCATTTTCAAGGAATTATTGCTAGAAAACATCCTTTCTTGTTAAACATTTTCAAGTTCGTGCCCATAAGAGGTTCTCTTTAGTTATGGT
Organism: Dysdera silvatica; assembly: GCA_006491805.2. NCBI lineage: Eukaryota > Metazoa > Arthropoda > Arachnida > Araneae > Dysderidae > Dysdera > Dysdera silvatica. Next base: position 34,025,803 of record QLNU02003225.1, on the reverse strand, counting down.
AGCCAGAAAGGGAAATTCTACTTGTTTTAAATTTAACGAAACGTTTGCAATTTTAATTCCTTTATAATCATGCGCAAATCCTGCTGCACTTTTCGTTTTCATGAATGAAATACTGGTACTTTGTGTATAATTATTAAAGTAGTAAATATTCTGCATAATTTATAAATTTAAAAATAAGAATGAGTAGTTTAATAACATATAGATAAAATACAATAAAAATTTCGCAGAAAAATGAGTTACACGTAGCATTTAAAAGAAGTCCACTTAAGTTTGTTTATACGAAGAATCATGAAATTTTTGTTTAATAAAAATTAAATATGAAATACCCTAATAATAATAATAATAATATAAAATGTTAAATGCAGTTATTCACAATTATTATTAATGCCAATGCCAACTTATGTCTCTCTCTCTCTCTCTTTCTCTCTCTTCATAATAAAAAATGTTGTACATAAATAAATTAATATATTAAAATAAATACTGTCTGTTTGGCGATAGTTCTTATTTTTCATATCTGCAATCAAAAGCATCGGATTATTATACCATTCGATCGAATTATTATACCATTTTTATTCGATTTCTTAAAACATAAAAAGTAGAGTTACATCCTTGTTTGAACAAGGAAGTAACTCTACTTTTTATAGTTTTGAGAAATCGAATAAAAATGGTATAATAATTCAATTGATTGCATATTGGCAAATTTTTTGTATCATTACAATACGTATCGTTGGATAGGGAGCTGCACCGTTCTTTTACCTAACGATACAGGCTTATTTTCTCTATCACATGGTACCTATAACTCAAAATCTCCAATTTTGGAGTTACACCCTCCTTTGACCGATACCTTCAATTGTTGTCTTCTTTAAAAGAATATCTATGGGAAGAGAGATTGTCCGTATCGGTGGTTGATTGAAGCTGGTAGAAGTTACGGCAACAGGATAGGCAAGTTCAGTTCAAGTCGTAGAATTTCAAGTTTATAAAATATTAAAGTTGTGCTGCTTCTTCGTAATACACAATTACAACTTTAGACATCATCTCATCGTTTGTGGAAGAGCCTGGAAAATAAACGGACAGAACAGGCAGTCTATATTCTAATATATTAATTCATTTGTGTGAAGCACTTTTTGGGTGTGAAGGGAAACGCAGGTTGACGTTAGCATTAATAGTAATTTTTAATAACCTCATTTAATGTTTTTATATTATTATTACAGTATTTCATATTTCATTTTTTTTTATGATTTTCACCGCAACTAGTGCACAAACCGCTAAACTTCGCCGAATTTCGTTGTCGTGGCGATATGCACTTATACAGCTTCGACCGTACGATCACTGCCGTATGCAGGGGGAATTTAGGGGGGTTGTAACCCTTCACCATTGCGATGAAATTTTGTATACGAATATATGGAATTGTAGCCCTGTAACCTCCCCCATTATAAGTTTGTATACCCTCTTAAGAACTTTATGCGTATGTCTATTTATACGATGGATACTCGTACATTCACTCTTCAAATACGAATTCGCTAATAGTAACTTTTATAGTATTCGTTTGATGTTGAAAGAAAAGTTCAATGTCGAAAACTCACCGTTCGTACGGATCTGAGGAGCATATCCATATCACCGTTTTCATCCTCCTTTACAGCTTGTTTCTTTTTTAAACGGGATGAAAATAGCGTCTCTACAAAACTTGCTCTATGACAAAAAATAAATTGCAAAATATAGAGCAAGTAAGGAAGCTATAAAATTGTTATAATTACAAGATTTCCATATTTTACCGCGTTGTTGTTTTATAAAGTTATCTAGATCTTCCTGAAAACGTGAAGAATAACACAATTTATGATAATTTTTAGCCTAAAAAAATATTTCAAACAAATAAAAAGTTGATAAATTTTTAATCGAGATTTGCAAACCATATCTCTGGTGGGATTTTGATTACTAAATTAACCCTTCTTAAAGGGTGATGGCCTCTCACGTCCTTTAAAAAAACCCTTCTCCCCCACCCCCCTAGAGAATGATGGAGAATCCTCAGCTTTGGTTTACAGTATTTTGACACTGATTATCAATGTGTAAATATTTGAAAGTGCAACATCGAGAAATGACTTTATTCGGACCTTCAAATTATTTATGTCACGGGAATTCATAGGAGAAATGCGTTCTCTACGATTTCTGCAAAAAGTATCACACGTAATATCATTTCTATTTTTAGGCAAAAAATTAAAAAGCTATAGTGCATCTAATGTTTCTAGATTAATGTTCGAAGAAAGTCAAGAACATGTTCAAATTTAGCCTCAAAAGAAAAGTCAAAATGTTTTTTTTTTAAGTTGAATTTAAGCATGCTTAACCAAATATTGGTATATTTTTTTTTCCAACACCTCCTGAACGTTAATTTAACGTAATCGCATTAGGTATATACATAGGCGTAGGCAGAAAGTTCATAAGGGGAGGGTTATAGGCTTAATGGGAGGGGTTACAGAGCTACAACTCATATATTTCTGTATATAGAATTTATTTTATTTATGGTATATACGGAATTTCATTGCAATGGGAGGTTACAACCCTCAAAGCAGCCCTCTGGCTACGTCTATGGGGTATAGACATCTTCGCAAATTTTATTTTGTTTTCTTTTTATTTTTCAAAATTGGAATTGAGGTCACCTGTGGTGTCTTTTGCAGCAATTGTACAAAACATGTATCTCTTAAAGACTGCCGTTATAATACTTCCTGACATTGCACCTCCAAAATCGTCTTTAAATATTCGTAATAAGTTTCAAAAATATACTTATTTTATACTAATTATTTGTGATCGCTCCCAAGGAAATTTCTATGAGAAGTGTATATCTAGTCTCCTTCCCTCTCTCTCTTTCTCTCACTCATTTTATCGCTCTTTAATCAAAAATCTTCATCTTACGAATTAGTTTTTATAATTTAGTTATAATTTAGTACATAATCCAAATTATAATTTAGTTATATAATCCAATTCTTCAAACTAAATCACTGCTTTATTTATTCTTCATTTGTAAAATCATAATAACAATATACTGTGTAACTACAGCGATAATACAGACAATATATACTAAAAGTACATCATATTAGACTCTACAATGAAAGGTCTCAAGAAAATATCAGCAAGGATATAACATACCTGGGACCTTAAGATTACAATCTGATTCCAAAGATGACACACAACTAATTGTGAATCACTCATCCTTTCCTTATGTTTTTTCCATTTTTTTTAGTTTCCATTACCTTATATCCAATATTTTCTTAGACTTTTTTAAATGTTTATTTACTTTTCAATTTTTTGAATTCCTCTGGTAGTTCATTCCAAAGTTTTGCACCTTTTTAATTTACATTATTCCTTCCTACTTCGGTCCTTATTTTTGTGAGTAATATATCATTGTATTTACGACGTGTATTTCTATCTTTTTCATTTAATTTTATTCTTATAAGTCCAGTATGATTGCCGTCCCTTATCCTTTCATACATTTTTACCAAGGCACTGTATTCGTGTAAATGTTCTATTGGTAATATATTGTACTTGAAAAATGTTTTTCCAGTTTAGTCTTTTATCACTGTTAATTAATTTCAATGTTTTTTTCTGAATATTTTTCAACACATTTTTATTTATCGAGCCTAAGTTCCCCCATACGCAATTACAATATGTCAGATGACTGTAGATTAATGAATAATACAGTTCTATGCTGGTTTTTCCCTTATTGTTGTATTAATTCTTCTTAGAATTCCTAAGCTTGTTTGTTCAATCATCAGTTATTTCTAAATGTGGCTATTAAATCAACAGAACCGCCGATATTATCTAAGTCTTAATCGGTATAATTATTTTAAGAAACAAATGGAAAAATAATATGACACTGGTTCTCTATAAACGAAATATACTTTCGCAATAAAGCGACTTCCCTTTTTATATTTTATACTTCCCAACCCTACCCCGGCTCCTCCATATGAAATGCTTTTCTGCCCATCATCTAGATGTTGAGGAATCAATAAGTGTTGCTGGGTCACTCAAATCAGTTGGCTCCCAAAAGTCATTCAGTGTTAGTGAGTCAACTTCAAGAAAATGTTATTTAGTCCTCCTCTTATTAGAATCGATTCACGCATATGTTTAATAGGCTATAAATAAAAAACCCGAAATTAATAACCAAACTAAATACCAGAACTAAATATCAGAGTTATTATTATTAAACGAATAAAAATACTTTATTTTTTTCAACCTATTCGTATAAATATTGAGCAGCGATTCATTTGTTATCACTATCTCAAATAGTTTACCGTCGACGAACTCCTTTCTTTTGTTCCTGTTGCATTTGTTCCTGTTTTAGCATTTCATTTTCCTTACGCAATGTTTTCATTTCTTGCTCATGTTTCTTTTGTATGTCGAACATCTCACTATTTATATAAGCAGACGAAGCTACAATGAAAAATATATATATAATACAAAAATATTAGTAGATATATAATGTGTAATGTTTATGTAAAAAATAATCTCATCCAAAAGCTCGTGAACTTAATAAATAGTTTTAAATTAATGAATGAAACTATCTCGATATCTCAGGTGCATTTCATACTCTCAATTATGAGGTATAATCTATTAAATATATCCACAATTAATAATTTATTAATGTAAAAACCACCCTGTTTTGAAATCCCACAAAATGTCAATTCATTTCTTTTCTTTGCGGGGAATTGATCATCTGATATTTAAAATCTTAGGGCTTAATGCAATTTTAGTAAGAACATTAGCAGAAACTAAATCGACAGTTATGTCGAATGAGTGAGATAACGTCATTCAGAAATAAAAAAGGCAATTTTCACGTTAAATTTTATATTAACTGTAAGTATGACAATGGGCAGGGCACAAAACATTTTGTAAAAGTAGCCAATCGCATATTTGCCAGATTAAGCGTTCATTGATATGTAGATTAAAGGACCATGGAAAAGATCGCAATGGATTAAATTTCAGCGCTCACCATGTCGGCGTACCGTTGGTAAAATAAAATACTCGAAAGCTGCTGGTCCTTTCAATCCACCTAGATCTAGGTGTTTAGGTTTTCATAAAAACGGATCTTTTCTTTCGTAGCATGGAGTTGTCAGCGTCACATTCAGCGAATACGCCCTAATGGTTAAGTGGTCGCCTTTCATGGTCACATGACCGCATGGTCCATTTCTTCTTTTCAAAGTAAGTATTAACAACCACTAAATCAAATGGCACCGCACGATCTATAATCCTTTCTCCTTCTTCATTTCTTTCTCTCACGTTCCACTTTCCAAATATACGTCTCTCCCCTCTCTCTAACCTTTTCCAACATGTCCATTTAATCACCTCGATGAACACTCTCTCAATTCCTAAGTGTTTCCATTATCACTTGATCTAGATCCTCCAGAAAGTCGTTTTTTCGTCCTCTTTGCATTCCGTCTGAGGGTATATGCTCAATTATTCTGGTTAGGTTTCCTCTTATTTCTAATTTAATGGACATAATCCATCCTGTCACTATTCCTGTTGACCTCAAAAACTTCGTTCTTTAATTCCTTGGATACCACAATACCTACACCATTTCTCCCTCTCACATTGGTTCCACTGCAGAACATCTTATATCCTTGTTAAGGTATTATTACCCTCCGCAGGGATAACACAATTGCCAAATATGGTCAACACAAGAAAGCCTCCGGGGCGAGATTTTTGTAAGTTTTCGTGGGGGAATTTATTTTACAATAATTTTTGCCACCCACGTATTAATTAGCTCAAACTAGAGCTTATTTGTTTTGGAGAAAAAGAGACGCTTTCCCCATCCTGGATTCGAACCAGGGTCCCTCCGTTTAAAACTAGAGCTTATTCGTTTTGAAAGAAACGAATAAGCTCTAGTTTGAGCTGTAATTAAAACGTGGGTGGCAAAAATTATAGTATAATAAATTTCCCCCACGAAAACTCACAAAATTCTCGCCCCGGAGGCTTTCTTGTGTTGACCATATTTGGCAATTGTGTTATCCCTGCGGAGGGTAATAATACCTTAACACCTTTACATACGGAGAAAGAGAGCGTTATTACCTGTCCTCATTCGTCTAGCGGTCCAAGACACTCCGGGCTAAACGGAGGGACCCTGGTTCGAATCCAGGATGGGGAAAGCGTCTCTTTTTCTCCAAAATTACACAAGCTCTAGTTTGAGCTGTAATTAAAACGTGGGTGGCAAAAATTATTGTATAATCTTATATCCTTCACCAAGTTCTTTAGCTTTGCTTCCTTTCCACCTAGTTTCTTGTAGGCACAAGATCTTTACTTTTCTTCTTTGCACCACGTCCACTATTTCTCGATTTTTCCCTTTCATCGTACCAATGTTTAACGTGCCTATTCGTACTACAAGCACTCTCTTCCTCTTTCGCTGGACTAGCTTCTTTAGCCGACCTCGTCCTTGGTTCGGTAGCCCTTGCCCACTTCTCACAGATGTCGGGCTACATGTCTGCGCGTCGCTTACAGGGTACGCCTTAGCCTTGGTATAGCTTCCATTTTTCATACTTCCACTCAGTTCTGGCATAATATTTTTAAGATCGGATGCCCTTCTTGACGTTAAACCTCCTTATTTATCCGCACCGGCACCTATTGAGGCTGGCTTGCCCCCTTAGGTAGCTGAGTTATTTTCAGTAGGGTAGTACTGTCGGTAAATTAACCAGATTTGAACTCTAAAGCACCTATAATTTTTTAACAAGCCAGATATCTTCACTCGAACCAAATTTTTCGATGCCATCTATGTTAAGGTTCACCTGCAAGATGTTGGTAATGCTGGTAGATCTACTTTTAATTTCAGTCGAGCATGAATGCATTTTCTAAACAAAATATTTCTAAAAATAAGATATACTAACTTTGGTATATATTACCGGAAAAGTTTGAAAGGCAGGTAGTGTATAGCATGCCTGGGCATTCTATACAATGCTGAGACGCTTTTAGGCAACGTATGATATGTACATTTTATTTTAATACTTTTCCCAGGCATTATATAGAATGACAAATACTGTTTTGGCAAATTGTAAAAAAAACCTCTTTTATTGAAAAAATGTATACGAAAATGTACGAAATACAAGACGTAAGATACAGAATTTTTCTACAGTAGAAGAGAAAAGAATAAATACTGAACTACTTGTTACTACAAGGTAGATTGGAATGGCATTGAAATTGCACTTAGCCGTCTTTTTCATACAAAAACACTTCCAATTTCGGCACTTGGTCGTTCAACTGGACTTCACGAGTCCTTGGCCCTACCCGTTCACTGAAAAGCAGCTGACCGGAGAGCTACTTCGTGGTCAGAAAGATTTCCAACTCTCAGTAAGTTCTTGACACATAAAAGTGAATTGTGATTTGGCATAGAGTTAGTTTAAAATCCCTTCAGCAGTATTAAGTCGGTAAAAACCATCGTCTATTACACTTATAACAACCGCCAGCAGATTGCGCGAGTCCACCCGTCCCTTGTCGTCGTCTGGGATAGGAACTAGCACAATGGCCTCCAAAGGTGCTGCAGAAATTTTTTTGTTAGAACATATTTTCATTTTTTTTTCTGTATTTCCAGATTTCATTTAAATAAAGTTTTATCTTCAACGTCATTCTCATCATTAAAGCAAAGGGTAAACAAAATATTAATAGACATAAACTTTTATACTCCGCCGATTTGCCTTTCGGTAAGCTAAGTTAAAAAGTTCCCTGAATTTTTTGATAAAATTCCCTGAGTAACAATAAGCAAATCTTTGAATTAAACTTCAGTTTTGGGGAAAATAGCTTCACGGTAACATGAAATTTAACTTTCAAAACAGCAGTTAGGGAAGTTTTCCCTGACTATTCCAGGTTCTCCAGGTTTTCCAGGTTGCCTGAGAACCCTGTAGATGGATAGAATATAGATTGATAGAATACCTAGGTTGTTATGCCCTATAGATTAATAGAATAAATAGGAGATGTGGCAAAATCTAAGCGTTTCACACTTTGACGTCCAACTTTCGGTATTTTATAGAATGCATAGGTATTATATACAATGTCCAGAGAATGCATGTAAAATATTAAAATAAAATAGATATTTCATACTTTGCCTAAAAACGTCTAGGCATTTATTTATTTATTTATTTTATTTGTTTGTTTGCTTATTTATTTTGGCAGGCATCATACAAACAGAGTAACAGAATGGATTAAAATAAGTTATATTATACATGATCTATGAACAGAATGTTTAGGCATTCTATACAGTGCCTGCCTTTCGCACTTTTCCTGTAACATATAAATTATAATTTATATCTTTTTCCAAATAATAGTCTCTCCCCAACATCCACATGCACACACACAATCATGCATTCCTCGAATTCGTTTTATTATTCATTCACCTTCCAATAGTTTTTTAAAGCCTTTGCGTTTTATGTTCAAATCTCTCCAAAACGTATATTACGTTTACAAAACGTAAGATATGACATAAATGTTATATAAACCATATCTTATCTTCTTACAAGTATAAAATCTCCCCTACACATATATCTTCTTCGGGTTCGCTTTATTATTCATTAATTTTCAAATAGTTTTTAAAGCCTTTCCGTTTTATGTCAAATTTTGATCCCTAAGCTTTTCAACTAATAAATATCATACCATCCACACCAATGGTAATATTGTGAAATGATAACACTACTAATGTAATTCTTAATTCTTAGTTTATTTCAGTTGATTCCTAAAGAAGATATTGGTTTTTTATTCAAGAAAATCGTGTCTTCCCAAATTCTCAGCATTGTAAGGTATGCGGAGTGAGGCTTTCACATTAAAAAATTAGTTTTATTAACTATTAAACTCTAATAGTAGCATTTACTAACATTTTGTAAAATTTGGGAAACATGTAAGATATATGAATGAGGCATGTATTCTTAAGTAATAATGAAAAAACAATAAGAGTACGAAAGCTATGTATTAATATATTATACAAAAAATTTAATGTTTAAGAATGATAAAAAAACAAATTACTATCAATTTTGTAGAACTTAATAGAAAAATCAAACTTTGTAAAGCAAATTAAATGTAAATTTAAGAAATTACAATTTAAAAGCGAACCAATCCCTTTAAAAAAGGAAAATAACTATAAATTACACTTCTATCTTTATTTAGTCATTTCTGTAAAATTTAGAAATACACTTTGTAAAATCGTAACATTAAAGAGTATCAGAAAATTTGCAAAGGAAATAATGATTTTTCTGAGCCTGGTAGGAGTCGAACCCACATCTCCTCAATGTCCGGATAAGAGCTCTGCCTTTAAGCTACAGATGACGATCACTCTCCCCACCTCTACGAACGTATATAAGGGTGCGTACAGATATGCAACAGAACATCATAACAGAGCGTCGTCGCTCTACGAGCATATATAAGGGTACGTACAGACATGCAACAGGACATCGTAACAGAACATCGTCGCGTAACATCCCGTGTTACACGATGATGTTACAGGGAGAACATTGCCGCGTATCATCAGTGCGTAACAGCACTGCTTCCCATCAGTTCACGCCGATATCCAATCTACACTGACAAAACGCTGTTGTTCGTAAACCGGCCTAAATACACTAACACGGGGTGCAGCATAGCCCCGTGAATTTTCCTTTGATGCGACGGGGGAAAAAGCGGGTGGGACGCGGAAATGTTACGATGTTCTGTTAGGGAGTGCGGTCCAGACGACGGTGTTACGATGCAATGTTCTGTTGCATGTGTGGACGCGGCCTAAGGCTTTTTCTACAGACAAGTTCTCAAAGAATGGTGCAGTGCTTTGACTGCTTTTTAAACCAAGAAGATAAGTCAAAGAAGCCAAACGTCCGAAAAGCAAAACGAGCGTTAATGTTTAATTAAAGTAATTCTCCCATCGTAGCCCATCATGTGGTTATATCAAATGATTGAATACTCCCAAAGAAAATAATTATTTTCTTGGCGAAACGTAATTTGTTAGAGTTAAAAACGGAGTTCCAGCAGAAGAATTGACTAGGACTACTTACTAAATACTGTGTAAAGGCTGTGAATGAGTATGCTCTGGCGAGACGGAAAAAATTATTCGTAAGCGGAAAAAGGGGACGTCATCGTGCAGTAGGGAAAAGAGCAATATGTATAATCTTCTGTCAGAACATGTTTGGGGGAAAGGAGACATTCCTTATTGGAATACTGCAAAAGTTCTTCATAAAAATGTAACTTCTCGCTATTGTAGACTTTTTCTGGAGTCTTGGGAGACTTTTCGTTTATGAAATCGGGACATTAACTTCGCAAAACTCATGCCCTAATTATACAAGGTCTGTGAAAGAAGGTGAAGAAAATCGGATTAAGTGTCCTGGGAAAACCTGGGTGCGAGACTACTCTTTGAAAATCCCAGAACTGAGGTTTATAAATACAGGAGATCCTTACTTTCCCGACACTTCCCTTGATGAAGGGAACAGTAGTTCTCGAAACGTTGCTGAATCTTTTGTTGTACGTTAGGCCAGCGACAAAATTTTACTAGACGCTGTTATATTTTGAATTTTTGTTTCTTTTAATCCGGGTTTGACCCTCTTGTTCACGAATTTTCACATATATGCTATCCTTTTCCGCAATTAAATTTCTTCTCGAAGCCTAAAAACGGTATCGCATTTTATTTACTACCTAACCTGTGTTCATGAATATCGTTTGAATTGAACAACCTTCTTGATGTTGCATATAATTTCAGTTTTAGAGAGTGTACGTTAGGATTAATAACTTAGCGTAGTTGTAACTAGTTGGATGAAACTACATCAATAAAGGTAAAGCTAGATTTTGTACTTGAAGTACAAGTATGATTGTAAAAGTACCTGAACTTGTACAAGTATTGTAAAAGTACCTGAACTTGTACAAGTACCTGAACTGTAAAAGTACCTGAAGCACAAGTAAGATTGAAGTACGTTTTGTAGATAAATCGTTATTCTATGTACAATCGTCCATAAAACTAATGTAACTACACTTATCTCTCCCGTAAACGGCGTTTAACGAATATTAACACCGTTAAGCAGAAAAAGATGTTATTTAGAATGCTATTATTGAGTCAGTGATTACAAGAACACATTTTTAGAGTTTCCAAATTTTTCTTACATTTTACTACTCGTTCCAGCGCTTGTATTTCTTCTTTATATGCTTGCCTTTCTGCAGTTAACGTTTTTTCACTCTGTTCCCTCATTTTCTGCATATTAAACGTCAGCTCATCATTCTGCATTAAGAGGGCTTGGCACCATTCTTCTAATGTTCGCAATTCGGCTCGCAATGTATTTTCTGGTTCAAGTATTGATTCATCGATTGCCTCTGTAGCTAGAGAATATTTTTTATTATATCACTGTTATATTTTTATATTTTATTCATATATAATATTATTATATTAAATCATTATCAGAATAAACTTGCCTTAAAATTATTAATAAATTTGGTATAATTTTTTTCAATTTTTGATACCTGTATTGTTTTTTTTTAAGTCAGCATATTATTTCTCTCTCTTCTGTATTCATTTAATTATCTCGTTACAGTGTTTAATAAATATGTTTATTAAATTTTACAACGATTTAGAATGCCTTCAGGTTTTTACCTTGGCTAAGTAAAAATCACGCTGAACAGGGAAGTGTGCGGACAAATCAATATTTAAGCAATAGCTCCACAAAATATTTCATCTGTTATTAATAGCAACACATATGTATATTTTTTTTATAAGTAGTTTATACATCAACTATTATCGTAAACATATTTTTTAATACATGCAATTTTACAAATTATTACATATTTGTCTAATTCTTCGTTATCGTATGTATATTCCCTTTAATAAATGATAATAATGAAATATTTTAAGACAGATATACAGGTTCCACCTTATATTAATTTAAAACCGCATTGGAGGCGGCTTCTAGTGAGCGATTTTCCGAGCGCTGATCCAAAAGTTTGACTTGTAGTTAAAATTGAACATTATCGTTTATAACCAATATTTTGGAGAGGTCGATTTTTCTTTTTTCTATTTATTTTTTGCGTGCCTAAAATGTGAGCTGGCGTGCTCCTGACATAGGTGTAAACAAACTTTTAAAATGCATTTATAATTTTTTAATTAAGTGTTAAATAAATGAAAAATGCGATCAAAGGTCACATTGACGGGAGTTTTGTAGCGGGGAGCTGTGTAATCCAAAAAACAGCCCACCCAACCTTAATGGGCACGCGACGCCACTGGTGAATACGATTAGTTTTATCGAATTTAGCCACCTTTCTATTCCATCACTGATTGCGTCATCAACAAACTGGAGCCACGTAGTGGGAAGTAGTGCATATAAAATAGAAATCATTATAAAATAGAAATCATTATAAAATAGAAATCATTATAAAAAATAAATCATTATGTCTACTTAAGTAATACGTAATAAATTCATGAGTAATGACAATCTCACAAATAATACGTGTAATATAAGTTCACAATAATACCTGTAATAAGTTTACAAGTAATACCTGTAATAAATTAATAAGTAATACCTGTAATAAATTAATAAGTAATACATGGACATCAAGAATAACATTTCGCAATTAATTCGCATAAGCATTCCTTTTACATTCATGCTACGCTTGAACAGTCTTTGTATCTATAAGATATATCCATGGTGCAGGTTCCGTGTTCACTTAGTTATGTTTGGAATATCGCTAGATGTATCTCTAAAAGACTAAGGATATGTATCGCTACGATTAAATGTTGATCTAATCTTTAATTTAGTAGGAGACTTTCCTTGCGAAAGAGAATCTGAAAATCACACATTGTTCCAATGCAAGGTGAGAAGAACGATTTTTCAAGTTGATTAACAAGTACAGGAACCACTTCTTGTCAGTTTCAGCGATGAGTGAATGATTGTCAAATTTTTTCCAATTACTTATCCTTACGTCCTCCTGATTTGAACCTCGGTGACTTCTAGCTGTGCAGATAACAGTAAAATCAAATTCAGCAAAATCTCCTTAAAGCTATGACTGACTGGAAGATATTAAGCATAATGAAGCATATGCCACTGAACTTCCTTCAAAAGTATTTCGTGCAACTAATCGACGCCACTTCATATTTCAAACACGCAATGCATTACAATTGACATGTAAGTGAATTTCTGGATTCTACATTACTATCTTATCTACTCAATTCCATACTTTCCTCTCATCAAAAATACTTTAACTATTCGTTTGCTTCCTTACTTACGTCCACGCGGTAGAATTATTATCGTTTCATTGTATTATATTTATATAAAAAGTTGTCGTTTGGTAGAGCGTTCTAGAAACTCTTGTGAGCAGATTCCCTGGATTACAATCGTTTTGCACGTTGAAGAATTACTCACCATTTTCTGCCTCCGTGGATGTTTCATGTTTTTGTTGTTCTTCCGACATCTGAATTTATTAAATTTTTAAGATATTTTTCTGAGTTTATGGTTAATTATGAATTTAAAATCATGAATTAATGAATGAATTAGTTGTGAATTGAATAAGAGATATGAATTTTTAACCCTTTGCAAAATAACTGTTTACATTTTTATCTTCAACGAAACTCAAGCAATATAGTCATCTTCTTCTAATTGCTCGCGATTTATTATTTTTTCTTTAAAATTATTTTAAAAAATAGAAACGAAAAACCATTGAATCAGAATTTGTAAAAAGGGGATATGTGCCATTTATTTTACACATAGCATATTATCCCCTTTTTACAAATTTCGATTCAATTAAGGCTTCGCGAAATGTTTAATTGTGTTAATTTATTTTCAATGTAATTATTAATTTGATTGAACGAAATTGACAAAAAGATCAAGCAGCTGCATAAATTAATAATTTGTTTATAATTAATTTTACGTAGAATTTTATAATTGTTTCGGAAGAAATAAGTCTGCCTTCTTCAGAACGAAACGCAAAATGTTCTGAAGTAAACATACTTGTTTCTACGGGAAACAGGGCTTAACTTCTATTAAAAAAGTGCAGGAGCCCTAATATTATGATAAATCGATTAAAAAATCGAATGGCTGCAAAAGAATCGATAAATCATATCAATTGTTTATGTCCATTTTTCTGGACAACAAAGTTTATGACTTTAATCTCAAATTCATTATTTTTTCATGAAAGTGTCTATTTAGGGGTTCTGGCTAATATTTAAATAATCGCCAAAAATGAAGAAGCGCCGGAACCGGGCTCTGGTAGGCTCCCGCTCAATTTAACCTGTTAACCGGGGAATAAAATTTTGTGAAACTCGTTTCACACTGGGGACTTTTTTTGGGGGGAGACATTTTGGTAGTCTTCCGGGCATGACGAAAAATGTCGTCATACCCAGTTAACAGGTTAAGGAGATACTTTTTGTTAAAAATGTGTAGCATTCCGGGCATGACGAAAAATGTCGTCATATCCAGTTAACAGGTTAAGGAGATACTTTTTGTTAAACATGCGTAGCCTTCCGGGCATGACGAAAAATGTCGTTATACCCAGTTAACAAGTTAAACCCTGCAATATACCATTCTGTATAACCAAATGAAGCAAAAGTCGAAACATCTTCCCATACTACTGTTTTTCTGTACAATAGGTTAATATTTTTTCGTTATAGGTCAGCTATTAAAATACGCCTGCTCATATTCTTCGGACAATTAAAAAGTATGCTTCTACAGTTTTGATTTAAAGGCATTGATAAATTTAATGATAAACCTTGTTACAGGCTATATTTTCACTTTATTAGCATTTAAAAAAGTAAATATCCCTTGAAAATAAGGTAAAAGAAATTAGCTCCTTAACTCCAGTAAACACTGACAGTTGGAAACTAAGTACAGGCCTGCACAAAAGTTTAGACACAACACAAATTTGAGTATAACAAAATACTATTAAAACTGAAGAAGTAGGAACTTTAATATTACGAAGTATGAACACATGTAATATGCAAATTAAAAATTTGAGAACAGAAATCACATCAGTAGCGAACTTGCTGCAATATATAACTTAAAATAAGTAAAATATGTGGCACAAAAGTTTAGGCACAAACATAAATTTTAGCACTTGCATAAGGAAATGAACAATTTTAATAATCAATGTAGCCACCATTACTTCGTATTAGATTAAATACGCGGTCGTTCATTGAAAGCACAAGATTTTGAAAGGTTTCTGGTTCAAAATTAAACCACGCTTCTTCTATAGCCTTTTTAAGTTCTAAAACGGACGGATATTGCTTTCCATTGGCATACACAACATTCGTTAGTATGCCCCATACATTTTCGATGGGATTACAGTCAGGACTAAGAGCAGGCCAATCGAGAACTGTAATATTTTTAGCGCTCATCCATTCTTTTGTTGACCTGGATGTGTGGATGGACGCATTATCTTGTTGGAAAACCCAGTTTCGTCCACATAAAAGTTCGCCAAAAGGTAATAGGTGACTTTCAAGAGTTGCCTGGTATGCCTTGGAATCTTGTTTTCCATTCAAAAACGCCAAAGAAGTCTGTCCATTGAAGCTAAAGGCTCCCCAAACCATGACT
>QLNU02003225.1:33983449-33999431 GCA_006491805.2 Dysdera silvatica | reverse complement strand
AACCTTATTGCTATTACTATGCTTACTATTTACCATAGCCTACAAATTTACAATGTTTTATTTACTAAATTTAAGAACCTATAAAAAAAGATTTTTTTCTTGTCCATTTCTGGGGCAATCAACCACTTTCAAATACATCTGCATTTCCAGGAAATTCATAAAAAATGTTGCTTCTGACTTGTTTAACCCTTAAATGCATGATTTTTTGTTTTGAATTTTAAAAAATCTTTTTTTATAGGAATGTAGTCATAGGTTACGTAAAAAATAAATAAAAAAATCCACGTAATAATATTGAATATTTATTTTGAAAAAAGTTATATGTAGAATTTTGGCAACATAAAGTATATCCCTCAAATCTGGCATATATCCAATAAAATTTTCAAACGCAACATCAAACATTGATAGCTTACCTGACAACAGATGAGAAGTAATTTTTTTTCAATTAGATAAATCACTCCTTTATAGGTAACTCGAAAATAGAAAATATCTCTCCAAATAACACACTGAACTTTATCACCCACCACATTCAAATGTCAAAAAAAACATAACTTACTCGCCAAAAGTAATGTCAAGTTTTTTCTTTCACACATGATTTATTGTCTATGGTTATCAAAGTGCGTGCGTACTTGCGTTCGGAAACGCACACACTCAGGTTTTGTAATAAAATTAAGTGGAAGTGGAATGTAGACAATTGGCAACAATATGCATTTAAGGGTTAACATGAGGTTGGGGTAAGATACTAAAAATATGTTCAAACTGCACTTATGATATGTCCGTTTCATCAACTTTAAACAGATTTCCAGAATTGCTTTCTGTTCGCATACACATGACCTTGACTTCTCCATCTCCTTCAATATTACTCTGACATATTGAGGCATGTCTATATTTAGTAGGCTTGGTACTTTGTCTTCTTGTGGTTGTTTCAAATTTAACTAAAACATATGTCCCAAGAGTTACTTCACCAATGAACGGCTTCACTCCAATTACGGGCACATCTGTTTCATTTTTACAACTTGCTACACTATCTGGTTTAACTTATGTGTCACTATTAGAATCTGCATAAACATCAGAAACTTTCAAATTGAACTTCTGAATTGAATTCACTTCTGTGAGGATTAGGGTGGATTTGTGAAATGAAGGTCCATAAATTAAACTCGTTTTATCTTTCGGTTTAAAAAAATGGTTCTTCCTCATAAATGAAAAAAAAATGGAATCTTCCTCACTAAAGTCCAGAGCTAATCTAGCATCTCCATATTTTCACTGATGACAGTAGGTGATAAAAAAAATAATCTTTACTCTCGGTACTGCTTTTTCAGCGCATTTAACAAAATCTGAGGCTGAATTGATTATTACTCTCCTTTGTTTCACTGCATTCCAAACTGCTCGCTTAGTTAATCTGCCAATCCCATCCACAGCACTCTTACCATGGGATGTGTTGAAAAAAAAACCATTCCCCATAAATCTTCAGGCATGAAACACAGATTGGACAGCGTGTACTTATTTTTGAATTGACCAACACAGCCATCAGAAAAGATTTTGACCGTTGTCAATTTATTAATTTCTTCCTTAAGTTCTTCAATTATGGCTTTTAGGCATGCACATACTGAGTATTTGTTGTGGGTTAGGTAATCCGAAAGCACAGCGAAAGAACGTATTTTGCCTTGAGTCCTAGCGCAACAAGTAAATACTGTGATTTGGTTGTGGGTCCAATGTGCGCTTTGGATTTCGTCGTGGCGTTGCCAAATAGTTCTCAGCGAAATCCACTTGAAGAATCACCTCATCATCAGCTACTGTGTCCTTCATATTTTTGAAAGCATTAGCTTGTAATCGCTTTACAAAGAAATGTTTCTTAAATTTACTAAATTGATTTTGTAGCTCATTGACCGCTTCTTCTGTGGTTCCCTTTACTTCAAAAGCCTTAGGTCGGCTAGAATCGTCATGTTTCCATTGCTTCCAGAAAATCTCAGATAATATGTCTAAGTCTTCGTCAGTTAGGGTGCGCAAATTAAGTACACACGTTTTGCATTCACCAATCATGCATTTTTCATCTTCCAAATCACAGCAACTAAAGCTCAAAAGATCAGAATGTGTGGAAAGAAAAAATTGTCTTTTCTATTTATGGTTTGAGTTAGAAAATTGAAATTATTGTGATACTTCCAAACGCAAACATTGTGTGGCATTTGAGAAGCTAAGTCAATATTTTTAGACCTCAGTTCATAAAATTTCAATTTCTTGATTTCAACTGTTTGATTATCAACCTTAAATAAGGCATATGCCTATTGGACTGTCATATTCATATAATGCTTTGAATTTTCGCTTTTCTCCAGTTGCTGGATCTTTAATGGATTTGACATCTCTGATTCCTGGTGTCTGCCTGCTAAAATATGATCGGAATTATAGAATTCATGGACCTTTAAGATAATATCTTGTGAAATAGAACTTTTTGTATTCTGTTTAGGGCTTTTATAAAATAATGTTTTTGCTGCTTGAGGTGAACTCTTATATGCAAGCTTTCGTATAATTGCTGTTTCTTCCTGTGGACTAAATGGCAGCACTCTTTTAAATCTGTTAACAGCCTTGCCAAGAGATTGTGAACATTTAAATGCTCCGATATCTGGAATAGTAGTGTCGCCAGTTGACCTAGATTTTTTTATCGTTTGTCTGTACTTTTTTTAGCTCTGTTTCTTTCCGTCTGT
Organism: Dysdera silvatica; assembly: GCA_006491805.2. Taxonomy (NCBI): domain Eukaryota; kingdom Metazoa; phylum Arthropoda; class Arachnida; order Araneae; family Dysderidae; genus Dysdera; species Dysdera silvatica. The sequence continues at coordinate 33,996,735 of QLNU02003225.1, read as the reverse complement.
ATTCCATAAGTGATTTTACGGAGACATTTTTCTCCAATTTAATAACAAACAGTTATTTTGACACTGGCGTAAGGTTTAAAAACACGACGTTTCGGGAGCCAACTGCTCCCTTTGTCAAGTGAAGGCAGAATGAAGAGTTCGTGAAAGTCCTAAGCTTATATACCCGCATGTTGGGAATCCCCATCTGACGCCATTTGGTGCGGAGCATTTCCAGCTGGGGAAACCCTCGCCGGGAAATCCCCCGCACCCGACGATGTCAGATGAACACCCCCAACTCGAGGTTTTGCAAAAATCCTGTAAGGTTCTGGTAGAGGTTTTGCGATGTTTATTGCACGACTCCTCAAACCGTAGGTTTCCCATGATTCCAGAAAAAGTCTACTCCCCAGATTCGTCACATTCTGATGTAATATTTTCATCGAATGCCAATCTGGTTCGTGACCCTCCCTGAAGACATGTTCAGCCAACTGGTTTGAATCGTCTCCCCTAGCTACCGCACGCATATGCTCCTTCCCTCGTAGACGTATCGATCTTCCCGTCTGTCCAACATACACCTTGTCACAGTCTCCACACGGTATTTGGTAAATAGCACCAGATTTTTCCTCCTCAGGGACGCGATCCTTAACTTTAAGTAATAGATCACGCAGGGTGTAGACAGGTTTGTAGTAGGTCTTAACATTCACACAACTGAGAATTCGAGACAGTTTTTCTGAGACACCCGCCACATTTGGCAAAACCACTGATGTCTCATCTTCTACATTCCTGTTTCCACCACTAACACCACATTGGTTACGAGCGATAAATTTAGTCGGGTAACCGTTCTTTTTCAACACGCTTTTGTTGCGTCGTAATTCAACATTGCGAAGGTCATCATTACAACAATGTGTAAAGGCTCGTCGGTGCAAGGCTCTAATGACAGATGCTTTGTGTGATGCCGGGTGATGAGAACGAAAGTCAAGATACCTATCAGTATGTGTTGGTTTCCTAAACACCGTAGTCAACAGTCGCCCATCCACATCTCTATTTATCCGAACATCTAAGAAGGGTAATGAACCGCTATCTTCTTCCTCTAACGTAAATTGAAAATGAGGCTTCAAGCTGTTCAAATAGAGATGAAAATCAGCAACTGAAGACCTTGGTAGGATAACAAACGTATCATCGACGTATTGCTTCCACACCTTGACATAGTCCAATTTCATCTTTTCTCGCCTCTTCTTATCTCTGGCCCTCTCTTTTTCTTTGAAGCTTTCATATTTGTTTTTATCTTCATTTAGTTTTTCACGCATCTTTCTCATATGCTCTGTAGATGTAGTCTTCCCCATTTCTGAAAAAGAAAAGAAAATTTAATTAAAACCTACATAATTGCAATAAGTAAATGAAAGTTAGGCCTAATACTAGACTATCTTGATGATAAGTGTTAAAATGAACATATGCCTAATCTAGCTATATATCACGTTAGTTGGCTATCTAGAAGCAATGCCACATATTAGTGAGGAATAATTTGGAAGCTAAGAAGTTAAGGGTAAAATTAAAAAGTGGGGGTTATTAGTGAATGGCGATGCCTATCCGAAACGTATGGATACTTTTTGCCCAACGTATAAAACTATTCCCCCAAAAAGTTATTACTTCCAAGCCTCCAGTAAATGCAGTAAAGCAGTTCCCAATCTGGGCTCCGTGGAGCTTAGCAAAGGGTTAGCATCGAAAACAAAAGAAAATTTTCACAAAGATGCCCACTTGTATAACAAAATCTAAATGAATGATCATAATTTTCAAGCAAATATTTTCCATCGCGCTCTGATTACCACATTCTTATCTCAATATCGCAATTTTAAATAGTTGGAGGCACCAGAAAGTACGTTATGTGATGTTCGCGAGCACTTAAAATATTTGAGCGATTCCTTCGACAAATATTTTCCAATGACCCAGAATTAACGCTAAACGTGTATGATTCGTGATGTGAATCCTTCTTCCGTTACATCAAATTCAATCTATCAGACATATATTGATTATGAATGTCGCCCAGACATTACGTGAGACCACTTTAAAAACTGCTGTCCGAAATGTGTCCTGTTCAGAATTTTAGTTAAGTTTAAAAAAAAAACAATTCACTGGCCGATAAAGCAAAAATAATTCTTCTCCTATTTGCGGCTACTTATTGATGTGGAGGATCATGTAAGATCGGGAATTGGGAAGAGTGGCCGCCAGAGGTGGTACTGTAATCCTAGACTTTTTCGCGTGAATCTGGATTTCCGGTCTATGCAAGCATTAAATACCTTTTACGGGAAGTCGCTTTGATGCTGAACCTGATATTGTCTGCAGCTAGCTATCCACAATAAAACTAGGCACAGCCAAACTGTATAAAACCAAACAGCCCCCATTCTTCTCATTAATTATTGCATTTTTTTAATTATAATGAAAGGCTCTTATTCTGCATCTATTGTGTATTACTAACACTGCTGTAGACATTATCTGTAGAATTCATATTAAAAGTGTCCGCAGCTCCGCGATCAATTTCTTTCTTAAAATGGGCTATGCGGGACAAAAGTTGTGGAACCACTGCAACATGTATGCCCGTATCCAAAGGGGGGGGACCCTAGGGGCAGGCCCCCCGAAACTAAATTTTTAATTGACTTGGCTACATCCTTGCATGCTGTGATGTATCAATACATGCTGTAAAAATGTTCGAACCCTCCGAAATTAAATTCTGGCTACGGCCTTGCACTGCAATGAATTAATTCAAACTACAAAGGTAGGTGGTACATGATAGGAATACGTTTACAAATGCTTCTAAGTAATAAAACACTCGATACTTGCATTTAAAAATTTCTAGTTGTATGAAATTCATACCAAGTGCCGTTATGTTTTTTGTTTTTTTCATTATTTTAAATCTGAATAGTACTGAAATGAATGTACTCTGATTTTAAAATTAAAAAGACTTTCATAACAAAAAAATAGTATAAACAGACATTTGCCTCGTTGACGGTTTTACCGTTCTAACGTTTCGTTATGTATAATTGAAATTTCGTCAGACTATAATGAAGTTTGAACAAACGTTCAAAGCGATGTAATCGGAAATTTTTTTCTTAATTTCATCATTTCAATACACGTTTCAACTCTTTTTTTTACGGTTTTTTGAGGGTAATTTGCACAGACAAATTGAAACAGTCACACTATGTAAACGTTGATACAAGAAATATACTCAAACGTTCTATTTATAACATATATTATTTCGCTTTAATTTTCAGCTTTGGGATAATACAATTGTCCGGCGACGACGAGAGTCAATACAATGGATGGCTGAAGCTCGTTCTTCAAGAGTAATTGACCTTCACAATCGGCTGAAAGCAAAGCAGAGGACATCAACAACAGACAAACGTAGGTTTACAGAATTTAATATACTATATGTGCATATGTTTACATGTTAATCTGCCTTCATTATGCTGTATGGCTTTGTGTCAGATATATGGAATTGTTTAGAAATACACTCATGTTTATGAAAATTGCAACATCCGGAAGGAATTGTCCGATTCGACTGAAATTTATGAAAAATGCAAACAGCGTATGAAATAAATGATAAAAAAATTCAGCGTGAATGTGCACGCCTGTACTCAACAACGCCCTCTGACCTGTCGTACGAGAAGTATTAACATAGGGCTGTGGAAGAGCCAAACAAGTATTGCATCATTGTCAGAGAGCTGCAAACTGTTCTATTAGAGCCACTATACGTCGAAGATATCATTATATGTCAGAAAACGCCATGCGAGAAAACAATAGAGTTCAAACGCGGACGCATCATAGGCTTGTGGGAAGGAGGAGTTTTGAACCAGGATATTGCTGCTCGTATGACGCTTAATATTACGACAGTAATGTGATGTGGAAGCTGTGAACCGAAAAATACTGAATGAGTCGGAAATCTGGCAGTGGGCCACAGAATGTAACGAAAACACGGGATGGTAGACATCTCATCTGCATGGCAGTAACGAACCATATAGCTTGTTCTCGAGTATTAGCACAGCTCTGGAGCACTGCTACAGGTGCGGCGTAGTCTATTTCTACTGTTCAATGGCATCTGCTATGCAAGCATAATACGTGCACGCATTCCTTTGCGGAGGATATTTTTGACTCTGAACCACCGACGCCTCCGATTGCAATGGGCGAATGAGTATAGACAATAGCATGCAGGTTGGCACTATATCTGGTTTTCGGACAAGTCCCTCTACAACCTGGGCAAAAATGATGGCCATTTACGTGTTAGATGGCATTGTGGTGAGCGCCATCATCCTTCATGCATTTTAAAGTGCTATACTGAACAAACGGTCAGTATGGTGGGGTGGGGTGCTATTGGTTGCTATGAATTGAGGGTATTCTCAACAGCAATCGCTACGTCAGGAAAGATATAGAAGCCTAAGTTGTACTCTTCCTACAACACACTCCTAGCGCTATATTCCAATGTGACAACACCCGACCATATGGTGCCCAGAATGTCCAAGTCTTCTTCATAGTACAGGAGATACCACTTCTTCCTTAGCATGCTCGTTCACCAGACATGTCACCGATTGGGCATGCGTGGAATATGGCTACTTGTAGACTTCATTACTGTTCTCCAGCTGTCACTGCCAATGACTGTGGACTCGGATCGAAGAAACTTAAGCAAACTTAGCAATACCCCAAGAGCACATACAAACTCTATTTGATTTAATGCCCAGATATTTAGAAGCTCTTATTGCCGCTCGAGGGCTTCACTAAATGCTGATTTTCTGCCCTTAATGTAGCTGTATTTGTCTGTAAAGTTAATCATGTCATTGTAACGCTTTTTCTCATACGTGGTATAAATTTCATTCCGAATTAACTGTTATTTCTTGGTGTTGCAATTTTCACAAACATAAGTGTAGTCAGTGGACACCATATAAAAAAAAATATTAATCCATTTAGGCTTTTAAAATTATAACAAACCTTACGATTTTGTTGTATAATTACCCAACAAATTTAAAATTTTATATTTATGCTTTCCCATATGCTGGCCCAGTGAATTAGGGTAGTGTTTTTATATGAAAGTACCTCTATTATATCTTCTATTATATCTTTTATATGTACCCTATTTGATTCTTTTAAATGTATTCGAGAACTTGACAATGAAATTAGACGTCATAAATAAAGTCTACCACCTATAGTTTGTAAATTTCTTTCTAATTTTATGGAAACGATAAAAATAAAGCAAACTGTGACAATATCTCTTATACGGACAGTTCTGAACAAAGAAAGCCCTCTAAAAAAAATAAATAATCAGTGTAATATTTAAAAGAACGCTAGTAAGTTATACAAAAATTTTGCAACCCACGTTTAAGTAGCTCAAACTAGATCTTTTTTCTCCAAATATAAAAAAAGCTCTAGTTTGAGCTACTTATACATGGGTGGCAAAAATTATTGTATAATAAATTCCCCCACGAAAAACTCACAAAAATCTCGCCCCGGAGGCTTTTCTGTGTTGACCATTATTTGGCAATTGTGTTATCCCTGTGAAGGGTAATAATATCTTACAACGCTAGTAAGTTATGGACATATATATAATTTGATGAGAAAACTACAAAGTATCACCACTAATACTTAAAATGAACACCATGGAGAAGAAACAGAAGACAAACAAAAAGGAACGGACGAATAAATGCTTTAAGGGCTGGACAAGAAAAAATGAAATAGAGGGAAAAAAATAAGCATGGATTCAAATATAGAGAACTGCGATTCATGTTGATCATCAACCTTTGAATAAGGGAAACCGCTTGAAGAAAATATGTATTCATAATATGTGTTAATGATTTAGATAATTGATGTGATGATGAAATAATGGCAATTATTATTAGTAGTAGAATTTAATGTTGTTTCGCCATTTCATTAATATGATTTTTTCTGTTACAGTTCAGGATAGCCACATTAAGCACGGTGTAAAGAAAAAAGTATGAAATAAACAAGCTGACTCGAGAGCAACACAATCATATTAAATATCAATCACTGCGTTTCAATAGAGGATTATAAATGCTATTGTTTTAGTAATAGTTGCTGTTTTCATGAAAAAATAATTCTAGACTCCAATAAACTTTTATAATGCACTTGTTCTTGCTTTTAGTAAATTTTAAACATGATTTCTAATTTCTATGCCCCATCATTAAACTTTAAAATTACCCCGCCCGCAAAAAAACGTCGCAAAGACGTGAAAATTAACTTGTGCGTTAGTTTCAACATCTGGTGGCAAAGTTGGTAACGCGTTCGTCTGTCATACTGTTAACCCAGGTTCGATTCCAACGCTACCATAGAACCCGTGCTATTTTTCTGTCGACCCTAGTTTGGGACTTGGATCGCTAGACAACAGAGATTCTGAGTTCTCAAAACACCGTAAGCTCTGGCGAAGTATGACCCTATCGGTCTTTGTGACGTAAAACACAAACGCCTATTGAAATAAATGAATTGTCCTGGATTTCCATCACATCCATTCCTGGCTGAAATTCAAACGAATTCTGATAGACAGCGAAACTGCGAAACTCAGAAATCAAGGAAGGCTTAGGTCAGTCGGTGCAGAGGCACATATAGAGGTAAAGATATATTTATTTCATCTTCAGCCAGGTACAACAGAAAGAAAAGATGAACATCTAAGCCAAAGCATCCATTTCAAAAGGTGGTTATGAGCTTCAATAATGTATAAGCTAGGCCCTAACTCTACGATTTATTCCAGATGGGTCTATTCTAATGTCAAGCAGTGGATTTTACAACAATTTATGAAATAATTGAACGAAATGGATGCAGAGTTATATATGTATATGATGTTTGCTTTCTTGTAATTTAATATGTCAGTTTATATCGATTTGGATAAATTTTGTCCGGTATTCTATTTACAGTTCATGTGTTCACAATTTCTAGGATTTTTTTAGTTCAATACCATGTCTAGACCATTTAGGAGTTGAATTATTATTCCTTTGTTTTTTAAGAGTAAGCAAGTTCTTATATAAAAACGGATGCAACTTCATGCATACATCAACCTAAATTAACGTAGATATACCTAGGTAAAAAAAAACCTAGGTGTTTCTCCTAATTGAACATCATCTTTTGGACATATTTAACTTGGGAGAACATAAAACGAAATAAAATTGGGAGACCATGTTAACTAAATAAGCTGATAGTTTAATAGAACCAACATCGCTTTTAATTTTGTGGTAACTGGAAAATTCAAACCTTCTTTGGAATAAGCATAAGCTTCATTGGAATAAGCATGAGTGATTTTATTTTTGTTGTTTCAAAGATTGGTCCTTTGACCTTTCGGTATCCAACGATCAAGCTGTTAGCTAATGGTGAAATTGTCAATCGCTCATTGGGACCCCATATCAGGGGCGGACTGGGTCCTCTCAAAGGGCGCATATCTTGGATTATCGGAGGGCGCGAGTCCTATAGCCCATGAGGGCGCAAGTCATGTCCGTATGTAGATGGGGGATCTTAGGGACCGGTTCCCCCCGAAATTAAATTTTTAATGGGACTTGGCTACGGCCTTGCATGCTGTGATTGTATCGATACATGCTGTAAAAATTTTTGAACCCCCCCTTGAAATTAAATCCTGGCTACGGTCTTGGCTCAAGTCCTATAGCCAATAAGGACGTACCGTCCTGGGAGCCGGTTGCTCAGCGTCCTAGTCCGCCCCTGCCCCTTATTAGGTTACTGACATCATCCCGACCAACAGCGCACAGCCAATTCCAAGAGTAGTCACCTTCCTGAAAACCAACGGCGGCCATTTTTGTTTAGCTTCTGGAATCAGGCTAGGAAACAGTGTTTCCAACAATAGATGGCTGTGGACTAAATAAGCAAAATTAACATATATTATCACATATTGTTTATTTTAATTATACAGAATTTAATTTTTGGCTTTTTCATGTATGTATCGAGATTTTATCCTCTCCACGAGATCGACATATTTTCTATTACTGTTCAAAACCATATATTTTTTCTTTATATAATCATTTCCTAATAAAAAATAATCTGAAAGAAATACGTGACCTTCTTCCTCCGAACAATTTTTAAATCGCGAGCTTACCCTGTATAATTTCATTGAATAGAACTTTAAGCAAAGAGAAAGAAGAAACTATGTCGTAAGTCAAAATTTATTTATTTGGTTAATATGTGTGTATAAGTGTCCGAGTCATCGCTAAGTTTTACATCAAACGATAAAACAACTCTCGCCAAACATCAACCCTAACCATCGTACAAAATATGAGCATTTAGGAACACGCCCTTAAACCGTCGTTTTTGCAAGATGGACGCCATTTTTTTTTTCTCATAGCGAATAATGAAATAATTTTTTTTAAATAGAATTTGCAGAATTTTCAAGAAATAAAAGCACTTACGTTTTTAGCAATGATCTCTATAGATAGTTTCAGCTAAATTAGAAAAATTCCAGAATACCTGTAGCGGCAGAATTTTCCCGAACCTTCAGAAAGTTTGAGAAAATCTTTCCGCTAAAAATATCTCTAGAAAATTAATGAGAATCCTGTAACATAAAATGATGATGGAATGTATGCCACTTATGCAATACTGCATATTATAAATTCTCTTCTAAGCTTTCTAGACTTTTCTAAATTTACCATTATGGCTTCCAGGCATGAGCACCGACAATCCACCATGTTGTGTAAATTGCGTTTATTCCTGATTTGTGGGGTGTTTTAAAATTGAAGAAGTTAAATTGTCTTCAAAGCTAAGATCCAATTATTTTCCCCAGTAGGACTTTGCAGAACTTAACTTTTAAAGACGGTATAGTAGGAATTCCATTTGATTAAAAGGTGGACCAAAAGAATTTGAAGATGAAGCAAAATAACTACGCTCTGGAATCCATAAAAACAAAGCTAAATGCATGATCAACACGCCGGATGCAATAAAGTTCTGGGGTGTGAATGGTTTAAAAAAAGAAGAGAAAAAATAGATAGCAGTTTTAAACGAGTACAGTAAGTTAACTATTAAGGAGACATGTTGCAATAGAAGAAAATATATTAATACAGAGATTAAAGCAAGAAAACAGCAGCGGAAGTAGGTGCTACTTTAAATTCCAGAAAATATTAAATTTTGCGAATTCCTCCCGAAAACTAAAGTTTATCATCCATAAAACACTGATAAAACCTGTAGTTTTATATGAAGCCAAATATATATAGACATTGACTCCTGAAGAGAAACAACGAACTTCTGAGTTCATGGGAAAGAAAAATTATTTATTGAGAAATATACCGAGCAGTTAAGAAGAACGACGAATGGAGAATTAGAAAAATGAAATATACCTTCTGTATAAGACCTAGAGCTTATGACCGAAATTAAAAAAGAAAAAGACTTTCTGTTGACTGGCTTTGGCATGTAGAAAGAATGGGAAAGTTAAGGTAGTTAAGAAGATGATGGCAACTAACTCAGACGGAAGGGAAAATATAGCTGGATGGAGTAAACGAAGGCCTCAGAAGAATGGAAGTAAAGTCATGACGAAGTAAAGCTTCAGACAGATGTACATGAATAACGATAATTAAAGACGCCTAGGTCCTTCAAGAAGCTGTAATGCTAGAAAAAAGATAAAAATTATCTAAAAAAAATAAAAAGAATATATATTTAATTTTGTTTCGTTGAGCAAAGACAGCGAAAATAATGCTGTGCCAAAATCTATTAAGTTCCAAGGAATCCAAAACCCTTACGCTTACAAAATCAAATCCAAGTCTGATGGTGTGTTTTAAAACTGCAGAACATCTCTTTCTACGGTGCAATGTTTACCCACTGTTGAGAGAACTTTTCAAAACCTGCCCACAACCAGGGCCGGCGCGACCATTAGGCGGCCACCTGGGGCGACAGTATTGTGTGGCAGCGTGATGGCAGAATTTTTTAGGTACTTAATGCACTATACGGTAATTGAAATAAACTCAACAACGAATAAATAGCACTAAATGGATTATCGCTCCGATGATTATCTTTGATATTACAGGCGAGAAAAAAAAAAATAAAAGCTTCAACGAGAAAGTTTGGGGGTTCTTCCTTCAGTTTTGCACAACCTTGTTGTGTTTTGACCCCGTGACCTCATGGTGCTAAAGTTTCTTTGCCAGCTAAGCGGCGACAAAGTGTCAGAAATAATTCTGGACTGTACATCTCAGCTGCATATAAATTTTCTCCCCTGTTCTTTCTTGGAATCGCAGCTTCCCTCTCCACAGCACATTGCGCCAGGTAACAAAATTTTTTGAAAAAAATCACAACCCCAAGCCCACGTTTAGAGATTCCAGAGGTGTGGGATGTTGTGGGGGTTGAGCAGAGTAACTAACTTACACAAGAAACTCGGCGATATCAGTCGCACTTCTTCCGTCAGGTTTCTTCACCATTATTGGAACGAGGTGATAGAATGACGGGATGACATCTCAGTTAATATTCATATTTCAAATAAGCAATATTTATTTTATATAAATCGAACACTACGCAGATTAAATCAAACAACAATGTCAATCAATCAACGTTTATTGGCGTAGTGATACCAACGCCGATGGTATGGCGTGATTAGATGGTGAAACGTTCGAAAGAAAATAAATATTTCTGCCTTCGGTGGGACCTGAACCCACGACCTTCCACTTGCCGGGCGGAGGCTCTCAACAGACATTGTTGTTTGATTTAAGCAATATTTATTTAAACTCTAAGACTACATAATATTTAAAATTCATTTATAAGCGTATACTCTTAAAATTTAAATAAAAATAATTAATAAAATTAATCGAAAACATTATATGGTGTCGAACCACGGCTAGCCATATCCTTGAGAACCTTCACATCTATAGTTAGTTAGTGCTGCTAAAATATGAATTAATAAGAAAAATGGAAAAATATATTTGTTCGTTGTTAGACGTTCTTGCAAACCGGTTTTAACGAGTTATCTGGTCTGCGAAATGAAATAGCACTTTTAAAAATCATAAAAATACATAGGTTATTTTTATTTCTGTTGTATATATTTGTTATTCACGTAATAGTTATTAACGATAAAATATAAGCTACTGTAGAAAGGTTAAAATGCACGATAAAGTAAACATACAGGGATGTAGCTCTTAAACGTAAAGTTTTCGATATATGGATAAATATAAATACGAAGCAATATTTTAAATCTTTATTAATTTTAAATTTTTGAAGATCGTGTATTAAGAAATATCGTGTTATAAATATTGATTCATTGATGCGTTTAGTATAAAATGAAATCTTACTATAACGGTAAAGCCGCCGCGTGAAGAAGCGTCTTTGTAGGAAGTTACATTTCAACGCCCTCCTAAAAGAAAATTTGCAAATTAAAATGAAATTCATTTCAAGAATTTTTTATTTGCTTAAAATACAAGTATACATAAAAAACCATATCAGATACATATTAAAAATATCATCATCGATCATTCATAACACAATCATAATTTCTCCCACTCCTGACCACATAAAACAGAAACCTTTACGAACATTAGATTTTCTTTTCCCATCCTATTAAAATATCTCTTACATTTTCACTAATGGTTTTATATTTCATTCATAAGTTACCAAACATCTTCAGTCCAAGCTCTCCCCCATCTTTTTTTTTACGATATCGCAGGCTCACACACTCTTACTACCTTGGAATAACGCTGGCAGATAAATATGTGAACAAAAACAGAAGCTGGATTTTAGATGCAAAAATATTATATACAATACATTACTAAATAGCCTACATACAAATAAAACTTAAAATATGAAAAAAATGAATTTATTGCAAAAAAAAATCCACTATATCAGATTTTGATTTATTTTTTCACTAATAATTTTAGGAATTTATACTTTTTAGTTTTGAATTTTATTTATGTATTTAGTACAATGTGCTTTTTTGGTATTGGTTAAACTAACATTTTTAAAGATGACAAATGTAAGTTATCGGTATCGTTATCTTATCAGCTATCAACTTCTAACTCTCTGACCGAACTATCATATAGTAATAGGATAAAGTAACAGTAGCTAAGAAGTAACACACAATAACGAGTTTAATCAATATTATTATTTAAAATCTTTCTATGGACCGTTATTTTTCAGAAGGGGAGGGTGGTAAATATGGGGCCGGGGATCAGTACTGCTGGTGCTTCATTAGAAAATGTGAACAAACTTAGTGATTTTTGGTGACGTTGTGCCGACAGCATGTCCGTATGCAGAGGGGGACCTTAGGAACCGGTCGCCCCCAAACTAAATTTTTAATGGGACTTGTGTACGGCCTTACATGCTGTGATTGTATCAATACATGCTGTAAAATTTTTTGACCTCCCACGAAATTAAATCCTAGCCATGGCCTTGGCCGACAGCAAGCGAAAACAATCTGCAATTACTGAATTTCGGAAGTGAACTTACTACAATTTAAAATTTTTCTTGGCACAGTATGTAATCCGGAACAAATAAATATTTACTAAACCATAGTATATATATATAGTAAAACAAGGATTTTTCGAATCTATCAACTACACATAATATCCACGCTAAAGTCAGGGCTGTCCCCAAAGGGTACATGTTGTGTGCGCCGCATATTCAAGAAATTTTGAAAAATAGAGTATGCGCCGCATACTCTCAAGGACGTTTACTTATTTTCTGGTTTTAGGGCAATTTTCAACAAAGTTCAGCCTTTTTGTGTGTGTGTGTGTGTGTGTGTGTGTGTGTGTGTGTGTGTGTGTAATCACTTACAAACTTGAATGGAAACAAATGAGGAAAATCCCTGAACCTCTCAAGCCTCAAAATAATATCCTGCGTACGAACAGAAGAGGAATGAAAAACTGATGAAAGTGGCAACTGCCACCTTGGGCTTGGATAGACGACCAGTCAAATGCCAGTCAGCTCGGCGCTGTGAGGTCACCAAGTCCAGTAACCCCGCAATTTCAATACTCTTTAATTAAGACAACACTGCATACTCTCAACAATTTTCTTCAGAACAGCCCTGGTCACTAGTGAGCGTAGTTTTCTAAACTGAAGTTAATAAAACACATACAGTAGAGCCTCCATATAACGAACTCTTCCGTATAACGAAATTCTCTACATAGCGAAGTTTTGAAAATCCCCATGGTCAGTAGTACATATGGAAGAGTTTCTACATAACGAATTTTTTAACGACTAAAACAGAAAATCGAGTGGTCACGTCAGTGACATCGGGTTCTTTAATACCGTGGGAATACAATACGATTTTAAGGTAAGCGACAAACAAAGTGAAGTACGCCTGATGGACTTTAAACCCCCTAATAAAGTGTTTCCCCCAAGCACACACA
>QLNU02003225.1:33970054-33983349 GCA_006491805.2 Dysdera silvatica | reverse complement strand
GGGTAGGCTTATCCCATATATAAAAGCGAAATTACAATTGAATGCCATATGCGCAAAATTGGGGTTCGGCTATCCCCTAACTTCGATGCTAGCTACACCACTGCTCACCAATATTAATGATTCAGAAAACTTAATAAAAGAAAGCAAAAAAACATGGATATAATATCTTTTCTCCGTTTATTTATAGCATTTGCTATTTGCATGTCGTTCTCATTTGATTATTCATATCATCCATTAAAACTATTATCTTAAATAGGTTAAATTTAAATTTCAAGCAAGATTTGGTTTAAACAATTTATGAAGGAATTGAGTACCAGAAAACCATAATGTGGTCCCAACTCTATAGTTATTAAATAAATAAATAAAAAGTTTTAGCTTGTCTTTATTTTCCAGAAAAGTTACATCAGCTATATTTCCTAATTCAGGTATTTTATATTGGATGGTCTAAAAAATACCCTATGGCGTAGTCGTTGGGTAATCAACGGAAAGACACATGAGCTCAAAAGCTGGTATAAATCACCGTTTCTCAATATTATTTCTTCATTTACATAAAGTAGTGTTTCCCAAAGTGTGTTCCGCAGAGCCCAGGAGTTCTAAATCGGATTTCCATTCTCCAGGAATTCCGCAAGCAATTTTTAAATTGTCGCCAAAATTTACAAGAAAATTTGCAAATGCTGTAATGTTTTTCCATGGAAACCCTTAAGGTCTTCCTTAAATGATATTTATATGGGGTTCTGTGATCAGGCATATGGTAAAACAGGGTTCCACAGGGTAAAAAGAACCCTTTGAGAACGACTGACATAGAGCATTATGCTCTATGTCACTTATTATTTAGTTAATGGTAATGCTATTTCTTGCATATTATGAGAATTTATTGACAACTTTACTTCAATCGTAAAGTACATATCTAGTAAAAAATGCATATAAATGATAGTATTTGTCATTTAATTTAGTGACGCAACGGTAACGCTGTTCTACACTTCTTCCCAAACTGATGAAATGCAAAAAACATGTAAAAAAAGTTTTTTTTTATTAATTTACAAAATTTTTCTCCTTATGTTTACAGTGCTTATATATGCCTGTGAACAATAAAGAAAAACATTTCACTTCGCTGTAAAGTTAATGTACAGTCAGGAAAAACAAAAGGAAGTTGCTCTGAATATGTCCCAAAATGATAGAAAATCGTTGGAAAACAAATGCACTTTAAAAAAATCAATGCTTGATTCCCTGGCCATTGACTCTAATAACCTCAGAGGCGCAATCTGGCATTCCAGAAATAAAATTTTGGAAAATTCGGTTGGTAATTTATACCAACACTGATAAATTTCTTTTGTAGTTCCACAGTGCTTGAGAATTACTTTCCTTCTGCATGCATGCATGCATGCATCATCCTTGCTAGTGTGTACCCCAAATGTTCTCCATCGGATTCACTTTCGGGATTCTCAATCAAGCAAATCAATTTATTTTTCTTAACACAACAGTACAAAATAACAAGAGATGTAATCAAAGATTTAAAGAGGGAGATGGGAAAAAAAGGCAATTTGATGATGCTTCACTAGTCTCCTTTTAATGTATAGGTAACCAATATCATAAAATTGATACTTGTATGAATCTTATATATATTTATTAACTTATTACGTATTTGTAAGTATATGACTGTGCCTTAATTTAAAGAGAAAGTTTTGTGACAGACAAACGTATTTCGTCTTTAAACTGTAAAATAATGTTTTATGACATTCAAAATTCAATTAATAATTGCTTTAAATGAAGGAAAGAGAAATAAATATCCGAAGAAATTATCGCTGCAGCGGTTGAAAACCAAAAAAGAAGCTGAAAAAAAGTGCTTGTGGATATAAATTTGCGAGGATAGATTTTCTTTTTAACTCATTATTTCATATTTTCGACTGACATTATTATGCACATCATATTCATAGTATTATCTACATTATAAGTGCATGCAGGGTTGTTTCTAGAATTGGGGGGGGTGTAAAAAGTATTATGCACATACATCTTTTTGTGGCTATTTTTGGGAGGTTTCGCGTCAGTTCCATGCATGCAATTCGTCGCGGGACAAGTCATCGCAAGCACAATTCATCGCATCACACTTAAATTATAATTTGCAATATATTTATTTACTGGGGGTTTATTTGCTTGTAAACACAGTAGGACCCCAGTAATCCGCCATTATATTTATTTATTGGGGCTTTCTTTGCTTGTAAATACAGTGAAACCTCGGTAATCCGAATTTCACTTATCCAAAATATCCGGCAATACTATTTTTTAAAGTTGACACTCATTCATCATTTTAATTGTAAATACAGTTGAACCCAGAGAATCTGAACTTCGCTTAACCGAAATGACCTATGCTATCGGATGACTGGGGTACTACAGTATAAACAAGTAAAACGTTGCACGAGTGTTATCTTAAAAAATAGTTACAAAAAATTGTATTGCAGGACATTTCGGATAGGCGAAATTCGTATTACCGGGGTTCTACTGTATTTAAAAGTAAAACGTTGAACGAGTGTCAACTTAAAAAAGTAATTACAAGAAATAGTATTGCTGAACATTACAGATAATCGAAATTCGGATTACCGGGGTTCTACTGTAATTACAAGCAAAAAACTTCCAATGAATAAATATATTGTCGAATTACTAGGTTTCTGCTATATTTACAAGCCAAGAAACCCCAATAAATAAATATATTATCAGATTACTGGGGTCCTACTGTATATACAAGCAAAGAAACCCCAATAAATAAATAGATTGCAAATTATAACGTAAGTATAACACGACGAATTAACGTGATATCCCTTTGAGGCCCTTTCACCCCCATGTCATATTCAGGCGTCAATGAAAATAATAATAATTTTGCATGAACGTCATTCAAAGATCTAACTTAAAATTTAAATTCTACATAATCGAAAAGGAAAATAAATAAATAAATAAATAAATAAATAAATAAAGCTTGTGCATGACATTCATTCAAAGAGGTAAATTAGTGTTTGAGTCCTACGTAACTGGGAAAAAAAAGAGCTTGGAAAAATGTATCCTCTGCACGCATTATCCACCGATTCTGACTCAAACCGTGACGTCGCGACATCTGGTGTCCGGCCCGATCAAGTATAACGACGGCCCCGCACGGATCCACCTGCTTCTTGTCGAGTGAAGAATTGTCTTGGTTTCTTTCTTAAATTGTACCAATAATACTTTATGCCATCGGGTCCATCTAAACTAAGCCTTTTTCATCGGAAAGAAATCACAAATCCATTCATCGCGCCCTGATATGTCTTTTTACACAAATCAATCTGGCTTCTTTATGCAGTGGCGTTAAAGGTTTTTTTTTTCGCCATTTAACAAACTCTTGTCCTTGAAATCTTCTGTGACCAGTTAATTTGGAAGCTGAGATGCCAGTCGGAATGACATTGGTTGTTCAGTAGCCAATTCTACTAAAGTTTAATCGGCTCTATTCGACGTGTATTTTGTACGACCTGTAATTTATTCGGTATGAATTCTGAACATTTTCTTAACACACTGCGTTTTACAGAGATAGATCTGTTCATTCTCTGTGCAATTTCTTTCACTGTTAAGTCCCCTTTGCCTTCAATAACAATATCTTAAACTGCTTCTATTTCGCTTATTAGTTTTCCACAAGCCATCGCAAAGCACAACTTATATTTGTACTAAAACTCTGACCTGCTCTACGTGTTGTACTTCTATAGATATGCAAATGAGTAAATTAAATATTTGTATGATGACTTTTATAGTTAAACCATTTTATTTCAAAATTATCTTCTTTTTTTTTTCGGACAGTATGTTAATGCAAAGTTTAAACATTTTTTACCAGCTATTTTAAACGCGCTTTATTTTTAAAATCGCATCACATAAACGTGCTTATTCAAATGTCGAATTGATATCATAAGCATTCAGTAACTTTGAAACATGACTAAACTGTGGATCTTTCGTATCAGTGAAAAATACGTTTAAGTAGACGCCACCATGAAAACGTTTACATGCGGTACTGTTCATCGCAATTTTTTGTTGTTTGCTAATTTCTTGTTTTTCTGTTACAGTTGGAGGGAGGAATCGTTCGACTTGAAATATGAATGCTTAAGGAATAAGCTAAAAATTTCTTCTTTCAGAACACTTATCTCTGCTTTTCAAATAGTGTTACAAACTGGCGAAAAGATTGTTTTATTGAAAATGCGAATTGCAAACTTAAAAAAAAATGCAATATGCAGTAATCTAAATACTTGTATCATGCGTTGCTTATAATTACCAATAAACTTTGCAGGAACCACTGTTTGACTGACTACTTTTATTTTATTCCAAAATTACAACGCACAATTCAGCACGTAAAAATTAAAAGTGGACACATGATCAGTAATAATGCCATTACCTACAAAAGTCCTGCTTCATTACTCTTTAAATACTATTAAATCTTACAGATCATTTGTAAGCAGTGACATAGTCATGAAATAATTAGAACTGAGCATAGGCGTACGCATAAAGTTCGTAAGGGGGTTATAGGCTCAATGGGGGGTTACAGAGATACAACTCGCATATTTCTATGTTAAATATACAAAATTTCATTGCAATGGGGGGGTCACAACCCCCATCAACACCCCCTGCGTACGCCAACGGAACTGGGGCACTTTACAAAGTCATCACAGTGACGTACATTACTACACTTTAATACGTTAAGCTACGCGATATGATGCCATAATGGTCAATACGGGTATTATGGATAAACTTTATACCAGTTTCGTCTCAAGTGTCTCTCAACAAAATAATGCTTGTAAAAAGGGTGGGAGGAAATCGAAAACATAAAATAATTAGCAAAATTTTGACCACAAGATCTCGATTTATAGATCGCTAATTTGAAACTACTTTAAAGAATAAAATATTATATAGAAACAGTTCTATTTAAAAGGAGACATTATAAAAAATTAATTTTTATGGCAAAACTACAAGCAAAAATTTACTATAATGTCTGAAGGCAAAATTGGTGCTTACTCATTCATTTTTGAATGCCGTATTTATATTTCCTCTTTGCAATAAAGATAACACACCTTTATTCAAACTTACTTTATAAAAATTTTTGATCCCCCCTCCCCGAAATTAAATCTTGGATATGGCCTTGAATTTAAGGGTGCGGTTTGATGAAATTTAGATCGGGGGGAAAGGGGTGTAAAAAAATTGCTGTACCCCCAGCGCCTCTCCCCCTAAATCCGGACCTGATTACATCAACATACCACCCAATTCAAATAATCTACGAAACGTAACATCGAAATAGTACTAATACCACGTTTCTAGCAATAATGACGATCATAGGCGTAGAGTTACATGGGCCTTTGGGGCCCAGGCATGCCCCAGTAATTTGTAATAAATTGCAATTTCACATATATTATGAAGTATAAATGTACAGCATATATATGTATTTGGGCCCCCTCAATAATATTGAAAACCCTAAATTGATGATGACGACCACTTCCTTGTTTCCAGCAGGTTGAGAACTGAAAATACCAATAAATGGCATTCTACCGGATACAGACGTAGGAAACAGGGGCTCAAGTCACTGTCCCTCTATTAGACAGCAAAACATTTTCCTGTTTCAACACGTGATCTGCCACCGTTATTCTAGCCCCCATAATTTTTAATTGATCCACCAGACAGGATATCCATAATCGGGGGGATCCAAATTACTTTTGGCGCAAAATCAATCAATCAATCAATCAGAATTTATTTATGCATAACATCTATAAAAATGAAATACATTGGATACAAGTTAAAAATAAGACTATTTAAAACACTTGCAACCATGGCACTTTGTTTAATTGACGCTCCAAAATATATTCTTTTAATTTGGTTTTAAATTTACTTTTTGGTTTAATTTCCTTGAGTGTCGGCGGGATATTGTTCCATATGTCTATTCCATAATAATTAATATTATTTTTACATATGTTGATTCTTATTTTTGTTTTATTTCTTGTTTCTTATATTATAATTATGTTCATTTTCACTTATTTTAATCAAAATTAGGTGTTTATTTTCGTATAATCTTTCGTAAATATATAATGCTACTTTTAAAATATTTATATTAGTTATGTAAATACGTAGTATATTTTTATATTTAATGGTTAATTTAATTTCTTCAAATATTTGTAGGTTCCAGTTTAATTGATTTTCGATTGTTAATCCAAGAAATTTAATTGAGTTAACTCTCTCTAGGATGTTATCGTTGAATTTTATTTTGTTAGGTTGATTAGTAAATTTTTTATTTTTAGTATGGAAGATTATATATTTTGTTTTATTTGTATTTATTATTAAGTTGTTGTCATTAAACCATTGTTCACAGGATGTTAACTTTGTATTTGTGTTATTAATTCTTTGATCTATGTTATTTCCATTTGTTAACTAGATGATATCGTCAGCAAATAACAGGAGTCCCCCATCAAGATTTATTAAGTAATTTATTGCGATTAAAAAAAATAACGGTCCGAGGATTGTTCCCTGAGGAACATCTAATTTGTTTATCAATGATTTCGATTGAATATTCTCAATTTTAACTATTTGCTGTCTATTTGTTAAATAGCTATCAATCAGTTTATACATTCGGCCTCTTATACCATAATTAAGTAATTTTTTTTCTTAAGATATTTCTGTTAATTAAGTCAAACGCTTTGCTCAGATCGAAAAAAATCCGTAAGTAATTTATTTTCTTCCATATTTTTTTGAATATTATTAATTGCTCTTAATAGGATTTCTTCAGTTGACTTGTTTTTTTGGAAATGACCTTAAATAATAATAAAAAGTTTACAAGTAGAAAAAGAATACATAAAATCCAAGCAAAAATCTTATTTAAGCTGATGACTTTCTTCCCTTTTCATTGCAGTGTAAGAAGAGTGGTTGAAAGTAGGCGATAAGATGGAAGCTTAGAGGGAGGGGATATTCAATAAACACACGTTATAAATTGTAACACAGACAAAAAGAAATTCAAATAAATATGTTTTATTGAGCTTGTATTTATTAATATGAAATATACGTATGTTAATATATTGCACTTTTATGCATTGTTTGTCAAATGTTTAAATTCTGGAATAATAATGGACTATTTGTTTATATCAACTCAATTTAATCACAGTCTTTTAAATTCAGTGGCGTCTTGCGAGTTGGAAATGTGGGAGTGCTGAAAATGAATCGTATCTTAAACTAAATTATATTTTTAACGTTACATACAAAAACATAAAAGTAAATCACATACCGATTAAGTGTTCCACCTATTTGTAGACAAAAACCATTGTTTTCTCTTTCAAAACAGCGAACACTTAAATAATGGACAGATAGATGGCGATAACATAAAAACTAATTTCAGCGCGCATTAGGTTCTTAAGAGAGCCCCGGCGCAGAACCTTAATGAACAGTATTATACATAATTGTTTAAGAACTCGAACTGGTAAATTGCATGAGACAATATATATTCTGTAGTAGGCGCATGCAGAAAGTTCATGTTGTGGGGGTTGCACATAGGCGTACACAGAAAGTTCATAAGTGGGGTTACAGTCTCAATGACGGTAACCTCCCCTGTGTATGTCGCTGAATCCTGTCCATAGACCTGTAGGTCCGATACTAGCGAAGCGTTCTACAGCACCTATGAACATGGTGCCGTTTCCTTGCAGCACACTTCAATGTAACTCCCCTTCTCTCGTCGTCGTCAGCGCATGCGCCTCATGACGTGTCAGGGCAGCATTAAAGCTAGTGCTGTTAGCTTTAAAGATAATAATTTTGCACGGGAATGCTGCACTATCTATGGGTATAGTTCGTTCGCGGAAAATTGGCCAGTAGTACCGTTAGAATTCAAGGGAGCTCACGTTACAAACGGATTGGTTCCTTGTAGTATGGGGAAGGGCGTTTTTCATAATTGGTTTTTCGTGCACGTTTGTCTGCGCGAAAAATCATTTATGTTCGAATTTTATATATATTATATTCGAATTTTATATATGTATATTCGAATATTATGTAATCGAATTTTTTTATATGACAGTTTCGACACATGGAATGATGGATAAGTAATGTTTTTAATAGCAGGAGAGGGCTTAAATAAAAATACAACTATCTCTAGTTACATAAGGTTTATTGTCATTATACCATCCTTAGAGCACATTACCATGAATAACACGTTTATAACTCGCAATGAAAATTTAACGTGTAAAATTTCAATGCAACTTTTGAACTTGCATGTTTCTTAACATTTTTGGTATGTTTGGGTTTACATTTGAATAAGCAAGCAAGATTAAATTATTCAAATGAATGTTAGTTAATTTTGAGTGATAATGGTGTCCAAAAATCCTAACTCCAAGTGCCGGACCAGTATGATGATGCACAATGCAGCAGTCATGCAGTTTGTCACTGCAGAGTCACTAGAAATGGATACAACCATCCGTACATGTAGTAATACAGCCAAAAGAAGTCACAACACTGGATGCCTCTAAAAAACTTCTCCACTGCTGCAGACGTGAAACCGGACATGCGTACAAAAAAAGTTTCTGTACAGCACACCTTAATTCTTGAGCTGAAGTTCACAATGTGGCTGTAAGATTCGTAATAGCCTTGTGCACAAGATTTCTATCCTCTCATTTGATGGTGTGATGGAACTGTTGTAATCGTTGACGGCGGTCAGTTCCTGCTTCCATATTCGCATCATTGTGACTGGATTTCGTCTAACACAAAACCAATTTTTTGGAAGCGTATTCTGCATACTTGATCAGCCACCATTCTCCTATCAAATTCAGAAACATGCTCATATGTCCATATTCCTTGATAAGGCATAGATAGTTAAACTTTCTGTGCATAGGAACAATGAGCAAATATAATTTAAATATCGTGTCTCATGGCTGGAGACACCACCACCAGTGTATTCATCAACCCAAATGGCAACACCGACCGACATCATGGACACAAACAGAATCCACCATACTTCGATGATGATGGCCACACGTATGCTATCGAAATAGCTATTGGCAGCATTTGTATTATGTTTTCAAATTAACTGCACCAATAAAACTTGCGTAACTTTTGCTTCTATTACAAACTTAAAATGGCCTCCCTGTTCTCCAGTCCTTTACTGTTTACAAAGGACGTTACTGGCACACATGATTTGCAAATATGCTGTACTGCTAATCAGAGTGTTCTACGATCTATGCAAATTTCAAAGATATCGGACTTGTCTTTCACGGTGTAGCATTTTACATGGCCAGCAGTGTATATTTGACTTAATATAAATTTTCTGCATACATAATGCTACATGCTGAAATTTTCCCTCCTTCCCACCACAAATCTTAATTGTAAATACGTATATTTTACATGTACAATTGCCGTGCTCTTCGATTTCATTACATTTTTTTATCTGTAAACTGCATAATGAGTCATCCGGAGAGAAACTGACAGTTGATATGACATCTTCATCAACGAAAATACTATATTTTACACTAATACACTTATTTTTAATCAATCTCAGACAGAACAAATTTCATCAGAAGAAATTTCATGCAAGGTTACGATAAATATTGTGCCCCCATTAAATGGGTAACCGTATTTGATTTGTTACTCTCGTTTTTATATTGTAATTTTGTGAATAAAACACTTCGTAGTGTCCCAATTCTACCATGGTCATTTATCGCTATAGAAATAAGTTTGACATATCCCTCTTACTACAGTTCAAACACACACACACACACACAATAATCCCTCATACATACACACCTTATACTTTTACCAATCTTCATTTTTAAATATCGTTAGCAATCACCGCGGCAGTGATTACTACATCGCATTACTCCTACTAACAAGTATCTGACACTAAAACATGGGTGGACGTAAGAACTATGATTGGAACTATTGGATACTTACATAAAATGCAAATAATTAATCTTAATTCCAAATGCATTAAAATTGACAGTAGTCATGCGAAGTTCACTTACGCATGTCACGGTAATTTTTAATCAACGCGACATTATTCTTGTTCACTAATTACAAAAGAGGGCAAAGGCGATTTTCTCACGTTTCCACGAGGGATTTGACCCTGTAAACAAAATCTAAAATTCCTATGTGAGAAAAGAGCGGGACTTCACAAAGAAAAAGGCAACTCAAATCCATAAAATCATTGTAGAATACCCAAAACTTTAACATAAAAGCTCAGGACTAAAGAAAAAAGAAGCTAACATGATCTTAAAAACAGGAAAATTATAAAGAAAATCATGAACGAACTTTTACAGCTGTGAAGTAAAGAGTTATTTCTAACGATTCAATTTTTGATCATTGCAAGTTGCGAACCAAGTTCAACAACAACGAACTCGTAATTTCGGATCGACCTGACATTTTCTAAGGAATCAAAAGCAATAAGTTTCAAAATAATACCTTTCTCCCAAGCCAATAGCAAAACGTCTCTCAAATGACGTCACTCGAACCAGCCCAGAATTACTGTTCTCAGTAAAGAATAGAACCAATAAGATTTAGAGGTAAGAGAGAGGGCTGAAAGCAATAACACTTCCCCTTGATTAAAAAGACGAAGTAAGAGGAGAGAGTGGACAGATTATTGGAATTTAGGATCTCCCAAAAACTCAGAGGACGAGCAGATGAAAGCCTTCGGATTGACCTTAGTGCGAGTGGTAGTAATATAATGAAGTAGAAAATCGACGACAGAAGATCTTTGTTTTCAAAGAAGTTCCATCTCCACAGACGTGGATACCAATCATGGAGGAGAATTGGGTGAGCATGATTTTTCCATTAACAGCCTCCTCATTTTATTAATATAGATTAAACATATCGCTAAATACTAATGAGACAGCTTTAAGGATAATAGTTTCACGGTGTAAAGTCAGATTTTTAGGATAACTATTATTATCATTATTGTTGTATTTCGTAATATATATCATTATTATAAATTCAGGTTATTGCACGTATGATAGATATGCTTAGTTAGCATACTAGTGGATGTTATTTAATTGATTGAATTATATTGAATCATTTTAGGTTAATTTCAGCAAGAAGAACTGATAGATATTAATATTCATTTGATAGATTGTTTTAATAAGTTTTAGCAAACATGAATCCAACGGATCAATTGATTATTCACGAGGAACCAGAATACTCTTCACATATATTATACCATGATTTGAAAACATTATTTACATATAAGAAAAATCCAAGACGTTATTAATAACTTTCAGTCGCTTTTAAATTTGGCAATGGAGAAATATTAACTTAATCCTAAGGCAATTAATGAGAACCGGTACTTACAAAGTAAAATTTTCATGCCAAAATTTGAGGAAATTATTTTAAATAACTCGGCATTTGAAGAAGGATTTGGAAAATGAAAATGACTGCCGTAATATCGATGACAAAATAATTCCTGCGACGAAATTTGATAAGAAATGCGAGACAGAAAATTTTACTTTACCTCAAATGAAGGCTGTAATTAATTTTTATGACTGGTGTAAAAGCAGTAAATTTTAGCAAACATAGCAGCGTCATAAACGTATCCACGATCAGAAGCAAATTTTATATTTAAAAAATTGTGTGTTAAAATGTGATACACGCAAAGATAAATTTAAAACTCTAAAGGAAATGTTACAATCGAAATTTCATCGTATTCAAAGTCATAGTTTACCAGTTCGTGATAGTAATTTAAAAATATGGGCCACTAACATTGCAAAAGATTTAAATATGAAATCTAAAATATCTAGTAACTTTATCAATAAATTAAAATTAGCCAATCGAATCGTTTCTCAAAAAATAAGGAAATATACTACTGTCCGATCACTTCATGATGTTGAAACTAATGAAAACAAAGCTATTGAATTTGTTTTATAAACAAGAGATTTAATTTCAGGCTGTAATATACGGAACAAGTGCTTAATGCAGATCGGAGTGGGTTTCAGTACTTCATCCCAAGCGACATAACGCTTTCTATTAAGGGTGAAAAGTGTACAGTGGCAATTGTTGAATCCCAATTTTCAGCCACACATTCGTATACGAAAATGTCATTTCTGTCTATGTCCGCGAGCTTAAAGTGAAATTACTGTTTATGTAAACAGTCAGGAAAATGTGATCCAGAGATCAAAATTCAAAATGTGATCCAGAGATTTGTTCAAAAAACATTACGTCGCCCTAATAAAATTTTTATTACATGCCCCAAATCAGGGAAAAATGGGAAAAGATACTATGAAGGAATGGGTTGCCAACTACCTCAAACCACTTTTAAGTCCCTCTTTATACGTTCTATTAGATTCCTAGACTGGATCGACAGACAAGGCATATAGTGACCTTCCGAATAGTTGCGTAAAATTATAAATTTCTCCTGGCACAACAGCTCTCGTGTAGGTCCTAAACGTATATTTTTTAGAGAGTACAAATTCTTTATTAAAAGGATTGTGAACTTCATTCTTACAAATGAAATTGCAATTAAAATAACTGATAGTAGTGAAATAATTTAGCCACATTCTTTAGTTTACAACCAGTTGCAATCTAAGAAATATCAAACAGTTCTTCGTTATCCATGGTCCAAATGTATCTATAATGCTGATAACATTGAAAAATCTGGCAATGTATCTTCAATTTCATTTAAAATTTATCACAACGTATGCGATTTTCAGTCATGTGAATAATTTTCATTTATTAAATGCACTCACTATGACGTCGATTTCTGTTTACAACATTTCTATGTAGATTACCACTATCACATAAACGTAGTATAATTAATTAATCATGTATAATTTTTCAGTAACATTTCATGTTTATATTCTTGGACGACAGCGGTTTTTGACCCTTCTACGGTTATTTAATGTACATTTACCGCTAGCCATAGAAATACAAACCGAAAATCGAACATTCGACGTACTGTCTTTCAGCTACATTGGTGAAAAAGAAAAGAGTACATATGTTCTTTTTTCATAAGCCAAGTTGGTTTGTTGTTGAAAATAATTACTCTGTTAAGAACTGTTCTCATTAGTACAATAGGTTTTCAAACTTCGTTTTTACGAAAATATGTCTTTGGTTTGTTTTTAACTCTCTAAAAAGCAAACGAAATTATGTATGTAGTTATAAATTTCGTGTTATAAAGTCAAAATGTTCTTATTTTTGTTATTAAAAATAATATATGGTAATTATATATAATAAAAGCAATCAGACAACTTTGAGCGGTTTGTTAGATTATTGGTACATGAGCCGGCTTTCGGCTGCGCTAAAGGGCAGCCTTCATCAGATGTATATGGAGCGAATCGAACATACAGCAGATA
>QLNU02003225.1:33933580-33962555 GCA_006491805.2 Dysdera silvatica | reverse complement strand
ATTTGGTAAAGAATTTTGCGAGTATGTCTTCTACATGTTCTCCAGCTTCTTTTAAGATATCTAATGTAATGCCATCATCGCCAGGGGATCTTCCTTTCTTCATACTTTTTATTGCAAATGCTACTTCTTCTTTTAAGATTTTAGGAGCTGTTCCTTCGACTATCTCAGAGTCTTCGTTTAATCCACTGTTTCCCTCATACAGCTTTCTGTAGAATTCTTCAACTCTTCTAAGTATTTCTTCCCTATTTCTTGTTACGGTGCCATCCTCTCCTTTTAATGCAATGATGTGTTTCTTCCCAATAGACAAACTCCCTTTAACAACCCTAAGGCTCTTGTTGCTTTCAATGGCCTTCCTTACTAACTCACAGTTGAATTTTCTTATGTCTTCTTTCATGTTTTTGCGCAAAGTTTTACAAAGTTCTACATACTCGATCCTGGAACTGGTATTTTGATATATATATATATATAAATTTGTGCATTAATATAAAACTATACACCATATAAAACACAATAATCAATAGACATTTAATCTTTATATCTATATAAAGACACACTATATACACATATACATACACACATCTATATACACACATACGTAGGCCTATGTGTGTATTAATATAAAAATTTATAATACACCATAAACACTCAGTTGATAGACATTATTTATCTTAATATATATGTGTGTGTGTGTGTGTAACCACAGAGATTTGACACAAAATACGTAGCTGCAATTTTTAGATCAAAACTTAGTCCATACAGATGTTTCAACAAATGTTGTAACACTACATAACTCATGTATAATACACATACTTTAACAATTGATGTTCAAAACCATGAATTATTAATTAAATTATTGACGATAAAAAAAATTTTAAACCATAGTTTTTAACTCTCAACACACTAAAAAAAAAAACACTGAAAAAAATAATAATAATAAATTGTCAAGCAACAAATTTATATTTTTCTTGGGTGATTTAAAATGGATTCACCCATAAACGTAAGGGAACCACTACGGTACATACTAATATTAGCTAACTACTTTTTTAATGTTCCAAGTTTTTTTTCTTATTTTCCAATTTCTTTACATAATTTCTTTCCTTATAGTAGTTTTTTAAAAATGTATTTGTGACAGCCATAATAATATACTTAGTCACAACAGTGGTAGAATGACCATCAGAGCATTTGTTCGTTAAGAATTTTTTTTTTCCTTTTAAAACAGTAATTGCTAAACTAACTACTAAGTGTTGTTGATTGCTAACATTTAAGAAAAACTTTTCAAAAGGAATGGAGACCAATTTTTGAACAAGTATATATACATGAATTATAATATACAAACTTCAGGGTGAGGGTAAACCAATCCACCTTAATCCATCTTTTCTATAAATAAACTTTCACGAGATTCTTCAACAGATTCAACAACTACATTTGATTTACAAAAAGTACATTTATGAAGTTTTTTAATAACAGCAAACACACAATATCCTGCTACATAAGCTATCACAGGGATTTTATCAGTTATGCCAAAAATATCATCATCTGAAATGGTAATGCTTTGAGTAAAAGTTGGAAATTCATTGGGCATTTGGGAGGTTTCTAATTCTATTTCATTATTATTATTTAAAATTACTAGGGATTCACCATATTTAAAAGATTTTAGTTTTAAAGGACAAATGCTTTGAAGGCGTAGTTTATTTTCCGTTTCAAATACTTGCCGCAAAGATATCAAATATTGAGAATATGCAAGTTTTCTGAACCTGTCAACCCTTCGCTCTAAAGCATCCGTTGGATTTTTCCAGTCAAAATATATGAGAATCCTAAGTTATTTACACAGTAAGTAACAAGTTTCAATACACAATGAGTTGTATGCTTCGAAGCAGTATATGTTTCTTTGGTCAATACACCAGTTTCATAATTTCAATTTTTCCATTTTTCTAACCAGGTTAGGAATGTATTCAAAAAAATATTCTTCTCATTAGTTTCACACATATTAAGTGGTTTTCGAAATACATTTCTTTTGCACTGTCCTTTAAAGAAACTTTTGACATTCATAATAGACCACCAAGTATATATCAGGCGAATGTAATCACTTGTATCTTGATAATGTTGCAAGTCATTTTTTTCACTAAACTGATGTAAACCCTTACTAACATGATAACAAACTTCGCATTCTGCCACTCAAGGTTTCTTGGCATTAATGCCTTTAAGGTTATTCCATAAGCAAATGTCAATAAATGTTCCGTTTCAATTGAATGCAGCTTTTTTAATGTCCCAAAACAAGCAGTTTCTGTAATGTGATTATTTTCGAAATTAGGATAATACATACACTGACCTATGTTCTTTTGGTTTAACCAATTATATCATTTCATCACTCATTGAACAAGTCGTTAAATCTTGGGACTGCAATGTTTAATAACATTGTTTAATGTAAGATAAAAATTATGCTCAAATTGTTCAATAGCTGGGTTATGAAGAACATATTCTAGATATTGTGTACGGATGTGGCAAAATAATATGATTAGAATTTCTTAGAAACTTATAAGCATGTGGAGATATAGAATAAAGTAAGCTTGAGAAAATTAAAAATCAAGTATTGTAGCTAAATTGGTGTTTCCCATTAATGGTTAATGATAGCTGTTCAAGCCAAAAATCTAAATTTTCATTTAAAGATAACAATGGTTTTAACAAAAGCATGGAATCTTGTATTACACTGAATACTCATTTGATTGAATTAGTTTCGACATTTCGATTAACCGACTCTACTTTTTGCAATAATTCAGTCGCGTCATTGACATTATGTAACAAAAAAGAAAAATTAAATTATTTTACCTCTGTTAGTGGTATAACCTGATAATATGCAGTTACATTCATTAAACTGTTGACAATAACACATTTGTGAATGGTAGGAGCTGGAGTAAGTTCTATCATTAAAAACATCACATTGTCCGATGTTACTGTTACTGTCCATCCTTTTGGGATACTGACGAGATCGAGTTTATTTTTAAGTTCTGTAAAAGTTTCAAATGATCGCTCTTCATCATATGAGGCCTTGCTCTCATTGCTTTGCTTAATTGCTTCTTCCACATTTTCAAATTCAAGTCGCCTTTGTTTGTCATTTGGAGCTTCACGTGAAGTACTTGTCTTGGAAAGGTATTGTGGACAACCAGGTAAAGAAGATGGAATAGAACCTTCTTTTAACTTGGGGGCTGCTAAGGGAAGAGTTCCTGTTGAGCCGGTTTTCTCATCGTAATAAGTATTCTTCATTATTATTTCCTCTAACGCAAAACGTTGTTCACAAAGCTAAATAAGAATGAGAAAAAAAATTTTATATGTACACATATAACTCCTACTTCAAAAGTGGGCACATGTTGGCACGTTTCGTTCAATGATCAGCAAAAAAACTATAGTAAAATGGAATTTGCCTTACATCACCATCAGTTTCAATATCACATATAAACAAATAGCATTTAAATATATGACTATGAAGGAAAGTTTGTGTGTGTTGTTTTTTTTATAATTATTTATTTTTTGTTTTGAAGACTTCTAAAATTTCATAAATAAATACACATAAAGTAAAAATATCAAATTAATTAAAATTGGTATTAAAATACTTGGTTGAAATTTCCATTTATTTAAAAAAAAAAACATCTACCCTTTTAATGAATCAAGATTTTGGAAAGGAAGAGAAAAAATTCAGTTCTTAAGGAAAGGACTTATTTATGCATATATTTGATTGATATCAATAATTAAAAAAAATTAAGCTGATTTAAATCAAAGAACCCTGCTACAAAGAGAGGATACATTTAAAGCAATTCTGATATATATATATAAAAATAATTTTAAATGAAATGGGTGAAAGAAGTTCAAATATGCATTACATTTGAAAAAACTATAAACATTCGTCATCATAAAAATTCATCACCACATCATGATAAGCACTTTTTTTCTTATACAATATATATATAAGCATGCATAAAAAATTTATAAGTGTATAAATGGATTTGAAAGAGTGACAGCACTGTATGTCCCACATGACATAACAAAATTAACAGCAATACAAATTTCAGAAAACATTTTAAAATCTAAAAATGCACAATGAACATATCAATACTGAACCATAGTACTCACCATACAACAATGCTGAATCTCACCATGATGCAATGCATAAACAATTGTATATTAAAATAGTTTTAAAATGTATTTTATGGTGCATCACGGTGAGATTCAGCATTGTTGTACGGTGAGTACTATGGTTGAGTATTGATGTATTCATTGTGCATTTTTAGATTTTCAAATGTTTTCTGAAACTTGCATTGCTGTTAATTTTGTTATGTTATATGGGACATACAGCGCTTTCAAATCCATTTATACACTTACAAATTTTTGGTAGATGCTTATATTTTGTATAAGAAAAAAAAAAAGCCCTGGTCTTTATACAACATAGTTGGAAGCGAAATTTAACCAGCTACAAAAGTGATTTTAAACCTCATTACTAGCTCGTAATGTTAGTCAACATTTAATATATTGTATATCTTAGTATTCTACTCTACACTTTACTATTTCATAAAGCTTTAGTGATTTAATATATATATACACACACACATTATTTTTACATTTATTAAAATATAAACGCTTTTAACGATCATACATTTTCATATTAAATTTTTTCACATATTTTTACACATGAAAAGAAAGATGAGTAGTAAAATAAAACGTGCTCTATGTTAGTTGGTATAAATATATGCAGCCAAACATATAAATATAATGTTATGAAAATTTAAAAAATTTGAAGCATTCCGAAACACAATATTCAAGCTTCAGGTATTCATATATTTGTGTTAGCAATATGTTTTAAGTTAATTTTCTGATTCGCCTAAAAACGAACAATATATGGATAATCACAACCCCACCCACTCTCATCTACATACAAAACAACTGAACATAACTTTTATAGCAATTAAATTTAGTCAAAAATTTGCCAATTCTAAAAATTTCTCTCAAACTACTTCATTTACGTTAATAATGATACAAGTTTTATCTAATATGAATGTATGCTATATTTACTTAATTCCCCCCCCCTTTCTTAGCAATAGGAAATGTACACATATATAAGCTGAATATATATATATAAATTAGACAAATTTCCCAGCATGTTTAAATTTCTATATTTTTAATTCAAAAGCGAAGTACATCTACTTTGAGGCTTCATGACAGTCTTGAATTTATGGTTGTAGGATAAAATAATGGCAGTGCGTTTACAGATACAACAGGAATAAATAGAGATGCGTGCAGATGTCAATAATTTTCTTTAACGCTGCGTGCATACGCTTCCAGAAGAAGGTTCCTTACTTCCTTCTCCCTTTATTCGCAGTCTGGTGCTCTGATAACAACTCATCACATCTTCATAAGTGGGGCGAAGAATTGCATCAGGCAGAAATAAATCTTTTTCTGCTCCAAATAACGGGCAGCTTGTACTTGCTTGAGGTTTCTTTATAACTCCTTATTTCTCCATTACCCTTTCACATCAGAAAACAATGCTGAATAACACAACACACAGGCATGGAAGTTTATCTTATCTTCATTCTAAAAATACTAGCAACCTTGGTAAATTAACGAAAGTTGCAGAATGCAGCCTGGTGTTGAGGGAAATTTTACTCTTTTGTGCCAGAGTGTGATGAAAAAGGGAATAGAATGAAAAAAAAACCATTAAATGATTAAACTTTTCCTTTATAATTAAATTTTAATAACCGTGTTCATGTCCGCAGTTTTATCATGGTAAACTCGGCATTTTATTAACTATTTTTAAATTTCTAAATTTAATTGCCTTAAAAATTAAGTATTTTTTTACCATTTTAAACTTTTTTCTTGAAAATTGAATTATAGATTAGAGTTAGATTAATTATCATATATAGTTGTGAAGGTAAATTAATTTATTAGGTACCATGTAAGGGAGACGTCCAATCTGTTACGATTTTGCGACATTTATGCACATATTGAAGGCAAGAGGGACACGGCTAGATATTGAGCAAAATGGATGAAATTTTTTGTGTTCTGACCCATTAGGCAACCATTCCGTGCTATGCCAATGCCGGTTTTTAAAAATAATTTCCAAAAAGTGGTTTCAAAGTGCATTGTTAATCGTTTTTGGACTTTCTCAATGCCAGAGAGGCACGGCTAGATATTGAGCAAAATTTATGATATTTTTTGTGTGTTCTGGCAACTTTTCCGTGCTATGCCAAGATCGATTTCGCAAAAAAATTTTTTCGGACTACCCTATTGGACAGTCGAGGTTTTTGAATTTTAGCTCACTTGGTGCCTTCCATTCCAGTTGACTGGCGTTTTGTTTCTGGGTCATAGCCATAGGCCTGTGTCTCATCACCTATAATGACTTTCTGTATCCACATTGGATAATTTTCGGCTATCTCTAGCATGATGACTTGTTTCAAGACGTTTCGCCTTCTGGCCCACATGAAACAATATCCGGACAAACTTGGCTTTTGTTTTTCTCAATCCATAATCATCCCCGATAATTGTTGCGCATAATGATTTGAGTATGGCGATCTCTTCCTTAAACTTTTTTAATGTTATTCTACTGTTTCCTTTAATTAAATTGGAAATTTGTATAACTTTACATGAACTCCTCCTTTGAATTGGTCTTTCCAATCATTCATCATCTTCCACTGATGTTCATTCATTTTGAAGTGAGAAAACTACTGAAATATGATTGTTCCTTTAATGGGTGATTCACCAAATGCTAATTGTAACATTTCAAATGCCTCGGTAGCTGTTATATTTAATTCAGAATAAAATTTTAAACAAATTCGCTGTTCGCAAAAATTTATACATAGCAAAATCGAAGCACACATCGTAATATTTTTAAAATACATCTTAGCAAACAGCAAGTGTGTGCGTGACATGCAAATTGGTATTACCACATTGCCAAAGCTTTATTCTATATTATGCCGTCAAACAATTACTTCACAGAAATTTGAAATTTTATTTCTAGCCCCAGTCTGGGAACCTTTTGGACACACCTTGTAGAAAATATGGGTAATCTTCTAATCATCATTTACATTCTGATTTTTTCTTTTTGAAAGCTTTAATATATTTACTAAAAATTTTCTTTAAAACTAATAGTAAGAAGCTATAGCCTTGCTTTAGGTCAAATTTCAGTGATGGTTACTGGCTATACAGCATAACTACCATTCATTCAGTTTTCTATTCCATGCCAAGTTGACATGTTGGAAAGTTCCTACACAAGAAATCTTATATATCAGTTGTAGACAAATGGCCGAAACATGAGGATTAAATTAATAAACCCATATCCCTACAAGAAATGGCATATGGTCAATATATCTCCAATTGAAAATAGGTGACAGAAATCTTATTCAATGATGAACACATATGTATATATAAAATTAAAAACTTGGTACATATACATATTTTTTTTAAACCAATATAAGTTAATTATAATTTCAACACTATCAAACTGAAATCAGTGTATATGGCATTTAAGCATCCTATACATAAAACTAATTTAATTATATATACATAATATTCTCAGTACTGCCTAAACTCTACAAATCCATAACTATATCCCTTCTATTGTAAATAATCATGAATCAAATATAACACGAATCGCTCAATTGTTATAACCCATATGAAGATTCAAATATTGCACCAAACCATGTGATATGCTTCTGCAACCCTGATAACAAATAGCGCACTATATTAATTCTTAAACTAATTAACTAATTGTCCTATAATCGATGAGACAGGCCATGATAAAATAAGGGGGATTTGCCAGGATCATAAACAGCACATAAAATGTAAGCTGAGTCCTTAACAATGCAATTGTCAGTCTGCTAATGATTATCTTTGTTGCATTGTTAATATATACTAATATAATATTTATATGATATGTCCCTTTAGTCAATCAATCTAAGAATTAATATAAATAGTATGAACTTACCATTTGTTTATGTTCAGTTTCAGTTTGAGTTCTAAGGTGCAATGATAACAAGGGCTATGCTGTGCCAGGACCTACAATTTTCCAAGGAATCTGAACCTCTTAAGGTCTAGGGAACCAACCTCTAGACCATGATGAGCAGTTAGCCCCCTGTTTTTTTACACACACAGCTGGGAGGCAATCTTGGGATAATCACACGCTAGGCAAATGTTGTACCACTGCAGGGCTTCTTTATTGTAAGAATTGAGGAAGCATGTCGCATAGGTTTGGTGCAAAATTTGACTGACTCTTGTTACAGGTAGCAATAGTATACAGGTTTGATATAATAGTCGAGTAAATCTTGCTCTATCTGTAACACTGCAAACAATCTACTTTTTTTGGAGAAGGTTTACAGTGGAAGGGATACAGTTTGGTTTGGTTGTATTTTTATGACGAAAAGGATAGCAAGGGTCATTTTGCGACAAACAAGGTGAGACACTACATACGGTTTTAAATGAGAATAAGTTAAAAATAAAAATGTATTAAAAGAAATGTGTTAAATGGAACAAATGAAACAATATAATAACAGCAGATGCGATGGAAAAAAATGATATTAGGTAAGAAGTTAAAATGAGTTCATGATTAAAAGAATCGCATAAAATGTCACAAAGGGAAATGGAAGGGATACAATGGTATAGTGAATTTGTAGGGTTTAGATAGTACTGATACTATATAATATATTAATAAATATAATATATACATAGGTGCCAACTTCTAGAAGTGAAAAATCTGTAGTTAATTGCACATGCGGGCAGGCCACCATTTTTTAATTAAACAAAATCATACATAATTTATGAAAAAAGGGCACAATGAGGAAATTAAGTATTTATTAAATTAATAATAATAGAGGATTAAACTGTATTAAACGCAATATTAATTCTTAGAATTTACAAATGCTGTAGTGCAAGATTTTGCATTTGAGAAATTTTTTGTCAAATACATTCTCGTAACATTTCACATGTTGTCTGCATTTAACTATTAGTAAATTTTCTAATGTGTCATCAGACATGGTTGACCTGAAGTCAGTTCTAATTTTCTTCACTTGACTGAAGACTCTCTCGCATGCTGCATTACTGTGAGGGATCGTAAGTATTGACAGCATAACCTGAGAAAGTCGTTTAAATTTTAATTCACAAGTATCATTTTTTATTCTACCTATGGCTGCCCATTGTGCATCAATGCTACCTTCATTACTCACAGTTTGTGGAACTTCGAAAGCCTGGAACTCACTGAATTCTGTTTGTAAAGCATCAACAGCTTCATCTTCTGTATTATTGAACAAAAGAACAGGAAATTTTTCTGTAAAATATTTTAAGCTGGAAAATGATGCATTTTCAAAATTCGATATTTGTGGAACCTCTGCCTGATGTAACACTTCTAACTCAAAAGGAAATTTATTGTGCATGTAGTCACATGCTGCTATGAAATAGCTTCTGACGTTTTCATAAAATTCATTTTTATCATGGATGTTAAAATCTTGGATTACTTTCAGTGTTCCATTTCCAATTAAGATATCAACATCATCTTTTTGATTACTCCTCTCATGATAGTGGACTTTCAAAATATCACTACATAATTTTATGATGCTTGGTTTTACAAATTTCACTAGCATTTCTCTGTACAATTTTAAGAGAAGAGATTTTAGCATATGAATATGCGGTTCCGCAGACTGAAGTTGAGCATTTGCTTTTTTAAATACAGACACAGTATAAGATAAAAATAAACAGAAAGCCTTATTGATATCGTTTTAACGTTATATTGATTAATATAATGTTAAAAATGTTTTCTTTTTACTTTCAGCTGTTGCCATAGGGTAAGTACTATTATGAAACTTTGCATCTTAGAAAAATGACTACTGCCACCCAGTAATAATTACATGATTACTCGTTGACGATTAGCACTTAATTATAATTTATTGATGACCTACTTAAGCATTTATCAAGGATAATTCGATTATCACTAATAATTATTAAGAACGATTAATGTAATGGTATGGGTGGTCATTTTTAACATTAATACCTTTTAAAAAACTGAATGATTGGGTTGACTTTATGTGAGAACCTTGCAGAACACCACACTGAACAGAAAGGCCCCATTGGCTAGAGAACAGTTCTATACCAATATGCAGCATTCGTTTGAAATGAGAATGCAAATCCAGCTATCTATTTTCCATGAGAAAGAATTTCATAACAAGAAAATTTATAAAATTTCATGATTTTCATGGATTAACTTCAGTACGAACATATAAAAAAAAACTTAAAAGTCTCATGAAAGGATTTGAGCCAACAATAATACTTATTCTCATGCTATTGCCGAAGATGTTTAATCAGATTAAGATCATTCTAAATTTCTGACCTCATCCTTTGCTGTATCGTTTTATTTTCAGACATTTATTAACAATGGCAGCTGTATTATTATTTTTTTTTAATAGTGCAAAATCAACCAAGGGCCTATGGGGTTAGGAACTAGAGGTTTCATAGGAAATCAAAATTTCTTTGGACTGAGGAATCGAACCCCAGACAATAGGAAAAAACAGCGAAAACTGGGTACAAATCCAAACTAATCCTTAACTTTGTAGTTAATGCATGGTAGGATAGTAACTTTATTAAGACAAGTATTATTATTCACGATCTATATTAATTGACCTTCTAGTAGTCAAGATACTAATTGAGCAGCTTATTCCAATATTTTGTGACAGTGAGAAAAATTATATAGTTTTCATATATCATCCTAAAAGTCCAGCACAATGACAACACACTTCTTTTTGGACAGAGTGATATCCCACACATGGTCATAGTTAATCCGTGTTTAGAGCAACATACACATGCTCGCCACATAGCTGCCAACCTTCAAATGTTAAAATTAGTACAACTGACACCTAAAATGTGTACCATTTCCAACTAAAATTAGTACAAAATTAATACAATTTCTAACTAAACTTAGTCCAATTTTCATCTGAAAATATTATGCAACGTAACTGCGGAAATTAATGAAAATCACACCTCAATACAGACATTTAAATTTTGGCAACGTAATATAAAAATGACATCTATTGGCCAAGAATTTGCTGGGTAGAGTTTTTCAGAATGTCATACGTAGCGGACTTTGCTTTTTTTAAGAATTTGCCCTTATATTTTTGCTCCCAACATTTTCCTCTTTGCATG
The DNA here is from genome assembly GCA_006491805.2 of Dysdera silvatica. NCBI lineage: Eukaryota > Metazoa > Arthropoda > Arachnida > Araneae > Dysderidae > Dysdera > Dysdera silvatica. The sequence goes on along the minus strand of QLNU02003225.1, from coordinate 33,951,386 downwards.
GTCTTAACAATTAACAAATTTTCTAGATTTGCATCAGACGTCGAACTACGAAATTGTGTCTTATTTTTTTTATATTTTTTTTATCTGACTAAACATGCGTTCACGTTCAGCATTTGCAGGTGGCAGAGTTAAAATTGATAAAATAACTCTGCCAAGCCTATTGTATTTTAAAGCACCATTTAAAGATTTTGTGTCTTTTACGTAAGACCATTTAGTATCTATTCTTTCCTCTTTGTTAATGTGTTCTGGTATATCATCTACCTGAAACGCAGTAAACTGGGCATGCAGCTTGTCTATCGCTTTTTTTTTACTCTCACTATCTTTGATATGCAACCTAACAGGGAATCTGTCAAAATATTTGACATCTGAAAATGAACGATTCTCAAAAGACGACGCATCTGCAACCTGCATATGTTTTAAAATCTTGTTATTGAAAAGGAATTTATGTAAAATATAATCACAACTCTTACTGAAGAATAAAACTTTGATTTTTCCGAGGAAGTAAAGTCCTGAACAACTTTTGAAGTTGAACTACCTATCATTAATTCAGAATCATCCTTTTGATTACATCTATCGCTGTATTTTACTTGAAGTAACCTGCAGTTCTTTTAAAAATTCTGGTTTTATAAATTTCATTAACAAGTCCCTGTACAAGTCCATTAAGATAGATCTAAGAAGGTGCATTTTTGACTGGAGCACAATATTTACATCATCAAACATAGGCAATATAAAATTTAGAAAAAGACAGTAAGTTTTATTAATGTTTGACGACAGAAACATGACGATTCTTTCTTAACGGGTTAAGACATCCCCCGCTTTTAAATGATATGCACTTGTGTTTGCTCTTGACACGTTTTCCCTACTGTCATTAGAGGCATACATCAAGGTTTCAACGTCTTTAACAGCTTTCTTTTTTGCAGCTGGATCATCAAGACCAAACATCACAGGTATTTTCCCCGTTTCTTAACATTAGTTGGTGCAGCTTTAGGTTTTTGAGAAATGGATGTTCTTTCTGATTTAGACTTTGAGGTGGAAGAGTTGTTTAAGGACTTAGTTTTACTCTTCTTTACTCTAGCATTGTTTATTTCATTTTTAAAAAAGCCAAGCAATACATCTCAGAACTAAAGTGCTCGTTTAAAATTTCTTCCTAAAGTTACCCACCTTATACAAACATGTTTTAACACCTTTTTTGCTTCTTTTTCTTGGAATACTAGCAGCTGTTTTAATGTTTCCTTCCTCTTTCCACTCTTTTGCAAATAATAAAAAATATCGATCAGAATTTCATCGACAGAAACTCGAAGACCAGCTGCTCCCTTTTCAGCAAGGACAGCCAACCACCACCAAATTTTTGTTCACGGTTTTTAAAACAGCTGCCACACCATTCTTGGAACCAATCATCACTGGCGCATTATCTGCATTTAAGGAAAGGACTTACTTATCAAAAGGGTTTTTTTTTTCAATTCAAAGTTGTTCAGCAAAAGTTTTCCAATCTTGTGACCGGTTGACTCCCCCGACAAAACAGGTAGTGCAAGCACAGCATAGCCAATTTCACGAACTTCATCATTGTAGAAAATAACAACAATTGGATACAACTGACCATCATTGCTATTACTTCCATCAGTTGCAATGGAGACACTTTCAGCAAGTCCACCAATAATTCCTTTCCACTCGAAGCCATTTTCTTCAGAACAGCACTAGTCTTTGTCCTTCCGCAGTCATAATTTTTAGCAGTCTCACAGCAAGGGAACGGTTTTTTTAACAATGGTCCAGCATGATCAGCAACGGAAATAGGACAGTTATGTTCAATAATGAATGCAGCAAAAGGGCATTCTGTTTTAATAACATTGTTGTCACCAGTTGTTTTATCCAAAAAAAAAAAACGCAATATTTGAATTCTTTTCAAAATTAAGTGCAAAATCATGATGCTTTTTGGAACGTACATGTACTTTTACATCGTTTAAGCCACCATGTGAAATACTGATATCACTCGCATACAATGAACAGAAGGCAAAATGAACACCTTTGCGAGACTACACAATGCAAGAAAACTCCTGCATGTAGGATTGTTTAAACACTTGGGAATATTGTTTAGACTTTACTTTGGACATTTTGCCATAAGACGGCAGCTGTGTTGTTTACCCTGTGAGGCATTGCCACACAACTTGTTTACAACTTTCGCAAATTATCTTGGAAAAACTACCACGGCCAAACTAGATTACTTACGCTTGCAGTGGTGCTTAGTGGCTTGGACACTTTACATATATCTGGGGAATCACTAGATGGCCCTGATTGCCGACCCTACCACACAGATTAGATCACTGCCTTTCGTATAAAAAGGGGTTGGCAATTAGCGCCATCTACCGACTAAAAATGATTCCCACAATTCTGTTCTTTTCAGAACTGCGAAGGCTGCTATACATGCGTAATGCAGTTTGGCCATGACTCTACAGAAAAAGTAGGTGAATTTACATACATCGGTTCTATTTGGCAACACTGATATAGAATTTATAGATTTTGTGTTGTTGCCAAACCTAGTGATTTTTTCAGCACACTGGAAAAAAAAGAACCCAATTTGCCCCAAACTAGCGGTTTACGAATAAAATTATCAAAATTCTTACATTTTTTTATTTGTTTAATCGCATAAAGGGGGCAAATTTTGTACATTGTACGGACAAATCATACAAGTTGGCAGGTATGTCACCACATTTCAAATCCCTTATCGCTTGCTCACAGATTTTATTTCAGGAATACTTTTGCTTAATAACTTTACTCGTATCTCCATGACAACATTTAGGTCAACCGATGTTCGAGTTTTGCAGTGCAAGGATATGCTGCACTTGTATCTAGTTTTGTGAGAGATCTGAACCGCTTAAGGCCTAGTGAACAAATACCCATGACTATGATAAGCATTTTTTTTTTTTTGATGAAGTTGCGAGTTGAACACAAGATAACTGTATCCTGGCCGAACGATTTACCAATGCACTACCATGGCGCCTAAAGAATGATTTCTCAGCACCTGGTGGGAACCCGAAGTCACAACCTCTTGATAACTAGTCAAGTGCTCTCACCCACTGAACTACAGGCATCTAAGACAATCATGGTTCATAATGTTAGTTTGAAAGGAAGCTGGGGGGGATGTAGAAACAAGCAGCAACAGGATATATATATATCCACTAAAAGATACAAAAATCGGTACAATTCCATAACTGGGGTGTGGGGGGGAGTTCTACAGCAACATTTTAACCACAGTAAAAGTTCTGTGTGTTCAATGATATTTGAATAGTTATTACAATCTTCACTTAAAACAGCTTGCTATCTAATCTAAGAAAATTTCGACTACTATGTGAAGGAAACATTTCTCCATGCTTTACTGCTCCAGTCAAGATGATCTGCACACCACTATACGAAATCGCATTATGCTGTAAAGTTAATGTCATATAAACAAGTTGTTGAAAATAAAGAAAATATGTTCATGCCATAGTAGATCCGAATGTGAGGTGAGGGTGGGTAGGGATATCCATGAAACGAGAATGAAATCAGAATGAAAACTGGGTGCTGTTGCATTTGGATTAATGTTAACAATTAATGTAACTCAATTATCTCCTGGAGTTTTGTAACTCTTGGGTGATCAAAGACTTCAGCCAACTGTTTCAATTGCTTGCAACTGGTTCCACAGCCTTGAGATATAAAGAATGGTTATGTCAAAAAGTAAATTCCCTTTAATTCTATGGTCCACATTCTGACAGCTCTCCAATCATTTAAGTCACCTGCATGTCATCTCATAAAATATTGAGCATGTAAAAATGGATACTCATAATTCAAATTGGATTATTTCCTTCGATATCGGTACAATCTGCTTTTCAGCAGGCAATGCCAAATGCATATTAATACTTGTGCAAATTACCATATGTTTCAATATTTCCATATGGTTCAAAGGGTAAAGTATATATGTAACGTATTCAGAAGAATTAGAGCGAAATTTTACTTTTACATTTTATTATTCAACACTCATTGTAAATCATCACTGACAAGTCAATGTTTTAATTTGCAAAAGCGTTCATAACATAAAGAGAGAAAAGGTTTTACTCAACACATCCAACGTACAGTAGAAATAAATAGTTTGCACTTAAAATTTCAGCAAAAAATAACGTTTTCTTGTAACATGAACATTTCATCACGATAATATTGAGCAACATACACATACACCATTGTTTTCAAAATAATTAAGTTTCATTATAATAATTTACATAATTAAAAATCTGATAATATAAAATAGTTCATTTACAGTAATGAGAATACTTCTCACATTTGCAGGAAGTAGTATTTAGAATAGAGTAAAATTAGTTCTTTTGTTTTTTTGACAGATTTATGAAAAAATGGATGTAACAATTTACATTACACAAGAAAAATATTTTACAATATTTAAAAAATAATTTATTTTTAACTATTTACCTTATCTCTAAAAGCTTAAGGAAACAATTCCATTACAGTCCATTTTACTGAAATTACCATTACTTTTTTTACATGCAATTACTGCCGTGAAACACATCCTTCAAATTAGTAGGCGTTGAAAACTTAAAATGTTTTGAAACATCATTAATGGTTATTAATTGGGAATTTAGTCTATTATGGAAGTCAATAACATTACCTGAAATTGCATTTAATCTATACATAATATATAAAGCATGGACTAATTTTTTTTTTTTTTAATTTACAAATTTGAAGGAAATTACCATATTTTCTAAAGCACATCTTAAATTTGCCCTTTTAACAAAAGGCTTTAACAGATACAAGACAAAACCACAGAAACGTATCATGCAAAAGATATAAAATACCATAGAACTGATAATGATGAATGTCATTCAACAGGTCTGGTGTATATGTGTGATATAATGTGAATGAGTATTTAATATTCAACAAGCTGCAGCTAAAAACATGTTCAGTCTATTATTTGTGCATTCATAAACCGTCCATAACTAACAACGATCTTCACAAGTAATTACTAAAGGCTTAAAAAAAAAAATCTAATATAACTCGCAATTAAAACAGCATAACGAATCAGAATCACATACTCATACAATTCAATTAGAAAATAGTCCATATTCTAACTGAATAATTTAAATGCAATTTAATCATTAAAACAACAAGGTATGCAAAAAGTAACTATGTGCAAACACAAATAAATACACATTACAAATAGAAAGAAATTAGAAGACCAATCCATACCACCATGAAAAAAGTTGCATAGCCTTTCAAGAATGACAGCTCTCTATCAATAAAACACAACGTGAAAAAATCTACAATAGTTTATTGCAAGCTTTTCTATAGAGCTATGACAAATGTACAGACGATGTATAAAAGAATTATGAACATCGTAAAAACCAATCTCTAAATTGTCAAATACCCTCACAAGATAAGTGTGGAGGAAGCAGGTCAGGCAATTAACAGACGGAACTAACACGGTAAAACTCAAGTATATGGATAATTTGGAAAAAATGCACAACACTGAAATTCCACTAGAACTCTCAATGGCATGGAGCACTTTCCAGTAGGCCTTTGACAGGCATAGAGCACTTTCTCATTCCTAACATTTCACTTAATACAGAAAATATTCTCAAAATGTCTCCCACCAAACTTTTTAATAGAATCGTAAGAGCATTACTATACCTTTTCTTCTACAATTTCAATTGTTTGAATTTCCTATATCTTGTTTACCCCAATTCCATTAGTTTTGCTTTCCTCGCCACCTTTCCTTTCTTACTTTTTCTTTAATTATCAACTTGTTTGTGCTTTATGATGCAAGCACACCTTAAATCATGTTGCACAAAGAGCTAGTTTTCGGAGCAATCCAAATCTTAGTCACCCAGAGAGCCGTACTCTGGAATACACGTCATTAAAAAGAAGAAATAAACATGCATTCAGGAGTTAAATCAGAAACTTCTACATCCCAGTACAGCGATTTTTTTAATCATTGTAGAAATTTCACTCATTTCAAAAGTCACGCTACACCTCTAATCATCATATCAGGATATTTATGGCATCTCTAAATAAGCATAGAAGGTAGATTTTGGGAATTATTAAAAAGGACATTACAATTCATGCTTTTTATAAAAATGAAGGCATTTGAATTATAAGTGATTATATAATTATACATGGTTTTGGATTTTTAACTTACGTGTTAACTATTTATAAATCTAGCCAGAATATAGTTTTGTATTTTTATGTCCCTAAGCTGCACTGTATGACCATATACACACAACAGATTAGCGTGATTTTCAAATAATATAGTTAGGTCATTCACACAAGATCAAGCCTCCTACGAATAGATCCCCATTCAGTGAGAGCAACAGGCGTGGTTGCAACCAGTGAGCCACATCGATAAATATAGCCATTTTTCCAACGAATCAAAACTAAATCTAAGCAAATACCATGGATATCAACTATAATATATTAATAATTTGCTTCAAGCCAGATATGAAATACTTATTGCTAGAAACAGACATAAATACAGTGAAACCCCTCATTAGTGGACACTCATTGGACAGAAAAATTTATAAAAGACAGGAGGTTCTTCTCAAGTAGTTGAAATATTACATTTCAGTCACTTAAATACTTCATTTCGAAACCTGTATTTTTCAGCACTAAGACAAGTTTTAAGATAATGAACATAAGCAATTGTTGAATGCAACAGGAAAATTTACAATAAAATGTTAAACAGTAAAATTCATTTACCTTGGAAAAAAAATGTCAATAACTGAGTTTTACTCATCACCCCTCTTTCGTAATGTATTTTTAATTGCGAGATTAAATTTATTGTGTCTCCATGATTACGCTTAAGAGAAAACACCTTTAGTCCATCCACTAATAATGTTGGCCATCTCAAAAGAAGAGTGATCATACAAACTCTACAATTTCAGCTGTAACAAATATCGATGTGACGCAACAGCATCAAAACTCATGGTGGGGGAGGGGGCTCAACTGGCATTAAAGATGATGATGATGATGTGATGCAGCCTTAGAGAAAATGTGTTTTAATATCCAATAAGCTTTGAGTTACCTGAACCCCCCCTTTTCCTATGCCACTCTGACATGACTACAAATTACTAGAACCAATACACAATTTCTAACTGTATTTAACGCTTGTATACACTAGCCCACATAGCCCCTGCGGTAGTTGAGTAAACGATAATAAATTTGAACTGCGATAATTTTGTGTTGATAATTGTTTAGTAATTTTGCACAGTATCACTGTGTGCAATGAACCCATCAGTATTTTACATATTTTAACTCAATGCCCTTATTTTAACCTTGATTGCATTCTTACTTTTAATTCATTACCACTTTCCAACATTTTAAACGATCACGCTGGCTGCATACATGTCTTGTAACCTTTTGCAGAGAACTGGCTTTTACTACAGTCTTTGATTTTACCATGTTTGGCGCAGTATAGCCCAGATGCTCTTGCGCCATAAAAATCCCAACACAGTATCACTATTTTATTTATTATCACAGTTTATACTAAGCATTAGTCATTTGGGACAATGAATCCGAGTCAATTATCACTCTTCGTTAATAGGAGGGAGCAATTCTCCTTAGCTCTTATTCTTAGTTTTCTATCGTGATAAATGCCTCTAGTGAAGGCCGAAGTTCAAATGTATTTTGTCCATACAAGGGATCCAGTCTAATGACGTGATTATGAAAACAGTGTCAGCATCTATATTTAAGGGTGACCGCTAAGCAGGGGCTTGAAATATATTATTGTAAATCCGTTTCTGCCAGGGAATTCTCATCTCATCATAAAAACGGGATGACTGTATCTTAGCAGTGTCAGTTAAGAGGAGTTTCACAGTAGTTCATGTTTTACAGTGTAGCAGTAGTAGTAGTAAACCAACAGCATATATTGTTTCCAGCTCATCACCTTTTTAAGTACTGCCTGTACCTTGACGGTAAAGTAATAGGATGATAACAAGCATTTTACTACAGCATACTATACTCAGAAAAAAAGATAACTTTAACATCCAAAAGTTCATTCTACTCAAATTTTTTAACTGTTCTCACAGTTAAATTCGAGCACAAAAGGGTTAAAACTCAAAAATGCCTTCTTCATAACTATAGCACTTTTACATATGAAGTAAATATAAAGCCTTTAAAACTTAATTTATAAAATATCAAATAAATTGAAATACATTATGACCCAGAAAGGATGAGGATTATCCTTTATATTCCAGGTTTCAAACAACAAAAAGTTTGTTAAGGTCTCATTTTAAAACATTTTGAATGCAAGATCTTTTAATATCATAGACATTAGGTTTCAGTTTTCGAAAGACAGGTAAAAAAAAAATAGAAATTTTGTTTTTTATTTTTTCTCATTTTAAGTGGTATTCCCATAGTTACAATTTAACTACTTTTCGGATAGTATCAAATAAGAGTCATTATGTCACGTAGAACGTAAGATATCACAAGTTGACAATAGAAATATTATCAGTTACTATAAGGTTGACAATATAATAGTTAACAAATATTTTAAACAGTTGTAGTCTGATAATACAAGCCTTTAAACCATTAAAACCATTTATGAATAAATTCCACTTCAGTCTTTACGATCAGATACTTTGTAATTTATGGAAATTTGAAAAATTCGCCTTGTCATATCTTGCACGTTACTTAACCAAAAAGCTTGTTTTGGTAGTCAGGAAGGTAATTAAATAGGTTTTACAACAGGGGGGGGGAGAACAGCTATAAGAGTATCATTTAAAATAAGAGAGAAAAATGAAATTTATATATTTTACCCAGTCTCCTAAAGTCAATGATAACAAAACATAATGAATTTAAAAAACTTTAAAATGAGAGCAAAGAAAACTTTTTACGTTTTCTAGAAATCGAAATATAAAAGGTGGTTTATCCTTTCTGGGACACGCTGTATACATGCATATATATTATATTATTATCCTTCTCAAGGTTAACACAACTGCCAAATGGTCAACATAACGCAATGTTTTTTTTTTCTCCTATACTTTGAAAATTTTAGTATAAACACAAACATGGGTTAAGAAATTACTCTCTATATATATTTATTTTTATTCCTATTAGGTAATTACACTGAAAACTGCTGTTTTTGTGTGTGTGCAATTTTTTTTCCGAACATTTATTTTTATAACAAAATGTGTACTATATTAGCCAAAGTATTTGCCCTTGGAAGCTATCACATTTTCCCATTTTTCGGGCAAAAGTTGAAATGACAAAGCAATAGAATGCTTTGTCCTTTTGTCTTTTGAAGCTATCGATTAGGCAACCCGGTTTTCAAATTCTTCATAATTAACGAAGTGGGTATCTTCCAGAGTGAGCTGCATCGAGCAGTAGGTGGTAAGACAGATCCAGGGAGTACACAGAGTGGGGAACCTCCAATTCAAGTACCACCAGTTTCTATTTAACAGCTAAGAATACATCAGGCCAAGCGTTATTATGCAGAAGAATAAGTTTTCAACAATTCGAAACAATGGATGGTCGTTTTTGCATTAAATTATTATTATCCAAATGCTCCAGTTGTTGTTTATAATGTTTAGCAGTGACTATTTCGTCAAGTTTTATCAGCTCATAATAAACCACACCTTCCATATCCCACCAAATGCACAACAATGCTTTATGACCGTGAATATTTCACTCTGGAGTCTATGTTGATGGTTGGGCAGGATCAACCCATAATTTTCTGTGTTTGACTGTCAAAATATATCCATTTTTCATCACCCATCAAGTTACGCCACAAGAAACTTTTTTTTTTTACCTTATGAGCAAAGAAATGCCAATGTTTAACCAACTGGCAATGAAATTTTCAATCAAAACATATGTCAGCCATTATTTTACTTTTTGTATCTTTTCCATGGCTTGGAAACATCATAAAATAGTTGATTTATGAGCTCCTAGTTGTTCAGCCAATTTTTTAAATGTTTGAGCGGGGTTTTCCTCCGATAGCACTTGCTAATAAAATTGACTGAACAACTAGAAGTTCATAAATTAACTATTTTATAATATTTGCAAGCCATGGAAAAAATACAAAAAATAAAACAATGGCTGACGTATGTTTTGATTGAAAATGCCATTGCCAGTTGATTAAACATTGGCATTTCTTTGCTCGTAAGACAAAGAAAAAAGTTTCTTGTGGTGCATCTTGATGGGTGATAGAAAATAAATATATTCATCATAGAATTTTTTTTTCGAGTAGCCAGGCTACTGTTTGTCGTGGACATCAAAATCACCACTTTCAAATTGTCAAAACCAATCTCAACATACAATTTCCGATGGAGCCAATTCACCATAAATTTTGACAAGCAATCTATGAGGTTCTACTGCACTTTCATCCAAATCAAAGTAATGTTAAAAGTAATGTACAAAGTAAGTACACATTACAAAGACAACTTATCACGTTCCATCCATTTTCAATTGGTTATAAAGAAACACTAGTATAAACATCAGGTGATGTCTCTTGATTGAATTTTAGTGGAAAACGTTCAAACTTCCAGATGGCATAAGTAATAGCTGTAATAACACACAGAATATGTGGCCAGAGCCATCTACATGAAAACAGCTAGTTTTAATGCTACCACCTAATATATAAATTCAATGTGAATATTTAGTATTCAGAATTTTTATAAAATTTAAAGCATTTCAAACTTGCATAAAGGGAGATATAAAAAAATCCAACTGTAAGAAAAGACAGAAATGTTAAAAGACGCTCATCTATTTTGATAAAATGAATCACTGCATAAAAGTAAAAGGATAGCACTGTAACAGGAAATTGGGAAGAAATGCTCAGAGTTAATGAACATTACACAAAACTGTATACGAAGGAGATAATGCACTAAATGAAGACACTAAAAGAAACAGCATTCAAAAGCTTGCGAGCTGCAATCAAAAGTTTAAGGGTTGCCCAAATGAAAAGTGGACATATGTAATAGCGTCGGAAATACCACCATTCAGGGTTATAAAGGAAGGTAGGCGGAGTGCAGCGTAGATCGCGTATAACTGATTAACCAGTTCGCATGAGAGCATTTAAAGTGAATGTAAAGTCATGCTAAAGGTGGATGCGTCCAGAACTACACACGCAGTAGTATAGTTTTTAGTAGCAGAAGGTGAGCGTAATGCGGACGTTTATCGTCGAATGGCGGCTGTTTATGGTGAGCACCGTCTAGGATGAATGGCTGTGAACAAATGGTGTAAAGTTTTCGTGAAGGGTGGACATCAATATCAGATCTGCCAAGATCAGGGCAAGTAAACATTGTGATCTCCAATGAATCCATTGCTGCTATTGATGAAATGATTAGAGGTAATCGAAGAGTTACGACTCGTGACATCTCTGCAGCACTCTGAGTAAAGGAACGGTGCAATCAATCATACACCAATATCTGCAGTACAGTAAAGTGAGTGCACAGTGGATACCAAAACACCTTACCCCTGATCACAAGAAGCAACGAATGGGCCTCAGTTTGTAGCATTTGATCCATTATAATGAAGATCCCGCATTTCTGAAACACATTGTTGAGGGTGACGAGTCACGGTGTCACCACTACACACCCGAATCAAAGAGAACAAATACTCAGTGGAAACACCCACCATCTCCTCCACCAAGAAAATCAAAAACGATGCCGGCTGCACAAAAAGTGGTGTCAACATTTTTCTTCACCTACCGTGAACCACTTTTGATTGATTTCCTGCCACAACAGTGCACTATCAATTCATCAGAATACTGCAGCACTCTCTCGCAACTATGCAAAGCAATCAAAAGCAAATGGTCAGGCCTTCTCTCACAGCAGGTAATCCTTCTTCATGATAACACCCACCCACACGCCTCCTATGAAACCCAGACGACCATACACAAATTCCGTTGGGAAGTGTTGGAACACTCAGCGTAAAGTCCAGATTTGTCCCCCTGTGACTATCACATATTTGGACCGCTTAAAAAATCTTTACAATGGAAACATTTTCATTAGGACGACGAAGTGAAGGACGCAGTGCAGGACTTCCTCAAAAAAACAACCTCGATCATTCTACAGCAATGGCATTGACCTGCTGGCGAAACGATGGGACCAGTGTTACTACAATGCTAATGGCGATTTCTTTTAAATTTCCAATAAAGGTATTACTTTTATCACCTTGTCCACTTTTCAGTTGGGCAACCCTTATATGAAGAAAGGAAGAACCCCAGGTAATTCTGGCATTACATTAGATATTCTGAAAGCAGCTGGAGAAGACACAGAAAAGATGCTTGAAATTTTTTTTATCAAATATCTTAATAGTGTTAGTGAAAACAACAAGACTCTACTACAGTAATTCAATTCAGAAAAAAGGTGATAAAGAAAACTTAAATATTTTCCAACCCATTACCTTTGTGTGTGTGTTGCCTGCTATTTATGAAACCTTCACAAAAGCACTAACACATCACCTGTAGAAAAAATATGATACAGCTCAACCAAGAAAACAAGCTAAATTTCAAGTAGATATAATACACTGGAACATATTCAGATATTAAAAGAACTGATTGAAAGAACAAATGAACATGAATTTCTATTTGGTGTGGCATTTATGGACTACAAGAAGATTTCAACATTAAATGCTATTAAAATATTAGCACACACTGACTCGTCGAAATCAACAGACGTTGGGAATGTGTACATTTATATGATCGAACATGCATTAGGTGTGTGCAAAAGTTCTACCCGTCTTTGGAGATGCAAAGTATATGAACGGATTTGATGTCGTACATGACGCTGTGATGACTGGAGTTTTCGACCAATGAAACGTGTAGACAGATATCATATAAAGGCAAGGTGGTTGTAAAAGTAAATCATTCGTAAAAAAAAACTTCAAGCGGTTTAAAATGGCAAGTGATAAGGAGCATACCAGGAGCATTGTTTGTTGTAAGAGTTCGATAGGTGTAGTACTGCAGCCCTAACATGCTGAAATATGCGTCTAGTGTACGAGGAGGCTGCGGATGACAATACCACATATCATTGGTGGTTTCGGAAATTCAAAGATGTAGACAGAAGCTGTAAAGACCAATCACGTTCCAGACATCCATCAGTGATTTCTGAGTAGATTCTGAACCAAGCTATATCGAATGCTCCATATTCAACTATTGAGGAATTAGCAGATACGTTACACGTACACAGAACAACAGTCGAGAAACAAATGCATGCACTTAGGTTCCATCACAAATGTGGAGTAGTGGGTGCCACATCAGCTCCCTGAAAAGCAACGACAGGAGAGAATCACTACCTGTGTTTCTTTGCTTTCTCATTGCAAAAATGAACTATTTTTGGAATGAACCATAACGGGTTATGAGAAATGGGTACTGTACCATAATGTGAAATGTCAAAGGACTATGTGTCACGTAGCAGAGACTACTCTATCCATCACAAGAGTAGGATTGCATCCCGAAAAGGTTTTGTTGTGTATGGTGGAACACAAAGGAAATAATCCACTGGGAGTTGCTCCCGCATAACCAAACCATTGATTCTAACATATACTACCAATAGTTAGATTGAAGCAGAAAAAAAAACAAAAAACAATTCGTAAGAGGCCAGCATTTGTTAGTCGCAAAGACATTACCTTTCAATAAGATAATGACATATCTCATGTTGTTTTGATCACTTTGAAAAATCTACTCAACTTTCAGAGGCGTAGCAAAAAGGTGGTTTTGGTGGTTGTGCCCCCCCTGCAATGAAATTTTGTATATTTAACATAGGAATATATGAGTTGTAGCTCTGTAACCCCTCCCATTAAGCCTATAACCCTCCCTTATGAACTTTCTGCCTATTCGACTGTCAACTTTGGGTGGGAAGTTTTGCCTCATTTAGCACATTCCACGGACATTACTCCTTCGGATTATCATCTTTTTCAATCGTTATAAAATTATTTGATCCTTCAAACCTTTAACGATGTGCCAGATTTGAAAACAGCATTACAAGATTTTTTTACTCTAAACCAGAGAAATTTTATCGATGAGGGATTAATCTACTGTAAGATGGATGGCAACAAAAAATTATACTAAATGAGGGCAATTATATTAATACACAGGTACTGTACTTTTTATATTCGCTTTTCCTTTTCACCTGAAAAAACAGCTAGAACTTTTGCACACACACCTAATAAATACAAATAGTTTCATTCTGGGTTTTGTAAACACTATCTGGCATCACGTTTGAATTGCATTACAGGTTACTATGACGATGTTATCACACGACTATCAAAACAGCTGTCAATGGTTAATTAACCCTGTTTAAAACTGTTAATTTTGTGTTATTTAAGTTATTCATAATGATCTTGCACTGGTTGTCATGTAATATCTTACAATATTTTAGAACCTTGGCCAGTCTGAAAATGAAAACTTCACATTGCAAAGTACACAGTATCCTAGAAACTTTCATCCATAATTGACCCGATTTCCTCATTCGGATAATTTTACCCTCAAAGAGTTCCTGGTCAACAGTTGACACCACTGCTTTCTACAGGGATTATGAGAAATTGGAACAAGGAATATATGCTACGGTTCATTGTATTTATGGACTTACAATACATGTATCCTATTTGTACATATATATCCTAAGTGCAGAACAAATGGTTTATGTTAATGAATAATCTACATGAAAAAAATTTCTGTTTGTGTGTTAACCCTTCATACATTCTACGAATTATGCTCAACTTTTAACACCAGTATGATTATCATACTCAACCACTATCTATTCACTACCGATGGGAGGTCTGTGTAACTGCCCATCATACTGTTTATTTCGAATAATTCATTTACACGTCATCCCAACCAATTTTCTTAACTCATCCTTTTATCTGAGGACATTTCTTTGGTCTTTAGTGGTTTTTTGCAGTCCAATTGATACATCACATGTAAGTTAACAAATATCATATTTATTGAATTTCGTTCCTTTTTTTTTTCAATATATGTATTCTATGTATATAAATGTATTCACAGAAAAACCAGGTACATAACTTGTTTTACTTTTATATGTTGCGATGCAGAAGCATGATGCTTTGCTTTTTGGTACATATATGTGGCTTTTTCAGTCATCTGCAAATGTAAGTGATAACATTGATGTTCAAAAACAATACAACATACTGAAACAAATACCTAGTTATAAATCTTATGTGTAGTGTTATGTCAAATTATCTTGCATAGAATACCTACTTGTCCATCCTTCTGTAAAAAAAAATTGTGCAAACATTGTAAAATATTAATTTTAAACAACTTTAGATTACGTTCCTATTAGAATATTAACAAAGTATGACACACTCTTAATTGCAGATCTCAATTGTACCAAAATACACTCAATCATTTTGCATAATAAATTATACAAAAGTATAGTTAATTATCTTTTTTGTTGCTAACTTGAGTCAATCTGCTCATATGAAACGACATACAGCATAAAACCATTGTCAGTTCAAGCACATGAATGTGAAAGCATGAAGATTTAAAGTGGGCTGTATAAGAAACCCATTTTCCTACAGGACATAGAAGTATATGACAACCATCAAGACGTTGCTTTACAGTTTCAAAAACAAACTTTTTTTTATAGTAATCTTAAATTTAAAAATAAAACTATTGATTATAAGGACATTATTCCATGACTGACTAGGGCTTCGTACAAATAGTAAAATTTTGTCACTGGTCCAAAACATGAGAAAAATATTCCTCAACGTTTCGAGGACTACTGGTCCCTTTATCAAGCAAAGTTGATAAAAGGAACACTTCGTTTGATAAAAGAACAGTAGTTCTCGAAACATAGCAAAATCTTTCCTTAAATGATAGACTATTAACAAAATTTTACTAGTTAAGATTCCATGGCTATTAATCGGATCCAGGATTATTAAAATTTTACCATTCTTTAAGAGCAAGAAAGGAAAGGCAGTATCAGAGTGATTAAGGATTTAAGTTCACACAAGCGTAACTTTTGAGTTCAATTATACTTAAAAATTAGACAGGAAGGGGAGGATTCAAACCAGTTTTCCCCAACGAAATTGCTTAAAAATTTTGATTGAGTTTTCTGAACTCTGATTATACACAACTGGCACAAAGATTTTTTGCACTCTGTCATTAAAAAAAAAAGGGAACACATCTAACAAATTATTTGTTTGGGCCATGCTACATGAATATTATTCATTGATTTTAAAACACATGAACTTTTAAATTATGTGTCATGTAACTACACACAATGTGCATTACATAAACTTACAAAAAATCATTGGTACCTAATAGCATATTTAAATGACAAATATATTAAATTTACTATATATATATATATATACACATTATTATGAATTAATATATTTAATTAAAAATGATTTCTATAGATGGGAACCAAGTGTTCTGTGGTCACCAATGGAAATGAGTATGTGAAACAGAATGCCAATCTTTTCGAGGAAATACTTAAAATGACAGTTTACCAATTCACCACATTTGATTCATTGAGAGGTTTGCAATGTTTGATTAGTAGGTGAAGCTGCAGGAACACGCATGCATAATGTCAATTGTCAAATGAGTAGACACTGAAAGGTAAACGACACATCGTTTCGCACTAAACTGATGTACTAAAGATACATAAATTTATCTGATGTAAATTTTTTTTTATAAACAAGGTAATTTTGCGAGTGAATATAAGTAAAAGCTTAGTTTTTTTCACCACGTCTACGAAGACATAAATTATTTAAACGAACTATGCAAATCACAGCTTTAAACTAATTATGGCACTCGCGCATGTATGTACACACAAACAAAAAAAAAAATTCCACCACATAGCTTGCAATTCACTTTTCGGTGAACGACTCTTAACGTAACATTACTTACTTCCAGGTAAATTCAACAAAAAACTGACACCGTAAAAATAGATGTATTTCTAAAAAGCACACTAACTTTACCAAAATATAACCTTTCATTTCTATCTAAAGGTGTAACGCGATTGTAGTTTATAGAATATTCAAAACAAATACACTTTGCAGTTCGACGAGTGGCGGATATTTCATAACTTAAGAGGCGCCGGTAATATAAAGGCGCAAGAGATGTGATCATTAGGCCTATATATGTACAAAACGGCAAATCTCACACCTGACCTAATCACAGTCATCTGTAAAGTCATATGCTGATGTGTTGTGTGGACTACGCGTACGATAGGAATTAGAAGAATTATTGGGAACGGATTGACTATCAGTTCGACGATTGCTGCCAGATTCCAAGTCGGGATTTATCCCATCATAGGTTGTACTAAAAGGCTGGTTCGCAAATGTGTTGCGATCGGACTCATCTGTTAAAAGTTTCCGGCAAATAGGGCAAGTACCATGCTGGAAACAAAAACAAAAATTAGAAACTAATATAAAAATGGAAATGGATTGCTTTTATTTCAGTAGTAAAAAAGGAAATACACTAGTACAACATACACTAAAAGAACAAACTGTAACATACACTTGCATAATACTATGTTGCATGTGCAACAGCAGATAACGTAGTTCTGAAATACAAATGGGGGTATCCCTGTCCAACAATCCAAAAGCACTTGCCATAGGAGCAAGAAGAGATGCAGTTGTGGGGTTGGTAATCACTAAGAGCTTACAAGCAATTGCATATTTCAGCCCTTTTTAGCACTAGTGTGAACATACACATGCATAAAAACGGTGAATTTTCTGAATTTAAATTTTTTAATATACTTTCTATCAGAAAATTAACATTTGATTATACTTTCTATCAGAAAATTCATATTCACCATTTATTTTTATTCCTTGTTATTCCAATTTATCAGCTGAAAAATCA
>QLNU02003225.1:33902877-33923492 GCA_006491805.2 Dysdera silvatica | reverse complement strand
CATGATGTTATTCCATAATTTATTTTTGATAGTATTAGAGAGTGATATAACTGTACTAATATTTTTGATGGTAGAATATATTTAGTGCTATAATTCTTGTATTTCTTTTAAGGTTTATCATTAATTGACTAATACGTTCATTCCATGATATTTTTTCATCTATATGTATATTGTTTATTTTTATAAAATCTTTATCATATTCTATTTTTTATTTTTATTTTTTATCATCATTTTCGTTTTTTCTGTATTTATTATTAATCCATTTGCCTCTGTCCATTTTTGTAATCTTCTATTTAATTTATCCTTTATTAACCGAATGTCCATTTCAGCTATTGCAATACTAAAATCATCTGCAAATAATATTAAGTAGCTCATCCAATTTTTCTTCCCTAGTTTTGGTCCCCCCCCCCCCCCCCCATTATGCTATCCATATCATTTACACATGTAATGAAAGCAAGTGTTCCCATATTAGAAATATATGACGTATCAAACAAAATTATTTAACTTGTAACCTGTTAATGTCACTAGAGGCCAAATATTATTAACCATTATTGGCAGACTTAATTTCAGACGACATATTTTTCAGTTTTCTTCTACTGTGACCAGGTACAGGCACATGCTCAAGGTGACTGAGTGTGCTCTAGAATAAGGCACATCTTACAGACCATTATAAAATACCTCTAGTCTACGATTTTGTAAAACTAAACTAGTGGAACCATGAATCAACGTTAACCCCGCCCCTAGCTGCAGTTTCTGGTTATGCTCTTGTTCATGTCTACATATATATAAGCCACGGTTTCCTTTCAATGTATAGAATACTACAAAAGCCAGTTTTTCATAACTGCTGATCGTGTCATGAAATACAATTACTGACCTTTCAACCACTATGACATTTCTGAACTATTGCATGTTTACAAATACCAAAAAAAAAGAATGGTTATTAAAGAAAATCATGCTTGTCAAAAGAATACCGGGGTAGGAGGATTTTAACTGAGTTGGAACAAAGAAAGGTAGGGAACATTGGAAAGAGAAAATTTCAGTTTGTTGGAAGAATTTAAACCTTGTGTAATAATTTTAACAACAATTTTAAAGAGACAATTTCTTTCTTATAGCCATAGACTAACCAGTTCTAGCCACGGAATGATACAGTCATTATGGAAATGGTGCTGGCATGATAAAAGCCTCACAGGCTCGTCTACAATGAAGTCCTCCATGCATACAGTGCACTGTAAGTTCTTATCTAAAAAAGCAGGAAAAAATACACTTTACAATTTACCACTACATTCAACACAGGAAAAAATATGCTTTACAACTTATCATTACATTAACCGTAGTGTAATATAAATTCCACTTAGTCAAATCAAGTTTTACACCCCACTTATAATGTGGTCTAAAATACTAAAAAGTAAATTTAAAAATTGTATAATGGTCGCTTATTTAGTGAAAAAAGTACAGATTGAATTTATTTACCGTTTTCAGTATGGGTAATAAAACAACAAAATTCAAGGTACATTGTCATGTATTGAAAGCAATAGCATTGATAAAGTGTGAATTAATTTTAGTATAGTATAAAACTGTTGTTTTTGCCAAGTTGGAATATTTGAGTCATTTTAATGTGGTCTTATAGTAATATTGAATATATATAAGAAGACTGCAAGAAGTATAAGCTTGCTTGCGAAGGAAAAAGATTAGAAAAATTTGGATTTTGGGAAGAACAGAAAAAGCCGTTCATCCACACATGACAATTTCCCATTTTGGTGTTTGAATAACCATTAAGATTTAGAGGTTAATATATTGTGATTCATATGACACCATTTTGCCCATACCAATTATTTCATTAGGAATATAATTAAGAATATACATTCCTATTTGTAATTGTATATTATTGTCTCACTAAATAACCTTAAAATACTTAACTACAGTAATTCATGTGTTTTGGTAGTTTTGAAGAAATAAAGAATAACCACTAACAATTATAGCCTAATGGTAATATTTTATAATCCAATTACTATTATGCACTATTGTTATATTTTTATGCAAAGACTGAAACAATATTTAAATATCTTAAAACAATTTATGTAAAAAAATATCTTAAAACAATTTATGTAAAAAAATATCTTAAAACAATCATTAATGTAAAAAGTGTAGGAATAACATTGGTACATAGATAGCAATTTCTAACGCATACGCTTGAGTATCTAAATTTACTATCTATAAAAATTACCCATGAAAAATTACAAAAAATCTGCCCTGGTGGCTTTGTATGTTGACCACTTGGCAACTATGTTAACCATAAGAAGTAATCGTATCTAATAATTCTATAATAATTATTTATCATTGATATATATTTGAAGCAAATAAAAATATAATACAAAATATAAATTATAATACCATATTTATGATTTTTAATGTTCAAACTAAGTCTTCTCCCCACTTTAAGAGCATTAATAATGAAAAAAACGACTTCACTAAATTAAAATCAAATCCATAATCTTTAAGTTTCTGAAATATAACCCATGTACATGAAAAACTAGGCATAGTGCGTTATAGTAATTCACAGACTGATGGTTCGGAGAATTCCAGTTTACAGATTCAATTTGTGCTAAGTGGCACAAGAGCAACTAAGATCGTACACGCTGCGTCTGGACCTATGGTTTTCCGAGGAATCAGCTATTGCCCAGGGGAACCAAACGCCAGACAGAAGTGGGTAGAAAAAAAAAATTTGGACTTCAGATGTATGCAGGCAAACAGTTATTTGTGTTCTAGTGGTTACAGAGTGCATAAATTTAGGGAATTTCCAATGGCAAAACTAGTCTTTTTTTATATACGAATACATCTGAAACACATATTTTTTAAAGTCTTGAATTTCATCTCAATGCTTAAAAAATTGTGGTAACTAGTCTCGCAAGCAGCAGAAATTTCTTTTAGACCACCCTGTATATAACCTCAATACTAGACCACTATGTCGAGATGAAAGTTGTACATTAATATGTTCTCTCTCTCTCTCTAGTACAGATATTCATACCACTCTTTACATATTATTTGTAAATGGGAAGGGAATATAGGCTTTATATTCTCTTCCAATTCTAACCCAAATCTTAGAAGAAATCTTTTAGATTTTATGTTTATGTTTTCTCAAACTGTTTATGATATGTATAAGGCGTGTTTGTAAAGTAAGTACCTTTTGAAATATTACGGATGGAGCTTTGCGGTCATCATTTTGCGCATGCTCGCAATGTACCTTCATCTGTTGGCTATCAACAAACGCCATTATGAAAGATTTCATTTGCGTTAACGTTTATTTATATGTCTAAATTGGCTCAATACATTAAAAATGCAGCCGATTGTGAAATGCACGCTGTCATTAATTTCTTAAATGCAAGAGACATGAATCATCGGCAGATTAGTGAAATGTATGAAGAAAATGCTATGAGCAATGGAATGGTAAGAAAATAGTGTACAGCATTTAAAGATGGCTGTACAAATGTGCACAATGAGGAAAGAAGGGGGCAACCATTCGTCATTACTGATGATCTGGTGCAGAAAGTTGATAAAATTGGAGAAGACAGACGTTGTATGACTTCGTTATCTCATGCCTAGCACCCAGTGACTATCATTTGTTCTTGAACTTAAAGAAGCTCCTTGCTGGTCAGCGCTACAAGGATGATGTCAAAACGTCAGTACAGGATTGGTTAAAGATTCAGGCGGCAGATTTCAATGAGGATGGAATTCAGAAGACGGTCATACAATGCAATGAGAGTCTTAATAGAAGCGGAAATTATGTTAAAAAGTAGACTAAAGTCCAGGCTTTCATGTAAAAATAAAGTTGTTAAAAATTTCATTTTTTTTCTTCAAAACGATACTTTACAAATATGCCTCGTACTTCATGAAAATGTAAAATATACACAATACATAAAATTGGGTTGAATAAACAAATTTTATATTATATTATTACATTGAAATCATATAAATCCGTGTTTTACATCAATCAAATTAGCTGCCAATATCATAGTTGGCCCTACATATCAAAAGCTGATAAAATACATACAAAACAGTACACAACAACACATTGCATTTTGCTTGCAACCGTTGAAACATGCAATAAAAAGGTAAGCTGCTATTTGCAGCCTACAGTCTACAAATTCATTGCAAATTAAAAAAAAAAAAAGTATCTGAAATAGGATTGCCTTTATTAACACAATTACAAATCCTTGCCTGTCAAACGTTATCACATGCAATTTCAGGACACATACAGTTTTGGAATATAAGGAACATATTAAAATACCAATTATTAAATTTTACACAATTTATCAATGGTAGAGCACAAAATGATATTATAAATTTCATGATAGTTTACTAAAACTGACCAACTTGCTCCTGAGATATGGTGACCGTCGGGATTTCTTCGATTTTTTCTCTTGGAAGTGGAGGAGGCCCAGTACCATCTAACTGATTAATCAGCTAAACCCAATTAAGAATATAATATTAATTTGAAATAATATTCACTTTATTAAATACAATAAACATACATAAAAATTTAAACTCTTGCATTATTTTTAACAAATAGATCAAACAAAAGAGGAATATGTTTTTGATTAAATGTTCTGTACAAGTGGGTAAAATATTTGCTAACAATCAAGGAAAACAACTTATGAACATGTTATATTATATATATATATGCATGAACAAAAAAAATTAAACAAAGGTAATAATATACAGTAAAACCTCGAAAAACCATCACTCAACGCACACACTCCATACTGAGAGTAGTCAAACTCAGACTTTTAACACAATAGACAAATGTGCTACGCTCACACCACCATGAGATTAAGAGATGAAATACAAAGATATCAAACTAAAGTGTTAACCATTTATTAAATACCTATTTTTGCACATAAAGTGAAGTTCCACGCTTCAGAAATCTAGGCATATTGGACTTCATTCTAACAAGCGACAGAATGTTGTGACACCCATTTAAGATCAATGTATCTCTCTTTCAAATTACACTTCGATTTCTTGAATTTTACTTTCAAACAATCTTTAAATATTCTATCGAATAAATCTTTTTTTTTTACTTAGGGGGGGGGAATCCCTTAAACAACGGCTGTTAATAGCATTATGGTTTGCAAAATTTAAAGTGTTTGCCAAGGAAAAGAAAGTACCTGGGTTATAATTGCATTCCATCCACCTCGTCCCCACACATAATCGCCAGGATTGCCATGCAGATTAACAAACCTAATTGATAATATAATTAATTAGCACATAACAAAAGCAATAAAGAATGTAACAGTATGTTGGACACCTTATATAAAGCAGAAGCTCTCCCTAATAAAATAGAAATTGCGGCAGATTTTGCCACGTTCATGATTTTTGCTTCATACAAAGTTCCTATTTTTAATTTACAACAAGAAGAGGAGAAAAAATAACGTTCCAAACTAGACATAAACCAGAGGTCTTTGGATTTCCATCCCAACATATTAATCCAGCCACCAAATTTCAGGGGTTAGTCATGCACAATTACCTTATTGCACTTTGCCATAGGGAAAAGCTCTCTCATTTCTCTCTTACACATAGAAGGCTGCAACTTATTAACTACAAGAATTAATTTTTAGATGATTCCATTTATTTGATTACTCAAATACACATTTTCTCAACATTTTTATAAACACGCCATAAACTTATGGAAATCATTGCTTGAGAAATAATAATTAAATTGCTTATGTTTTAAAGCAACAAGGATAGCAAAGATAATGCTGTACCAGGACCTTCAGTTTTCCAAAAAAAAATCCAAATCTTCATTCCAATCTGGCACCATTGGGAGTCAAACACAGGTTAACGGCACGTTAAAGTGAACACGTTAATACCGAAAGACAAAAACTCTATAACTGTACATTACTGTATGACAAATATTGTTCGTTATTTTACGGCTCAAAGACTACAGTGGTCATGCTGCGCTGGGACCTACTGTTTTCCGAGGAATCCGAACGCTTGGACCTACAATTTTCCGAGGAATCTGAACTTCTTGGACCTACTGTTTTCCGAGGAATCCGAACCTCTTAAGGCCTAGGGAACCAAACCCCGGACTACAGTGAGCAGTGCGATCTTTATGAGATCTCTGAGTAAGCGTTCTTTTTGCACTGCTGGGAGTCGAACCCGGATTAACGGCGCACTAGGCGAACGCGTTACCACACTGCGCCTCAGTAGGGCTGTATGACAAATAATTTAATTACTTAGTCGCATTATGCTTTACCTAACATCCAGAACTATGTATACTAGTTACCTATTTATACAAATTACTGAATAATACACAACATCTAATAGTTTGTTTAATTTAGTATAAGTTCCTACTTGAATATGGGAACAACTGTCTGTATTTAAAAAAGGTATATCTTTCTTTCGCTGAAACCTCTATCAAGTAACACGCAATAAAATGCAATACTTTGTAGTCACATCTGCTAGAACTGAAAAAGCCTCCACTGTGAAGATGCAAGTAAACAAAAGTAAATGATTTATACTTACACTGGAAAATTTCCACTAGGAATTAAACCTGAAATAAATAAACAACAATCAATAGATATCACAAAAAGTGAAGTGTTATAAATCTGACAATGCAGTAGAACCTCTAAATAAAGGACACATCAGGACTTGAGAACCTGTCCACTAATTGGAAATGTTATGGCACAGCGAGTATTGGGACTGGCAATTAGAGAACTGTTCACTATTTAGGGGTGTCTGTTATAGACGTTTCACAGTATATAACCATTACTAAAAGAAAAATTAAACCATACCTGCATTTTCTGTTAGTGATTGTATAAACTGCTGGAGAAACCTGGAAAAATAAAAATTGCCATTTTGTTCCCATTACATGTGTAAATAGTTCTCCAGGATTATTAAACATAAATATAAATCACGACCTAGTAAATAACAGAGCTGCAACTATTTTGAAAGTATAAATTAAAGTTGTAACAGTTAGGTGCCATTATTAAGCTTGGGTAAGTTCAAATTCACACTGAATTCCTGGTGACAGTTGGGGGGGAAAAAAAGGGTGTCAAACTGGCCACAATGGAAAGTTTGGAATTGCGAATTTATGGATTAGTTAAATTATGCATAATTAAAACTTGAGGAATGAGCGTGAGCAGGAGCTAGAATACAAAAAGTCGTAAAATTGCTAGTTTTAAATTATGTTAGTTAAATAATAGGCAGACTGGTCCCACACAATCGTCTAATACAGTGATATTTTAACTTTCTGAGACTGTAGACCACTTTCGGAGATCACTCATCCTCGTAGAACCCCAAGAATTAACTCAAAGTTTAAAGCCTGGAATTTGCATCATACATATTTATTTCTAGTGTTTAATCACTCATTTTCACCATTTAAGGAAGAAATTTTTCATTCTTTCAATTTTCTTTAGCATTAAAGAGTAAATACTCTTATCTTAGTATTTTTCCAAAATTTGGAGTCTCGCGGACCCCAGGTGCATGGACCACAGTTGAAGAACCGTTGGTCTAATATTGAACAGGAACTGTAGAACCTTACGGTGTTTATGAGTTTTATGGCATAAAGACAGCGAAGGTCATTCTATGCAAGGACATCCAGTTTTCCAAGGAATAAGAACCAATTAAAGCTTAAGGAACCAACCCTCATACACAATCCCACGACTTCCCATGTGTTGATAAACATTGTTGCTTAATTTAATCTGCGTGGTGTTCGGCTTGTATAAATTGATGATTGGGCTTACTATATCTTGAGTTAGTGCTGGGAATCTTCATACGCAGTTTGTTAAACTGGTAAATTGTGTTGCTCTCGTTAAACAGTGCAAAAGAGTAAAGAAAACTGTGATATTTTGATATTATTTTGGTCATAAATTTGATGAACTAATTATAGTCTCACATGTTCAATTCCACACATACATCCGCAACTTAGCTCTACTAGTCCCAAAAATCTTGAAATTAAATTCTAAGTAAAATTGAAATACATCTTTGACACAGCTGATTACGATTGAAGTTAGTAACATTTTTAAAAAGAAACATACTATTGTCACGGGGGGGGGGGGGAAGAGAGGCACTGTCCCCTTTGATCTCACAACCCTTGTTGTTCTAGCTTCTACTCATACTTACTAAAATTATAATATTCACAATTCAAATAACCCAAACATTCACAATTCCAAGCTTTCCATTGTAGCCAGCTGGCACCTTTTTTATATATATATATATTTTTTTTTAACTGTTTCAAAAGAGATTCCATCTGAACTAGAATCTACTCAAGGTTAATAATGATAGTTGACCGTTACGAAGTATTATTGTTAGTAGATGACAATACTAAAAAAATACCCATACAGCATTTGTTAAGTATGAGCTCACAAAACTCTCGTCCCAGAGACTTTTCTATGTTAATCATATTTGGCAATTGTGTTATCCCTGTGAAGGGTAATAATATCTTACATCCTTATATACGGAGAAAGAAAGCGTTGTTTCCTGTCTTCATTCATCTAGCGGTCTAAGACACTATAGGCTAAACGGAGGGACCCTGGTTCGAATCCAGGATGGGGAAAGCGTCTCTTTTTCTCCAAAATTACATAAGCTCTAGTTTGAGCTACATATACGTGGGTGGCAAAAATTATTGTATAATAAATTCCCCCACGAAAACTCACAAAAATCTCGCCCCGGAGGCTTTCTTGTGTTGACCATATTTGGCAATTGTGTTATCCCTGCGGAGGGTAATAATACCTTAACATCTTTACATACGGAGAAAGAGAGCGTTGTTTCCTGTCCTCATTCGTCTAGCGGTCCAAGACACTCCGGGCTAAACGGAGGGACCCTGGTTCGAATCCAGGATGGGGAAAGCGTCTCTTTTTCTCCAAAATTACATAAGCTCTAGTTTGAGCTAATTAATACGTGGGTGGCAAAAATTATTGTATAATGAGCTTCAAAAGTGTCATTAATCATAATAGTTAGTATTTTTACAGCACAATGACAACGAAGGTCATGTTGCACTGAGACATACAATTTTCTGAAGAATCTGAATCTCTTATCAAGGAAACCAAAATCAGGACTATGGTAGGACGGCATGCATTCTACCATTAGGAATCAAACCCAGGTTAATGACACGATAGATGAATGTATTGTGCTATCGTAGGGTAATGGACCTACATGTTTCTGAGAGTCCAAACTTTTTAAGATGTACGGAACCAACCCTCGGACACAGAGGTTAATTGGGAAGCAGTTCTTTTTCCCCACCATTGGAATTCAAACCCTGATTAACGGCATACTAGTAAACGTCTTACCACTGCAATACCACAGGATTCATAAAAATAAATTTCAAATTAGTTGCCCAAATCCTTTTGTACACACAATACATGTACCGTGAGTATACATGAATGTTTTTTAAATTTTTGCAATACATGCTTGAACTCACCCTTCTGCTCTCATATTTCGCACGTCTGGATCTGGGGCTCGCCGGCGACCACCTGATCCAGATAAAGATGATAAGGAGTCTGCAACTCTATACCTAGAAGGACCTGGCCTTGCCCAGCTCTCAACTAAACTGCTAGTTCGAGCTTGTTCTATACTATCGTTCCTCCGCATTGCATTAATCAAGTTCCATACCTGAAAATGAATGTTGAGCATGAAAGATTTATTCTGAATTGTACAGAACTGGCATGTATAATGTACACTTAGAGAGACTATCACCCAACAGTGGAGAGACAAAGATGACGAATAATATGGGGGTGTGACGATGGTACATACACAGCTGCATGAATGATTATCTTAAGGCCGAAGAAAGAAAATTACATGGAAGAACAGAAAAACAAATATCTTCAACTTGCATTGTATAATCAATATGGCATTAGAAAATTTACCAAAAAAATCAAACACAATTTTACTAAGGAGTTAATGTATAATATATATATAAAAAATATAAACAAAACTGTGGATCACATATCTGCATCATATTTAACATGACAGCACTTGTACCTTCAACACTTGACCAGAAATATTATCCAATTGAATGCATATGTAGTGAAACTACTATAATACAGTCCAGGGGTCTTCAACCTTTTTCAGTCCAAGGGTCAATTTTGCTTATTCTTGCAGGCTCGCGGGCCGCACTACTGTATCAGCAATATTAGGACTGAATAAAGACGGATCGGGGTGGGGGGCGATCCCCCTGGATTCACCTTTGTTGCCTTTTTTTTAGCTTCCTATACTGATTAGCCCCCCGACCCAAATATTTTCTAGATCCACCGCTGTAACTGAATATGCATATATTACAACGTAAAATACACATTGAAGCAAACATTTATAGTACTTTTAGTTGTTAATATATAAAGCGAAATCAAACCTTTTAGTGAGATTTATAGCACTGTTTATTTTTAACAACCTTGTCAGGTCTTATTTTTGACGTTGCAACCCTAAGAGTGTTTTTAAGGGGGACATCCATTCTTCTGGTCCTAATTTTTAATTTTACTAATTTCATTTTTGAAAAGAGCTTTTTGCAGACGTAAGTTCTCACGAATAGTGATACCGTTTTCAGAGCATGCAGTCCGATGGTTGGGAAGATGTTCTTATCAGCATATTTAGAATAGAATTCAGTGAGTCGTAAGCTGAATTTTATTTTAAAATCACTGTTGCACTGCAAATCAATAAAACTACATTTAATA
Source organism: Dysdera silvatica (assembly GCA_006491805.2). Classification (NCBI taxonomy): domain Eukaryota; kingdom Metazoa; phylum Arthropoda; class Arachnida; order Araneae; family Dysderidae; genus Dysdera; species Dysdera silvatica. The sequence continues at coordinate 33,912,831 of QLNU02003225.1, read as the reverse complement.
TCCATATACGCAAGAAAATTAATGTAAAACACAACTGAGGGAAGATAGAATATTTAGTTCTCTAACGTTTTAAGATATTTATTACGAAATGTAAACAGAATAAAATACATAGACTTAAGATTCACAGGGAGTAAGGAGTGTATTTTTGTGTGAAACAATTTGTATTTTTTCATGAGCCAGCGGGACACATAAAACATGTCAGCAGGATGCATGTGGCCTGCGGCTTGAAGACCCCTGATATAATGAGTGAAATAACTTGTAGAAAAACAAACTTGAGCAGATTTCCAATTTGATGGCCACTTTAAAGCAATTTGTTGAAAACCTCAAAGTATACAATATCTGTAAATCTAACTTGAATATAAAAATGTGAATACAACTATAAGGCAGAAAGTAAAGTCAGTTTAAACACATGATAAAATGAAACGTAGTAGAGAAAACAAGGTACGGTATTTGAAACACAACCGAAATTGTGCATTATTCGTTTAACTATAACTACTATCACATGCGATTCTGATCAAAAGTTTACAATGCAAGACTACTTTTCTATTTCAAAAAATAAGTTTGAAATCCATGAATTAATGCCTTGTTATACATCCTTTTTTTTCACATCATCCTCGATTTACTAAAACCTACTAAAATGAAAATAAATGGCAACTTAAAAATAATTCGAATTATGCCAACTTTACATAATACAAAAACTATAAAATACCAAACTCTCATTAGAGACGTTGGAGTTCCAAAATGCCATAATATTTTAAATATGCTTGGATATTAAATCAAGGGGGAGATGGGGAGGGAGTTCCAGCTTGATGTATCCTTTAAGCCACATTCATTGACATACAAAAAAGTTATGTACAATGAACCAAGTATGGGAATTCAATTAAACTTTGTGTATGATCGTAATGGTGATTCAAATGCTATCTTTAGTACCTTCAAGGACTTCTTCTCGTTCGAATACATTCAGGATATCATTGATGCAGTTAGAGAGTCATCATACAGGCAAAGGATTAACCTGTCACTAGGCTTTTCACTGAAAGGCGATGTCAACCAAAATTTGGCTACAAAAACTGATGAGCAATTCGCCGAAAAGCTCCAATTAAAATTAGACAGGTGGTGATGGTGAAACTATTTGACTGCATGAAACAGTATAGTCAGGGGAAAGGACATCATGCCACCCTCCAAGTTGAAGGTTAAAAGTACCATTACTGAGAACATCGAGCTGCTTATTTGGTCAAAACTCCCAGAAATATTGTATACTTCAGTCAAGGAGACAAAACGTGCCAATGAGTAGCAAAGGTACCTCTCGTCCAATCCCAGTTGCTTGTAACTCCAAGTAACATGCTGCAAAAATGTAGTGCTGCTGAAGAAAACTTACTATGCAAGTACACTGCTATGACTATAATATGTGAATTTGAATTGTCAATTCAAGTGCATACTGTAGATTGTGAAAGATTTAGTGAAATGAATATAAAAACGGATATTCGTAATGGACTCCATGTCAGCAATGTGACCCATTTGATGAACATATCAATCAATAGGTCAGAAAGGAAGGAATCTGACTTAAGGCTACATATTTTGCCTGGTGTATGCACTAGCATAGAAGAATCAAGTCAAAGTATAAAAATAATTAAATACCATTGTGTGGGGTTGGTTGTTTCTGACCAAAAATTCTTGTAAACTTAAAAACAACTTTTCTGAGTCAGCTAGAACTTTTAGGTGCAAGTTTGACGAAAAGCTACAAGACTATTTTTGGCAAGTTACTCCCTGATACAAACTATACATCATCTTGTGACAAATCTTCCCAGTTATTGCAACTATATTGCCCATTCTGATTCTGTACACTTGTATAAGGCTGAAGTTGCCTTCTTATGTGGTTCCACAGATGATCGATAAGCAACAAATCTGGAGCCTGAACAAGTGAAGGAAGTGTGGCAACATGAAGATATTAGTGGGGGAATCCTAGCTGTATGCAGGTGTGTAAGGTATGTGACACAGGATTTTTTAAAAATACTACTGTACCATGTTAACGTCTCTCATGTCACCACTACCGATGCCTATCATCAAAGACGGCTCCTTAGATTGGTACGCCAGCAGTAGAGCAGTGTATTGTTGAATACTGAAACTGAAGTGCCTACCAGTATTCTCCATACTCTAACATGGTGATCATGCTTTTCCAAGATTCAGGAGGTTTCGTTAGCATACACAGAAAGTTCATAAAAGGGGATAATTAGAGTCTTATTAGGGAAGGAGGGTTACAAGGTAAAACTTCACCTATTCATATGTATAAGTCCAAATTTCATTGCAGTGGGGGTTATGACCCTACTTAACACCTCCTCTGCACATGCCAGTGGTAGCATTCATCACTAAAGATAATACACTGTTGTAGCAATCCATGTTCCTATATAGTCACTGAAAACCAAGCTGGCATTGCTATGCTAGGGTGTTCATGGCAGGAGGAGATTGGATTTTCTAGCTTCTGCATGTCTATGGGTGATGGGCAGATGCTTATGCTCGTTTCATGATCCTCTCACCTGGCGGCCTTTTTGAGTCATTTACAGCCTGTCTGTCGAATTTGCATGTCCTCCTTACCACTTCCTTACAATCAAATCAAGTAGTTGGCAATTTAACAAACCAACTATCCCTTCTCGCAGTTTAACAGTTTAAAAAAACATTTTTAAACTCCACTACCACAATTTTCTAAGTAAGTATAGTGTGTCCTTTAGGCCTGCTTATTAATTACCCACTTCCCACCTAAACAACGAACATATGGTGTACACCAACTGTCTGAGGACCAATCTTATTTGCTGTGGTTAAGGTTCCAGCACCTTCATGTCTTATGCATGAATGGTAGAGTTGAACAGTAAGGGAACTAATTAGACGATGCCAAAAAATAAGAAATGCTTAACCCTACATTTCTAAGGTTAATGATATGCCATAGGTGTGATCGAAATGAAACATTAAGGAAGTATATTTATTATGCAGTATTTTGAATGTAAGAGTTACATAATTGGTAGCTGCGAAAGCCTTTTTGAAAGCAATCAAAGAATTCAACTTACATTCAGTGGAAGTGAAGTCTGGCTGAACTGAATCATGTTGCACAGAAAACAATAAATGCACCACATTTACTTCACAATATAATTTTAATTTGTGCATTGGCAACCAAAATACTATACATAATAGAACTGTTGCTTCCTTGTTGCAAGTAGTTTTTTTAGAAAATTATAGCCACTCATAAATATCCAATTTTCATATATGTAACTTACACATTTGTTATAAAGATCTATATTAAAAATTAGACCAACTGTAAAACTTACATCTGATATTTGATTTAATGTATTTTCCTCTTCAGATTCCTCCCTGTGAGGAAAGTAAAAATTCACAGTAATAAAATTTTGCACATTTGGAAAGAATACAGGTACATATACAATACACCTAATGAAGTTACATTTAATGAGCTACAAAAAGTTTTTAAAAGACAAGTAAATTTTAAATTTCTCTTCGAAAATACGTTGTACATAAATATATACTGAAGAGCCATAACATTACGACAACATATCTAATAGTATGTCACGGTTCCCACTCTTTTATCCTGATAGAATTCAAGGACCTTACATTTTCAGTCGCGATGCACATAATTAAAAATGCAAGATAGTATTAGCATAATATTAAAATTAGTATTTAATTATGTTGCTCCTTTTCAATTTGGCACACTGCTAGCAAAGAAGCTACCTTTTTTCTCTATCCCTTGTATCAGCTGCACTCAGCGGGTGGGTGAGGAAGGGGGGGGGCATGTTCACAGCACTACTGGCTTAGTTCTGGAAATAAGGCAAAATACCATTTTTTTTTCCTTCTGCCGAAACTTGAAAAAAAGTTTTGAGAAACATTTAAAGACTTTTAAAGGACCAACCACATTTCTGGCAGTTCTCACGTACTTTTTAGGGCCCCTACTTGGCAAACAAATTTAAGGACTTTTCAAGAACCATGTACGTTGCTCCACCTTCGGCATGCAAAATAGCTGCAACCCACCTAGGCATGGATGCCACAAGTATTTATTAAGTGGTCAGAGGCAGAAGATACAAGATATATAAGCAGCGGTCAAGCCATTCCCAGATATTTTGGTTAGGTGAATTTTGAGCTCTGAGTTGCCATTGAATGATACCTCAAATGTGCTTTATGCAACTAAGATCTGGTAAGTTAGGAGACAAGGACATCAACTGAAATTCATCCGCATACTCCCCCAACAATTGTAGCACAATTCTGGCTTTGTGACAGAGAACGTTGTCCTACTAGAAGACCATTTCTGGTGGGGAAGAGAGATGCCATGTAAGAGTGCAACTGGTCCACAATGATGAGATAGTCGACAGCTAGTATGTTCTACCATAACCAACGCTCCCAGAGATGACCATGAAAATATCCCTCAAACGTAATACTGTCACCACTGGCCTGTTTTTGAACTGTGGTACTACAAGTGTCAAAGAACTGTCACCTGGAAGACAGTATACTCTGATGCAGTCATCGTGACAAAACAGAAAACATGATTCACCCAACCAGGTAACTGTTCAATCATTTCTGGACCCACTGTAGACAAATTGTGATGACGATGGTGAATAGAGTATAATAATTCTATGTTTTCCTTTTTATTTATTTAAAGTTATGCGATGTATTGAGTCAGGTTCAAAAACCATCAACTGGTTTCGAGATGTTCAAATAATCAAGACAACCAGGGTGTCAACGATTTTAATCATATGATTTAAATCAGTAATTAAAATCATGTGATTTTTTTAAAAAATCATGATTAAAACCAAACATCATTATTATCTTTTTTAAAATCAATTCTTTAAGTTGAATTTAAATAAATCAGTGGTTTAAATCTGATTTGAGTTTTTCAATGCTTACGAAAAAATAATTTAAAATAAAAATGATTAACTAGTAAAATTTGACACTGGTCGGAATATACGAAATACAAATGAAGAAGGTAAAAGACATTTACCATCTGCAAAAATATTCGCAACGTTTCGTAAACTGTTCCCTTCGTCAAGCAAAAGTTGATGAAACTTTCGCTTGATGAAGGGAACAGTAGTTCTCGAAACGTTGCGAATATTTTTGCAGACGGTAAATATCTTTTACCTTCTTCATTTGTATTTCGTATATTCCGACCAGTGTCAAATTTTACTAGTTATGGTAAGCCCTGGTCAATCTTTGTACGTTGTTGTTAAAAAAGACTTTCTTTTTACGAGTTTGTAAAGCACAGTACAAGCAAAAACAACTTTTCTGATAATTTCACTACAGTTGTTTACATGCAGTTCATGGTCAACTATTTCTGAAGGTGAAAGTAGTGTGTGTTTATTAGGTATTTCCTTAATCTAATGTAACAGAACATATTCAAATCGCTAAATATTTTCGAAACCATCACTTTGTTTGGGCCAAATACAATGAATTAAGTGGACCTGGATTGAATCTACCTAGAAAAGAGCGTTCAACTCTATGTGCAAATGTTTGAAGTTATATTAAAAACTGGCCAGTTTTCATGCAAATAGTGGAAGAAAATGAATATGTACATAATAGATGCAAAGATATACTCAAAAGTTGTGACTGTGGGTATAAAGAGGGATGTTGAAAACCACCTTCACTTGAAACAGATTTCTGTTACTTTAGATAAAGTTAAAAAATAGTTGTTAGTATTTAGATAGTAGAAGTTTGGAAAGCTCTCCTGGATCTTGCTTGTAACACAGCTTCATACTTTAAGACGTTTAAAACATGCTATGAACAAGCTAGCTCTATCTCCACAACTCACTATTTGGTATATTTATTATCACCAAATTTTAGAGAGCATGCTTGTCAATGAGTGAGAAGGAACAAGCAATAGGTTTTGTAAAAAAGAAATGCCTCATTATATTAGGCATTGTTTTTACATTTATTGTCCATGCACTTCTCAATGGTGTTTTATTTGAAGAGACGGTGAAATCAATTTCCATTCTTCAGTGATGGAAATCAATGGCCCTCATAGAAAAATGTGTTGGCTAAAAGGAATTCGATGATGGTGAGGAACTATGCACAGCTTAGGGAACCTCTACTGGAGTTGAAAGGATGTTTTCCATATTTGGACTTGCGCATATCAAGTTCTGAAATCAATTAGGAGTTGAGAAGGCAGCAAAATTGGCACTTTTATTTAAATCCTTAAATGTTGGTTTTTAATAATATCATAATTGAGATCTCTAATGTATATTGTAGTCTCGATAAACAAGAAATCAAGACGAATGTTTTTTATGTTATTAAACATGTTCAGGTATTCGCTCAAAGCTTAAGAACAGTAAATTAAATGTTGAAATCTTACATAAGTGTAGCTGAACGAAAATTTTATTTCTGAGGTATAAAAGTTTAACCAAAATAATTTACTTTAAATAAAAAAAAAATCTGATTTAAACCAAAAATGTCCATTTTTTTTTTTTTATTATTATTTTCTTTCCTTCCCTGCAATCGACTTGCAATTGACATCACTAGTCATGCTACGATGAGACCTACCGTTTTGGAGTCAAAGAATTAAAACTTAAGGTTTAGGGAACCAAGCCCTGGATTACAGTGAGCAGCTAAGCTTTTTTTCCCGCAGTCACGAGTCCCAAATAAAATTATGGAAATATGTGTAGGAAGATCCCACGTATGGACATCTTCAAGAACCTTAGAACTGTCCACAAAACCAACAAGAGATAATATTGAAGCTGTATATGATATATGGTTGTGCTGCATAACTCACCCTTTTGCTGATATTTCTACTGCTTATTAATCAAAAAATAACAAGATATTATCCCTCTCCTGATTATCTAATTCAGAGGCTGCTTGTGGGGTCATTTCGTTGAGACCTGCAGCAAAATTAAGAAAAATAATTATGATTACAGTACACTTTCCCTTAACAGACCATAATGGGAGTGGGGCCTTAGCCAGTAAATGGTTCAACCTGTTAATCCGAAAAATAAATGGTTCATGGAGTGGTAATGCAAACTTCTTAATTTTGAAATTATATAAACATTACTTAAACAAAACAAAAAAACATGTAGCAATATAATGTTTTAGCACTGTTTTAAAATCTACAATAAACTTTTTAAAAAAATAAACACAAAATTTGGATGTTGGTATGTTACTACATATTAGATGGGTACATAATGGAAGGCTCAATATTTAAAAATAAATCAATAGTTTTCGTTTGTTTCTTAACCACCATCACTTTTTGAGATTTAAGTCAAGTGGACAGAGGATTTGGTTTATAAGTAATTTGTACGCTACTTGTAATAAACAAATTTTTTTGAAATGACCCATGTTTGTTTATTTATTCCAGAGAATATTCTTAAATACTGATTACACAAAACAATGTGTGATTCAACCTGTGACACTAAGAACCATGATGTCTGTCCTATATATGAAGAAGTTGACCACCTCTGATATAGTCCACCACATTTTATATTTGTTTAATAATTACATAAAACACATGAACTTATATACGTTCACATGTTTACATTCAAATATAATTCTTCAGTATTCTTGAACATTGTCTTTAATTAGGTATTTTCAAATTACACATTACAAATATTAATTGGTGCGAAATTATTTAAACACTTGTATAAATAAAAAACTTAACTGATCTTATTAATCTAATTGTCTATAATTAAAATCAGTCATATTGGAACTTATTAATTATATGTGATTTGTTAATATCCAAATACAAATGAAAATAAATAGAAGTCTAAGCATTTTACATACCTATTTAACCTGACATTTTCTTGAGCTGGTTGAGCTAATTCTTCGATAAAACCTGAATGACATCGAGAACAGAGGTAATCCTATAAACAAGAAAAATTCATTGCAATAAAATTGTCATTCTTTCATTATTGAAAAAATATGATCCACAATAATCTCCTTCAATGTCATTTTAATCACGGACCATTTTCGTTTAACAGTGGTATTTTACAATGCCCACAAATGCTTCATACAACTATAATAATAATCAGGGGTGGCTCGAGGTTTATTTTGAACCCGGCCAGCCTGTCATGGATTGCCTTTGGTGCCCCCCCGTACCCCTTTTCCAATGAAAACAGGAGATTTTCACAGATGCACAGTGAGCCATATACCCTATAAAAGTGGCCAAAAGTCTCTGAAAGGATTTTTCCAAAGATATTTCTCAAAATTTCTCTAAACTTGTCTCTTTGTAGAGAGATTTTCTACTGTTGGGTCAATTAAAAAAAATTTGAACTTGACTTCAGTTTGGCGTCCTCATCCAAACGGGGCCCCAGGCAGTCGCCCAACCCTTAAACCGTCCCTGATTATAATGTATTGCTGATCAATAACTTCTTTCTATTTATAGATGTTTTTGGCCTTGCTCTTTTCACCAATGAGAGGTCCATTTCCTGTGGCTGAATGTAGGTATGACAATTGAATGGCTGAACTGATAAGGTTTCCTTAGGATAAGGAATTCGTGTATTTTGGGGTGTCTGGTCAAATTTAGTTTCAAACTTTCCAGACTAATTGATCTTCAGTGATTAATTCTAGTAAACATACTGCAATGCATCAAAATTTGCATAATCAATACAGGTTTCAAAAAGTCCATAAAATCTATTGGCACAAACCAAAGCAGTGTTTGTGGATGTAACGGCCAAGCAAGTAGTGCACAGGGAATTCTTGTAACACATTGTCTAATACAGCGGTCGCCAACCGGTGGTCCGCGAGAAAATTTTGGTGGTCCGCAGAAAAATCTGGACATTATTTGCATTTTTAATGTTTTATTAATAATAAAACAAAAATAATATTCTAAGAAATTCTCATATTCTGAATGACAATTTCCACCTTTATATTGCACTAAATTCACGAAATGTGGTCTGCGGGATTTAAAATTATGAATTTAGTGGTTCATGAGGTCCGAAAGGTTGGCAACCGCTGGTCTAATACATGTTAAAATGTAACTGATAAAAAATGTATACTCGTTCCAATTGTTACAGAATCTCTTTATTCGTTAACCATATTAATTCAGTAGTTCAATTTGTTTTTCTCAGTCTGAAAATGATTTGAAATGACACGAAATGTAACTACAACGCTACATACTAACGTATCCAGTGCCTTACGTTCCCGCTTCTATAAACTTGGAAAAGCTATTTTCAATGGCAGGCAACAGAAGAAACAAGCTTCAACTGTACACTACACTAAAATGACTATATAAATATAGTGTACAAATAAAATGTAAAGTTACTTTGAATTTTCCAGATAGTTATGCTTTTAGGTATTAAATCTAATACATCAAAAATCATTGTTACTTTTCTTGTTATGCTCATGTTATATTACCTTTCAAACTTGTCTTGAGAAATTAAGTCACTCTTATAAACTGGGAAGACAGTCTCTGACCGTTTTCTTAGATAGACCTGTTTTTCCTCTGCTTATTTAGGCAGACAAACTGGATCATTTAATCAGCAGCAAGACTATAACATACACTTTGTGGGCTTCTGTCCCTCCTTACTGGGCTTACAGAATCCCTATATGCATGACAAATAGACCTACAGTTTCTAGAGGGATACAAACCCATCATGTTGGAAACAAAACTCTGGGTCAGATCATTCAAAAAACTGTTCTCTTTTACAATATGATACAGGCTTCCGTTTTAGCGAGTGTTTCCTTACTTACATTTCTCTCCTATCCCAATGCTGATTTTCCCCTCCTCAAACAGTGAACAAAATTAAAGGTGGGCTAACTCAAAAACAAATGTTATGTTTTAATAAGTATTTTAAACTGGTGGCTAATTTTCTCCTGTTATTACAGTTTCAAAATATTTGGGGATTAAGAAAAATTACTTTTTTTTCAAACTGGCACAATTGCGATGGGCATATACGCTCATTATGACAAGGAGTTCAGAAAAGTCATATGAAGTTGAATTTAAAGTAGAGAAAAAAAAGATATTGATCTTAAATTATAGAAAAA
>QLNU02003225.1:33871225-33901877 GCA_006491805.2 Dysdera silvatica | reverse complement strand
GGGGTCAATTCAAAAATTTCAAATGGAAAAATATGTCAAGTTGCATGCCGTTCGAAAAATCTGAATAAAAAACAATTATTAACGTTGGTCCCAGGTCAATACACCTCACAAGTCATGAATGGCGAGCGTTTAAAATTTTCGTATAAAATCCCCTTCTTTACCAAAATTCCCCCACACACAGGTACTTAAAATCCCATTCTGTGCTTGTTTCTGAAGAGAGTGTGCTTCTGTGCATGTGTAGCCACTGTGCTTCGTTTACGTGTTAGTTAGAAACATCGACAGATGCGGCAGTAATTAAAAATTACTTGTACGTGTTATTAGCGCATTTAGATTCGTTCAAAGCAATGGAAGTTTAAATAAATCTTTATTAAACTTTCATTTCTTATGTAATTACTCTCTTTGTTTTATCATTTAACGGCCATACAATGGTATGCTCAGTGGAAGACAAAGTGGAAATAATTTTTCTTTATGGGGAATGTGGTCGAAACTGCGGGTCAACCTCTAGAAGGTTCAATGAATTATTTTCTGACCGATCAATCGATCGTAAGTGCGTGTCCGATTTAGTAAAAAAATTTCGCGAAACACAAAGTGTAAAATATCGGCCACGCTCTGGTTGACCTAAGGTGGCTGAGGGTACAGTGCTGGAAGTTATCGGCAATGCTAGTGTAACACCCCTGCAATCCTTGAGTGAAATGAGTTTAATAAATGATTGCTTGGTTACCTTATCCAATTGCTTCACATGATCTCATTACTTACTGAGAGGCTTATGGAATCCTTAGTAATGTAACTTCTAATGATTATGTTACCGAAGCTACATACATTTATGGTATGTAGAATAGTGCATGACCCCTAAATAGTGAAGAACATATTTCTCTACTGTAACTAAATGAGGTGTTAGCAAGAAAAAAAAACTTACCTAAAAGCCTGTACTGATAAATGTCTCGATATTTTCATGGTATTTATAAATCTCTTTAAGCAGTATTTCCTCATCGGTCTGTCGATTTTGCTTCCAAAATGAATTATGTATGTTTGTGGTTTTATGGCTCAAGGTCTAAATTGGTCATGTTGCCCCGGGACCTGTTTTCCGAGGAATCTGAACCTCTTAAGGCCTAGGGAACCAAACCCCGGACTACAGTGAGCAGTGTGATCTTTATGAGATCTCTGAGTAAGCATTCTTTGCACCATTGGAAGTTGAACAGGAGTCAATGGCACATTAGGTGAATGCTTTACCACACTGTACCACGTCAGGGCCTAAACTGAATAATTTGAAACCAGAAGGACAGTCTATGATAATTCTGACACATTTATAAATGACCACGCTCAGGGCCTAATCACAGCAAAGGTGTCCAAAACCCGGGCTTTGGGCCCTGCAATTTTAGGGACCCCCAAAAAAAGCCAAAATGTTAATTTTTATACATAATTTTTTTACTTTTGCCAAGTCTTTCCCTAAAAAATTTTAAAAAAATTGCAGCACAGTAGCATTGTGCATTTGTTATTATAGCGTTACCTCCCAAGAAGGGAAACCTATGGGACAAGGTATTTTATCCCTTAAACAGAAATATACCTTATACAATAATTTCTGCCACCCACATATATATTATAGCTCAAACTAGAGCTTTATTCGTTTTTGGAGAAAAAGAGACGCTTTCCCCATCCTGGATTCGAACCAGGGTCCCTCCGTTTAATGCTCTCTTTCTCCGTATGTAAAGATGTAAGATATTATTACCCTTCGCAGGGATAACACAATTGCCAAATATGGTCAACACAGAAAAGCCTCCGGGGCGAGATTTTTGTGAGTTTTTCGTGGGGGAATTTATTATACAATAATTCTGCAGAAATTATTGTATAATAAATTCCCCCACGAAAACTCACAAAAATCTCACCCCAGAGGCTTTTCTGTGTTGACCAGAATTATTGTATAATAAATTCCACCACTAAAACTCACAAAAATCTCGCTTGGACCACTAGACGAATGAAAGTGTGTTCTTGTGTTGACCATATTTGGCAATTGTGTTATCCCTGCGGAGGGTAATAATACCTTAACACCTTTACATACGGAGAAAGAGAGCGTTGTTTCCTGTCCTCATTCGTCTAGCGGTCCAAGACACTCCGGGCTAAACGGAGGGACCCTGGTTCGAATCCAGGATGGGGAAAGCGTCTCTTTTTCTCCAAAATTACATAAGCTCTAGTTTGAGCTGTAATTAAAACGTGGGTGGCAAAAATTATAGTATAATAAATTCCCCCACGAAAACTCACAAAATTCTCGCCCCGGAGGCTTTCTTGTGTTGACCATATTTGGCAATTATCGTTTGTTTGTTTGGATGTTTTATGGCGCAAGAGCATCTGGGCTATACTGCGCCAAATAATTGTGTTATCCCTGTGGAGGCTAATAATACCTTACATAGAAATATACCTTCTTCGTAACTACATGTGTTAATATATACACATATAAAGGACCAGAGTAATCTTCCTTTATTTGGAGGCAGCCCTTTCAAGAGGTAACACTGTATTTACCTATCCAACTTATGATGGGACCAATTTTGCAATATGCTTTCAAAATTGTCTCAGCCTGCTACTGAGCACATTTCCACATTTTGGTGAAGACAAGGGCCCCAAATATGTGCCTGGCCTAGGGCCCCGCAAAGACATAATCGGGCCATAATATAAAATAATTAGATTCGAACAGGAAGCCAACGAATGAAAAAGGCCGGGTCCGCAACTGCTACGTCACCCAGAGAGAACTTCATAAGCAGAAATTACTCGAACAGTAACAAATATTCCATGTTGCGCAAAGCAAATTTAGGGCACCGTTACGCACACTTTAATAAACGCGTTAATTTCCTTAAAATGCCGAAGTAAAATTGATTGTTGACACGATATATAAGCCTAGTACAGATTGAGAAGTTGTGTACATATAAATTTTTGTTTTATACATTAAAGCAATTTTGTATACATACTGGTAATACTGGGCTGACTTCTTGAACACATCTGTGACAGAAAAATCTTGCCGCAGAAGTTTCGACTGCAGCTTCTGCCATATTGTTATAAATTTTCTACGAATCGTGAAATTTCGACCTAAAGCTAAAGAAAGCTGCAGAAAACTCTGGATGTTGAATTCCTGTTGCCAAAACCGGTTTCAAGAGCAAAGTTAACTAGAAGCCGCCATGGATAACCACTGAACTAATTTGGGGGCACCGTTAGGGTGATTTTCGAATTCTTTACGCTTTTCCTCCTATTACAGGTAGGTGTACCTCGCATTTCACTGTTGAAATTCATTGAGAAATATCGATTATGCTCTATTTGTAGCAAAAGCAGAAGATGCCCTTTAAATCCCTGTTTTTTCAATTTAAGTCAACAGTGCGCAAGATTCATTTTATAGCTTTGTGAAATATATCTGTCACACTTAGAGTTGTAAAAAAAGAACGGGAATTTTGGGCACATTGGAAACTTTGAGCATAGAAACCAAGATAGCTAGAATAAAGGAGGTAGTCCCGTCCGCACCTTTCTTCCTATTGGTCGATTCGACAAAATCGACCAATAGAAAGAAAAGTGTGGATGGGACGATCTCTATATTTTCTGTGTAATGCTGCGTCAAAATATCTGACATACTATAAAATATTGAAAAATAATGTTAGTTTCTTTTCAGTTTGTCCTTCTTTTACATTCCTACTGTTGCGCCACTATGACCAGTCGTGTGAAAACTGCGACAGAGGATGGCCAAAAAAATGCACTGTTGGGATAAAACTGAAGAATAGTAGTATCTGAAATCCCTATTCTTCCTTTTTAAGGCAACAGTACTCAAGGTTTTTTTTATGGCGTTTCAAAATGCTTTTGGCCCCACAAAAGACTGAAATTGTACAAAATTTGAGAAGCAATGAAAAATGAAACCAGGCATGTAATAGGATGTTAAAAGAAAATATTGATTTATGTAAGGTGTTCATAGTTAAAGGGGAATATTGGTCCACAGGTATTGCGTTTTCCTTTCCTTTTTTTCAACCTGTGACGTAAAAGTGGCAACAGAGGACAACCAACAGAGGAAATGTTGTTGAAATAATTGACTGGCAATACTGAGCATTCTTAAGTTAATTTTATGTTCGCTGTAGTTGACGTATGTAAACTATGGTTGATGTGGTTCGAGTATGTTCATGCCTGCTTAATTACAATGTTTGGTTCTGATGTTTTGCGCGGGAAGTGAAAAATTAGTAAAATGTTAGATATGTGCCGTTAAGGTTTGCATGAAATGTTACTTGTTTTGGTGCGTCAAGAAAGTAAATATGTGGCCTTTGGCTTTCGTTGTTTATATTAAAATTCCAGGTGGAAGAAACTGTTATTATGGGTCTTGCTGTTACGTTACGACCGAAAATATTAAGGATTATTCTGGCTTTAACAATGTTTGTTGTGATTGCAGTAATTCTTTTAGCAGATGATACCTATTTCGCCAGATTAAAATGCTCTCACTCTTCAAACCCGTGCTCCTCACTACCGCCAGTGAAACACCATTTTGCGAAAGATTCTTCGCATAATAAAAGGTTTCCGCTGCATTTTACCATTACTTTTAAGAATGAACTTGCTGGAAATAAAAAAGCGATAGATGTCTTGTTCCTCTTCGCCCACGCTGATGAAAATCCAGATCTTAGAAATAAATTCCGGACATGTTTGACTTCCCTTTTTGCTCATACAACAGTTCCTCTTCATTTTCATGTGATTACAGATAATTCAAGTGTACCTGATGCTGTACAAATATTGCAGGATTCATCTGCAAATTCCAGATCTCCCGTTGAAGTAAATATCCTTTCAATTCTAAAATTGCTTTTAACTTTAAAATTCTTTAATCAACAGCGGTGATAGTTTTCAAGATGGTTTCCCCATTCTCTTCAATTGCTCAACGAGAAAATAAAAGGGAGTTATAAAATAACCAGATATACAAAAGTTTAGAAATTTAAAGTAGTATAGGAAATCATATCATCAGTGAAAAATAAAGGCTTGCCTCTGTCAGTTGTGCCAACTTCCTTCTCGGGTTTTGCCGTGGTGCAGTAACGTTCAGAGGCCTGGGTACCGAAAGCCAATGGGGCCTCCCAGGCTCACTTACACTGGTCCCATTAATTACCCCCTTCCTGGACTGGATTCTCCACAGCATAGGTTCTTGCCAGCCCTGGCCTTTAGACGTTATCTGGGCTGCAGCCCTCCTCTTGTTGACTCTGTTCGGAGGGTTGCTTTTGCTTAAGGGGTGGGTGGGTGTATCGTATGTGCAGAACACTTCTTTGCCTATTAAGAACTTTACAGGAAAATACTGATTCGCCAGTTACCGATTCAGGAAGCACATCACGTGATCGAAATGAACTGCAAGAGCGCAGCCCAAAGTGGGAGGAGAGGCATGGGGTCTCCCTCCACTATCCCTTCACTGATTTAGGACAATTACAGGGCCACCAAAAACGCTGTAAGCCGCATGGCAAATTTACCTCAGTGTTTCAACGTCAAAAATTAATGGCTGCTATGGATCACGGATCTTTCTGGCAATGTTCCAACACAGATGCTCAGATAGCATTGTGATAAGCTCATAGTTAAGAAATTTCCTTCACCATTTTTAGAGTATGCGAGGAGTTTTGGCGACAAGCCTTTCTTCTGCACTGTTCCCCTAAAAACTAACAATCCGGCACTACTGCATGACACATTGCCTGTTTCTCTCTCTTTCCTCTTGAAATTGTTCTAAATTTCAGTAGATCGGCTTGTGATGTCACACACTCGGACGTTATATATATATGTGTATGTATGACAGGGTTCGAAATTAACGGGTGCACTGTGCACATGAAATTTTATATGTGCACATAAATTTTTAATCTGGGTGCACACAGTGCACCTAATTTTTCAAAAGTATGTCTACTTATTTTTCAAGAACAGTGACCTACGGAATAATTTTATATAATTTTCTCAATGTATCTGCATTTGCTTTGAATTTTTTTTTATTACATACGAATGTTCAATTATTTTGAAAAGTTGCACTTTTTTACCTTACATGTTTTAATGTAATTATTTCACTTACATTTTACCCGTTTTTAATGTTGAGGTTTACTTTCTATTCTGTTCGTTACTTGTACACTTAACTAGTATTTAATGCACCTGGGATACTAAATACTAGTTACGTGTAATATATAGAAAATGTATGTTAAAGTAACATACATTTTCTATAGGAGTCATTCTACACTGTCCCAGAAGCAGGTTCCTTATTTGGAGGTTCTCGTTCTTGAAAGGTGTCTGTTATTGTAGGTGTTAGTTTATAGTTGCTAAAGTTTTTTGTACGAAAATGACGCTTCCCTTTTCCGTTGCACCCACTGCAGACAGATTCACCTTTTTGGCAACCCACTTGGAAGAACTCCTTCCCCCATTTACCCCAATGAAGGCCCACACAAAAAAAATTCTGAAACTGCTCCTAGCTGCACCTGATTTAAAAAGACTTGGTTGTACCCAGTGGCGGTTTTAGTGGGTGGGCCTTGGCCCACTCAAATATTTTGATTATTTTTTTGTGAAAGCTAAAAAGTTTGAACATTTGTCAACATGTGAAGAGGCAGATTTTTTCTTTTTTTTAAATATAATTGCAATAGAGCTGTTTTTATACAGGGGTAAGTGTGTATTTAATGTACATAATGGTCTTAATATGTGAAATGTTTACTCCAAGAGTGAATCAATGAGGATATTTCAGAAGTGTGAAAACAATTGAAAAGGGGATTGAAACGCTATCAGATTTTAGCTTACAGCGAATACAAGCTGGACTAAGTTGAAAAAATAACTCTGAATTTAAGTGAAAATTGTGATAAAGTGCCAACACAGCCAGAACTTGACTTTTCCCACCGACAAATGGGTGATAAGTGTAGGTCATTTCACAGTACCTGGCATGAAAAGCATGAATGGATTGTGTACTCTGTTAAGAACGAAGCAATATTTTGTGTTGTTTCTCCCATTTCTCATTACCAAAAAAATTGTACTACGAGTAAATAAGGGGTACTCAGACTAGAAGTGAATCTAGGGAAAAAGGGCCGATAAAAGAAAAGGAAGACGTTCACAAATTTCATAATTTTAATTGCAATTGAAATAACTGCAATGTTCACAGCTGCAACCCTCTTAAAATGATTATCATCAGGGACATATCGAGGGGTGCCTTTATCACAGATGCTACTAAAGTCACATCTACCAAATTTTATAGACAGATAGTATACGAGTGCCCTTATTAGAGGCATATAGAGGGGTGCCGCAGCCTTCTATTATTTATCTCGGCTGTTATTGAAGCCACGTCTACTAAATTCCATGTACATTTCTGTATCAAATCTTACTGATTTGTGTAGTTATATTTTCATGATAGCAATATGCAAATCGAGAGGGTTTGATAAGGATGATTTCCTTTGATGTACCAACTAATTTCTATAGCTATTTATTAAGAAATTTCATTTAATAATTATGCATTTCCTCAATTAGGAAATTAAAGACCTTTCTCATACTTCTGTTTCCATATATTTTTCTATTGGCTGTTTTATCCAACTGATTTTTCCTCTTACCATGATTACCCAAACTGTATGATATATACTTTCATTGTTAAATGTTCTATTTTGGTTGCCATAAATCCATTGTTTTAAAACTTACATCTTTCTATAATGAAGAAAATAAGCGAGAAAGGTACAGACATGAACATAAACATTCACATGGATCGTGCAAATGCTTAGGTTAATGTATTCAGAATGCAGTTAAACCTGTGTAAATCAATATAAGGGCTATATGAAATATTTCTTTATTTCAGCCTCGGCTGAACGGAGTTTTTCTACCATGAAACTCATTAAAACATACCTACGAGCAAGCGTAACTTTGAACGCCTTCATAATTTTGCCGTTATATCCATAGATCATGAACTCATCAATGCCCTCGTGATTAAGCCTGACACAGTAATTGACAAATTTGCATCTCAAAGAGCATGATGACCAGTTTCAATGTAAATATTCATTAAATGAAGAAATATGTTGAAAGAAATAGCGAAAATAGAGATAAAGAGGATAATAAATAGTAGGGAATAGAAAGATAATAGGATAGTGGAGAGCAGAGATATAAGAGGATAGTAGAGATTGAAGAAAAAACAGAAATAGAGATAAAATTGCGAAGAAATATGAGAAAGTATTAATTGAAAATATCCATTTCAGAGCCCAAACTACCTTTGCTAAAATATTAAAACACGAGTTGATTCTGAAGCGTGTTATTTTTTTTATTAGGTATTGTATAGTAGACTTCGGAGTATAACCATGAGATATATGGTGTAATTCAAATATGTATTTAAGTATTTGTTTATGTAAAATAAATACCGAAAACTATTATGCATGTCAAAATAACATACGTTTTCTATCGGAGTGTTTCTCAATTGTCCCAGAGATAGATTCCTTATTCGGAGGTTTTCGTTCTTCAAAGGTGTCTGTTATTATAGGCGTTAGTTTATAGTTGTTAAAGTTTTTTGTACGAAAATGACGCTTCCCTTTTCCGTTGCACCCACTGCAGACAGGTTCACCTTTTTGGCAACCCACTTGGAAGAACTCCTTCCCCCATTTACCCCAGTGAAGGCCCACCAATAAAAAAAATTCTGAAACTGCTCCTAGCTGCACCTGATTTAAAAAGTTAATTTCATGAAATGCAATGAGAACTGGTGTGATTTTCCCCATAGTATTATACATTAAAAAACAGGATCCTAAAAAAGGTTGGTTATCCTAGGATCTATGTTGCAAGACTCGGCTATATCTAATTTTAACAAAGCATATAAAATTATATT
Organism: Dysdera silvatica; assembly: GCA_006491805.2. NCBI lineage: Eukaryota > Metazoa > Arthropoda > Arachnida > Araneae > Dysderidae > Dysdera > Dysdera silvatica. Next base: position 33,893,080 of record QLNU02003225.1, on the reverse strand, counting down.
TCCTTTTCAATCTTATATGTAATATTTAGGGATTTTTAGTGGATATATGTTATTTTTGTCTCTGCATTCTTCCACTTTTTAACAATTGTATATCGATTTATTATTATTACCTTTAGGCTATCATCCCAGATAGACATATAACTTGATAGTATTAGTATTGAAAAAAAGAATGTTTAAAATATTGTCAGTCAATGGTGGATCCAAAAATCATTCGAGGATGGGGGAGGGGGTGATTTGTTTCCGATTCCTATTTTTAGCCAAGTGTCCAGTACTTTTCATTTTGTCTATGATATAATCCCTGTTCAGGTTGGTGGGGGTGGGGGGGAGCAATCATCCTGTCACCCTTGGATATGCCAATGTCATCAGTGTCTATATATAGCATGAAATAATTAGAATCTTATGCAGGATGATGTGTTATAATTATGTTTTTATGTAATGATTTACATGCAGTGACATTAAACTTTGTGTTTCAGTGTGTGTGAACTTTGAGGTTTAAAAATTTGTTTAGTGGAGTACATGTGTGTTTTTTGTTTGTTTATTTTTCAGGTTACTATGTATGATGTTCTAAATATCACACGACCACTGGAGACTATTATCAGCTCAATGCAATGCCATTTCAGTTACAAGCAAGGTGCTTATTACAGTGATGCATTGTTCTATGTGTCTACGGGTCTATTTAAAGTACTGCCATTGAAAAAAATAATTATGTTGGATATAGATGTTAAATTCCTAGCTGATATCCAACACTTGTACACACATTTTGAATTTTTTGACTCAAAGGCAATAATTGGTATTGCACGAGAGCAACAACCAGTGTATCGCCATATATTACATGTGTATCGTCGTTCCGACAATGCAACAAGAGCTGGAGCACCTCCTCCCAATGGTCTAACAGGATTTAACAGTGGTGTGTTGCTTTTAGATCTCACAAAAATGCGAAACAATTCTTTATATCTCAGTTTATTGAAAAATTCAACGATTACGCAGCTGGTAGAAAAGTACAAATTCAAGGGTCATTTAGGAGATCAGGATTTTTACTCGCTCATTAGCTTTGATCATGAGGAGTTATTTTATGTTCTTCCGTGTATGTGGAATCGGCAGTTATGCCAGTGGTGGAGAAGACATGGTTATGAAGATATTTTTGACGAGTATTACTCTTGTCCCGGCCAAATTAAACTGCTGCATGGAAATTGCAACACGTTTATTCCAAACTAATTGTGCCAAGGATGCGTCTATTTAAAATTAAGTTTGTTTAAAAAGAAATTTATTCTTTTAACATTTATTTTCCAAATTTTGAAATTATGAAATATATATATATATATTTTTTTTTTACTTTCGCAAAAGTTTGTTTTCCATTGTAGGTGCCATGTTTTAAGTCTGAAGTATCTTTATAACAATCACACACATGTAAATAATTTTTATTTTAAAAGAAAATAATTTTTATGGCGAAAAATGTATTTTATGTTAATGCCAGTTTTCTAAATGAAAGATAGCAATATAAAATTTTCAGAAATTTTGTTTTTCTCACGGTACTACGTATAAGTCTTACGAAAAATAATGATGAATTTAATACCACCTTTCTTTATTTGTATAATATAACTTTTATTTTTTTATTAACTTATGTAAGTTTCTTTTCTTTTTTTTTTTCACAAATTATGTGATTGACAGAAGTGCAAAAATTAAAGTTCTTTGGACATCCGTAATCTTAAAAACTTCATGTCCCACTTTGGAAATATATATATATATGAAATAGAAATGGAGAGAAGAAAATGTATATGTGATAATATATTCATTTTATATTAATATTATAAATTTAATATTTACCTCAGGGAGAATAAGTTTTCATGGAAATGCACACATATTCAATAATTTGAGGGCTTCCGTGTAAATATGTGATGCAACTTTGGTTTCAAATGGCTCTGTTAAATTTAATTTGTTATTTTTACTTCCATTTAAAATATGAATCATTTTTAATCTTGGTTTACACCATGAGAGAGTATTAGTATTCAGTTTTTGTTGATGTTAGTGTTCAAAATTATTAACTGTGCCTTTGCTGATTTTTTTTTAAATACAGAAATCCCTAATAAATGAAACTAAATTAGCGGTGATGTTTACACCTTTCAAAACTTACCGTTTAATGCAGATCTGCCGTATTTTGTTATGAAAATGGTTATTTGCGCTAGTGTTCGTTAAGTTTTTAAAAATATTATCACACAGCATAGTGTCCTCGGGTGTTAAATTTACAAATTCCAGTTGTAAACTTGTAGATATTTAATGTTTTATATTAGTAGTAATTACTGTTTTGTATTTCAAAAGATTTAAATTTATATAGAAAAAAATAATTCTGCGTTTCATGATTGTTTGGAAGTGCCTTATCGAAAATAGATTGTTCTTGCATTTTCAATTTCCATATTGATGTTTTATTTTGATTTAGTTTGTTTTGAGATTAACGGAAATTATAAGAACAAGAATGTTGCGTGATAGATGAGTGTCAACTTGTATTTAGTGGATTTAGAAACTTAAAAAAAAATTTAAGGATTTTTGCTTGTACCATGTAAATTCAGATGTTAAAAAATCTAATAAAATGAACACCAGTTTTGGAAACATAATACTTAAAATAATAAGCTTCCAGAAAGATTTCATTTATTCCCCTAAAGATAATTAACATATCTTTGTGAAATATCTGTTGATTTTATCCTATACCTCATTGTTACCTATATTTATTAATGGGTCCTTCAATGACACAATGGTATCACATTCGCATAACATACATTGAATCTGGGTATAATTCCCAATGATTAGCAAATAGTTTAGTAACTGCTGTCTTTAATGTGAGGGGTTGGTTCCCTAGGCCTTACGAGTTGGATTCCTCGGGAGAGAATGTGGGTCTATTGTGGCACAGTGCTAATGTTTGTTCATACCAGTAACCCGGGTTGCACTCCTAATGGTGTCGTAGAATGTGTGCCATTTTCCACCTGCCATTGTCCATAGTTTGGTCTCTTAACTACTGTGGTTTAGGGTCCTCGGAGAACAGTTGGTCCCATTACACACAGCATAACCTTTGGTATCCTTGTAACGTAAAAATATGAACAAAACACTAACATCAGGCTTGATAAATAATACATCAGTTTATTATTTATAATTAATAATTTATTTATTTGACCCTATTCGTAAAATTTAATATCGGAAATCATCCAAGTTCTTAATATTAAATGATCTCTTTGTGCTATTCTATAACATTAATGCTGAACCATTTGGTCAGTATTTTCAAGTATTGTGCCCAAATTTCTTTTTTGAATAATTTTTAAGTGGATTTTTGGAAACTTTTGTACAAAATTATTATCCTGTTGGGTTCCTCGCTCCTCCCTAAATGTAGATATTGCCAACTTTATATCATCTCACCTTGCTTTCCGCAGAATGACCATTGATCTCATTGCGTCATAAAAATACAACCAACTAGCCCAGCCAAGCATCTGCCATTTGTGATATGAGCTCAGTTTACTTTCATTAGATTGTTAGTATTTCATTTTGATATATTAACATTCCCATTGCAATTATTAATGATGCACTTGTTCATGCAAGGTTAAAGGAAAATTCTAAATTATTTTGTAATTCTAGGAATTTTGCTGCTGATTAGTTTATTTCAAAATATACAACTAGTTGACTATGCATTAATTTGTGCTTCAAAGTGTAACAATACATGCAACGGTAGAAGTGGCTTCATCAGTGAAATGTGGTTAACCTGTTTTACACATTGAGGAATTAATGTACCTTTCAATGATTTCATGAACTTAGTAGAAAATTTCATTTGTTCATTCTACACTGATTAGTCTGTTTCCAATAGTGCCCACACATCACTAACATAGTGTTGGCCCTACAATAGCATAGGGATTATACATTCATCTGTGGTGTCTTTAACTCAGGTTCATATCTAGTGGTACCATAAAATACACGCTGTTCCTTTTTCCCGCATTTGGTTGAAAGTTTGCTTCCCTGGTTAGCAGAGGTTTGTAATCATCGGAAAACTGTAGATTCCAATGCAGCTTGTCTTGATCTGTTCTTATTCTATGAAACAGATGCAAACTACAATACAAGCTCTGTTCTTTGTGTATTACGTTTTTAAGGAAGATTATAAGGTGCTTTTGGAGGCATTTCAAAATCTCTTATTATAGATTTAGGTTATATATTATATTTTTATTGAAGATCACACACCCCACCTGTTGCTAGACCCTGTCTGCCAAGTTTCACAGTCATGAGAACGTTTTTCACCTTGCTTAATCTTTCGCTTTTTCATTTGGCTTATATTACATAGTTTTTTACTCCCATGCATCCCAACCCCGTCACATAATGTTTGTCACAAGCTAATGTGAATTTAACGAATGAAATAATATTATAAGCAATTTTTTGTTTCATATTTTAATTTTTAATAGCACTTTTGATATAAATATCTCGTTTTGGAAAACATTGTTCTATTGAATTGTTGTTTTATTGTTTTTCCTATCTTTCTATTTTCTTTAAAAGTGTTTGAAAACATTAAGAAAATGTTTAAGACATTAAGAAAAGGAATGCAAATGGTCAATCTGACTTGGTATTTTGTCAAGCCTTGATTATACATCTTGTTAGCACTTTTAGTTAAACCTGTAGTTTTTTTGTTTGTTTTTTTTAATTTCATACCAAATTTAAATTAAGTAATTAATTTAAATTTGATAAAAAACATATGTAAAACAAATGATATAAAACATATTTACTTCAGTGCAAATGAAAGTCCACTTTTAAGGTTGTGTTAAATATAAGTAGCTCAAGTTTATTTCGTGTTCAATCGACTCTCTGTGTATAGTGTAAATGGAAAAAAATGTGTACGGTGAGAGAAATTATTTTTGTTATAAAATTAATATTTTAGCTGTATGTTGGTTATATTTGTGCCATTTTATGTGTTTCTTAAGGTTACTTCTTGATATTTAAAAATGACTGAATTTTAACATTAGCCTGGGAATTGTTACCTTAAATCCCATGAAATTATTCTAAGTACAATCACTTGTATGACTATGTAGAACGTTACCCTTGTCAAGTTTATGGTTCATAAAGCGTTTGCTACTTTGTATTGTAAAAGCTTATTTTGTTTCTATGTTATGTAATATTCTTGTCTGTTTATAACTGGAGTTTCAGATCTTTTTAATTCTACTTTGAACAACATTACCCTTTTTAGTTGTTACTTGCCTTGTGCATTTCAGAACGTAGAATTACTTTTGCAATTTTACTTTCATTTTCTAAGCTGTTTAAGCGTGTCTCATTACATGCTTCACTTAAATTCATAGTTTCTACCGTAATATTGGTGTATAATATTTGTCATCTAGAAAACCTGTGTTTTTTAATCATGAACATAGCATTGCAGTTTTTCGATATCCATCATACAGGGTTTAATTCCCATATTAATAGCAGTTAGGATCCCCCAGGGCTGTGCACACAGAGAAGGTTCAAGCTTACCCCTTTATTTTCATCCCCCAAAAAAATGCAATGCAAAAACAAAATCAAGCAAAGTTACATAATCAAAGCAAATAAAGCTTCAAATTGGAACAAACATTCTTTTTTACATTCTCACATTTCATATGTTGTACGATAACTTTATTTAAAAAATTTACAAATTTTTCCTCTTAAAACAAGGGTAAATATATTGTGGGCTTCCATAATAGAAATGCTGTTTGTTCACTAGGTGTCCTTTTGTTACTTATCTAAAATTGGCAGCATGCCAAATTTGTTTCCTTTTATATGTTTTCCAAATGTACATAATTTCATTTTTTGTATTTGGCAACGGTATATAATTGTTTCAAATTCTAAAATAACATCAGTCTTCAATTTAACATTGACGTGTGCATGCATACCACGAAGGAAACACCAAAACAAGGCATGCAAATTTTTAATATTTTAATGTTGTATTGTAAATTATCTTTTACAAACAAATTCCCACCTCTAAAGCATTAATTGTTTTCAACTGCGGAACTTCACATTTCTTTTCCAGTACTTAGGTCTTTAACGGTATATATATAAAAATGTGATTTTTTTTTTAATTTATTGGTAAAACCAGTGGAGAGGGCTTACTTTTTGCAGTTGCACTATGCTACTGATAAATATAGTGCTGTACAAAATTTCAAATTCTCTTTTATTATATATGAAAGAAACTTTACCTTTTTCCACAATGGTTCTTTTATGATATATAATTTATGAAGTGCTATTTTCCTGCCTCTGTCTCCAATTTTATTCCCTCCACAAAATGGTAGACTAACATGTGACATGTTTGTCTGCCATGCTAGATATTCGAATTTAAATACTTTTTATACCAAGTGTATGCTGTTTTTACTACCAATCCTTGTTCTAGGGTTTGGGTCCATAGAAAACAGGTTTAGATTCCTAATAAAACTACAGAATGCTCTTAGCCATCCATGCTGCATAAAGCAAAACATCTTGATTTCGAAGAAATAAGACTGATCATTTTCATTTAAGTTTATCTAGAGATCTGAAGATGAAAATAAACTTGGGTCCATCTCTTCCAAACACTTTGCATCTCTAAATAAAATTTTGTGTTGTCCCCCATTGGGAAATTTAATATATGATCTGAACAGATAAAATATTTGGATTTGTTGATTGCATGTTGTAAAGATAGAGTTTGCTTGGTTGCTTTCTTGTTTTTCAAAATTGTCAAAGCTTGTGTGCCACATCCGATTTATGTAAGAAATCCAAAGGTATTATGAGTGGAAATATTTTTATGTATCTTAAAAAGGAAAATGGTATATTATAGTACAACATGTAACTTATGAAAATATGTGCAATATTTATTTCTTTTAATATAACGTGAATTGTTATTAGTTTAGTGTGTACTAATGATTATTTTATTTTAATCAAATATAATGTACATTTTTGTACCACTTCTGTACATAAGGGGAATAAATATATTTCATATACTATAGTGGTTTCTGTTGATTTTTTTTAGCTACTGTGGAAGTGTTACATATACTTCTTGCTTGTTATGCATGTAGAATTTTTAGCGTTTAGTTGATTAACCCAAGCTCAGCTGTCTCACCAGTTAACAGCTCTTATAGGTGCTAATGAGAGAAACTTTAAACAGTTAACAGAGCTTGACGTCATGTTTCTGACAAAGCATAGACTAGAGCAGTGGTTCCCAACTCAATTTAAGCCGCGGACCACTTTTCCACTTCAATTGCGCCTGCGAACCACTTTGTGAAAAATTCTTACGAGCTGGCTGCAAGACGATAATAAAAAAGGGAGCCGAGTAATTTTTGGGGGAAATGTGTTTTAAAATCGTTCTTTAGGTAAAATAAAAGCAATAATAAACAGAAAAAAAATCTAATGATAATACATTTGAACGTCGTTAAGACGAATTACTTTTAATACGATCCGTTTTCTGAAGTTCCGTCAGATTGTAAAATACTACAAATGTACTATCAATTTCATTTTACTATTTAATAATTTTTATAAGTGTTCTTTTTTTTTTCTGACCCGTCTCACGGACCATCTGTTGAAAACCACTGGACTAGAGTCACTAGAATTATAGGCCGGAACATCAAGCGCCATTTTCCTGCACACTTCCGGTTTCATTTACCTTGGCGATAAAGGTTTTCCACTTTAGAGCAATGATCGCTATTTTGGCATAAAAATAATCAACAATTCGCAATTACCCGACGATTGTAAACATTGGCGCAACTTTTAAGATGTCCCCAATAAATACAATTTGCAACCCTAGCTTAGTTTCCGATTAATGTAAAATTATAATACAAATAAAACAAACTTACTCTGATGACGGCCAGATATCCAAACATTCTATGTTTATTCCTCGAATGATTAGAACAATTCCCAGCGGAACACTCACCCATTTCACCTTATTTTATTAAAAATTACACACTTGTAAATTGCTTAACTTTTAACACAGCAGTGAATGGTATGACGTAATATAAGGTGACCAAACGTCCTCGAATCCTGGGGGACACAAAATGTAACTGAATTTGGCTTAATTTTCAAAAAGGATCTGTTCCTCCCTCATTTAGCTGTATTACGTAGAATTTAGCTATAAATTTTTTATGTTATTTACTTATCACATGCAAATCTATATTTGCTAATTGAAGGTATACCTTGATAATGTTTGCTTTAAATGTCAATCGAAAATTTTGAAGACATTGCTGTCTGTTTAAGGTACACATTAGGGCAAGTCTTTAAAAAAAGTATTAAAGAAGGTGAGAATATGTATTTACTGCTGAAATCAATGCCTTCCCAAATATCCTCTCAAATTACTCCTTAATTTGAGGACACCACGTTGCTTTCTCCACAAATCTTTTTTCAAAAATCTGGTCACCTTAACGTAAGATGAACGCATGAAAATTTCGGCCATGCTCCAGCTCTCTTTTCTAGGAGCCTTAGCATAAACACGTGGAGGGCTAAAGTAATTAAAATTGCAGTTGTCTGGATCATAGCCTGCTCTGTTAGAGAAAACCCTTAAATATATATATGCGACACAAAACGAATATAATGGAATTGTCTATTCTGTATCCTACCTAATTACTTTAACGTACTTTTCAAAATTTTTATGTGAAAGAAATACTTCAGATCCAAATTTTTACGATTCTTTCATTTACGAATTTCCCGTTTTCATGAATTATTGTGTTGAAAAGTATCAATTACAAAAAATTAACGTTAATTCCCATTTACAAACTTTTTTTCGAGTCTGTACGAATTAGTGAAAGCAAAAGTCCACTTTATTATTCATAATATACAATAATTATCAAGGCAATACATTACATTGAATAGATCAATGTTTGCTCGTATGCATCGAAAGATTTCTGAAAGAACGTTAGAGGAGATGGCTAGCCTTAGCAAATCTGAAGATTGCATTAGATGGCTATGAAAAGTTTCTTGTTCTAAATATGTAAAAAATAATCTAATAATGAATTAATGCATAATATAAACAAAAAAATCGATATCGAAGAAACATTGAAATCAAACAATAGCATTATAGGTAGAACAGATGAAATAAAATTTCCGGGAATTGAAATAAACTAATACTTAACTTGGAACAAGCACATAAAGGAAATTTGTAAAAAAAATAAGAAAAAATGCAGGTGTAATTACAAGGTTAAATGACTTAATACCTTACCACTGTAAAATAACGCTATACTATTTATTGATACATAGTCACATAATTTATGGAAATAGTGTGTGGAGTAGGGTAAACAAGGTTAATCTAAAAAAATTACAATCAATAATTGATAGATTATTAAAAAGAATAGGATATAAAACTAACAGAAATTATAAAACAAATAAAAATAGAAAATAATATAATGAATATAGAAGTAAACACATATAAAATATGAATAATGATATATTTAAAAATTACAACAGGTAAATATGAAACTATAAATACCTAGAAAAATTCAAATACAAGAAATACAAGATCAGGTAACATTTTAAAAACGGAAAAAATAAGAACAAATGTGGGGAAAATATATAAATTATTATGGAATTGATAAATGGATTAAATTACCAGACCATATAAAAAATCGTTTAAGAGAAAGAGTTTAAAAGGAAATTAAGAATTTACTTAGTAGAAAAACAAAAATATAATGGTCATACTGGCCATAACGGGAACTAGAATAATAATACTTGTTTTTGTTTTGCTATGCTTCCTCCGTGCACTGAAATGTAAATTTAGCATGGAAATAAAATTTGTATTGTAAAATTATGCAATATTTAATACTTCATAACCATCAATTTCACTCTTTTGTGCCTGCTGTAGCTTATGAGTGTTTCAAAATTCTAAAAGCATTTTAAATATTTAGAAATTGATCATGTTTTGGGAATGTTTCAAGTCGATCATTAAATGGAAAAGGATGTAATAATAGAGCAACTGGTATCATTAATAACCTTTCATGTTTTTGCAGTGCTATAAGCACATAGAATAAATACGTTGCGACTGTAGCATCAAATGGATTTTGCATTTCGATATTCACGATACCGCCTAGCCAGTTATTGTATTGATGTTTAGACGAAAATGTGGTGGCCTTATTTATCCAAGGAGAATGCGCAAAAATTGGCTTTTGTGTTTCTGCTGCGTGCTTTGTCAAATGATACGTTACAAGGTCGGTGTTCAGCAGGAAAATCGCGTGCGCACGCTTTTTCTGCCGATCGGAACGAAAACCGATGATTGCAAGAAAATCTACAGGTGAAAGTAGCCATGGAAACATGGAAACAGCGTCGCATCATTCAACGAAACACCCATGAGCTCAGAATTTCAAAACGCATCTAATTTTCATTACTATTATTTCCAGCCCTTGCTGAACCGCTGGAGTGGGACTGGTTATGTTACATGAGTTCGTGTTGAGAAATAATTCAAATTTAACACGGCACTGTATTCGACTTCTGTGTTCTGATGTCGAACCTGAAGAACTGAGATACCGGCAGTGCAATGGCTAAAATAAAAAAAAATGTCGACTTTGATGTTTTAAATTATTATAATCAAAATTTCAGAAACGAAGATTTCATAACTTGTTTTCCGGAAATTGATATAACTGAATAAGTATTATGGAAACAGTTGTGATCATATTTTAGTTTAATAAAATATGTACCTTGACGGCGATGATTCGTAAACAAGCTTCGCATGGTAAGCAAAGTGTAATCAGCAACGAAAGTCAATTGAGTGTTGCCGAGGATTTACAATATATTAGTTTACGCCCACGAAACAACACGATGAATAACGGAATCCGTCACTCGAAGTCTTTCAATGATTTAGGAGACCGCCGAACATACGACGTAAAGGTTGGTTACTCAAAGAAGAAGATACCGCCAATTGTTCAAGAACCAAAATCAAAAGCCAGAGTGGTGACCTTTTACAGAAATGGTGACCAGTACTTCGGCGGCATAAAAATTTCAATTCACTCTGAAAGATACTTTAGAACCATGGGAAACCTTCAGGATTATCTCAGCCAAAGAATCAAGATTCCTCAAGGTGTCAGGTATATCTTCACTCATGATGGTCACCTCATCGAAGACATTGGAGAATTTCAACATGGCGAATCTTACGTTGCATCCGGTGTCAGAACTTTTCAAGAACTGGACTATGGTAGTCTTGCCCGATTGAGAACGGCTCAGACAGCAATAAAACCGAACGCAGCACCTCTCCGACCAGATGACATGAAGTTATTCCGTCCTGTTTCCCCATCCGGTGAACCTCGTATCAGAGAGTTCAGAACAAACGGAGTTCGTGGAATTCCCGAACATGTCAGCTCAAGAAGTTCAGGAGTTACTTCCTTACCAGGGTCAAGAGAAAGTTGCGTCATTACAATCATCAATAACTACGACCATACTATCAAGAGTAGAGTGCTTTTAAATTTGAGAACAATCCAGTCTTTCGAGGACGTCTTAGAAGACATGGGGCAATCTGTTAAAATTAAGAAGGCGACGAGAATGATGACTCCATGGGGAGAATTGGTTAGTATAAAAACTACTTTTTATCAAACCAAAATATGTTTGGTCGTTTCCTCTCTTCTAAAATATAATTTAAATATTAAAATCTGATAAAAAATTTCAGTAAGAGAAATGTGTGCTCTAAAGAGGCTCGATTTTAAAACTGTAATTTGGGTTTTCATATTTCACACTTAGTTTTATATTTTAACAACGTTTTAATTATTCTTTTAAGAAAAAAAAAAGCAAATCTTTTTCATACTGAAAGTATAATTTACGATTAAAGAACAGAATTATTTATAGTTATTTCATATTTCATTTGTTCTCAAACTTGGCATCTTACAGAACCCATATCTTTCCATGTGCCTATCCAAGGCGCCCCTCCATAAATATTATTTATCATTATTTGAACCCAAATCTAAAAATAAGCAGTAAATCCATGGGCGGATTTACCATTTTGCCGCCCCTAGGCTATTTTTGCCTCCCCAAGGCTCCTTTTTGCCGCCTCTTCCTACCAGTCTGTCCCTCCAATCAGTGGTAAGAACATAAAAATTGATACATTCAATATACGCCAAAAACTTTTGTATTGACAATAAAAATATTGAAAAGCGAATTCATAAATTGAAACATAAACATTAAACAATATTAACTTATATTGAAGTATTATCTCTTCTTGGTATATAATAAATCAAATTCAATTTTATTGAAATAAATTTTAATTTTAGCAAAAAATAAAAGCGTATTGGACGCTGGTATGGAAGAATTCGGGTATTACGTAAGTACCTTTTGAGGGAGTGGGGGACTTTGTTGTTGTGCTTATTTTCCTATGTTAGCCAATGTTAATTTTTGTTTACTGGGGGGTGGGGGGGGAGGAGTATAAAATAGCCAAAATATTGCTTGCGGAATTCTCGAACGATCCCTATTTAAATGGAAAGCATGACGTCTAGCTTTCTTCTAAGCATCTGATTATATCATCTGGTATTGATTTTGTTATATCAGACTTAATACACAAAATTTTGTCGCTCTAATCTATAGCCTATTGGGAAATATGGCACTGGGTAAATCATTATAAAAAAAAAGTAGATAATAGGCTGCTTTTTTATTGTTGCGGGATATTGGTTACTGTTAGTAGTTAACGCTCTCTAAGGGCTGGTCATGGGAGAAAATTTTACAGGTTCTCTTGAAATTATATGTATTGGCGATATTTTATAAATCGCTCGCGGAACGCATTGCAAAACACGCTCCTCGTTATAAATTATTTATATTGTATATTTTTATTTGTATATGTGCCATTTTGTTTTTACCGCATTTAACAAGTGTTTTGCATGACGCAGTATAGCCCAGATGCTCTTGCGCCATAAAAAATCCAAACGACTAAGCATGACGCCCGTGCGTAATTAATTATATACAAGGTCTTTATAATTAAAATTCCACTTTGAAATGGCCATAAAATGAAAACTACTGGACCAAATGTTATCAAACTTGGTAATAGCTTACAGGAGGTCATGGGATTTTACGTTCCGCAAAAACATAAATAAATAAAATAAAAATAGAAATAAAAGTTAAAAAATCACCACCAGCGGAAATGGCACTGTATGCAATATTGTTAAACGAAATAAGACATGAAGACATCGTTTTAAAACGTTTTTAATCGTTTCTAAAACGTGTTACAAAGCATGTTGAATGTGGCGTCCACCATTTTCTGAAAGCAAGTTAAATCGCATTACTGCGTTCTCAACAGCAGCTCTTAGCATATCAGGAGGAATGTTGCGGACATGTCGGTGTATCGCATCTTTCAATTCCGCCAAATTGTTTATGTTATCATCATAAACAATTTGCATAACCCCCCAAAAACGGTTTCGTTTTAGAAACGATTAAAAACGTTTTAAACCAATGTCTTCATTTTTTTTATTTCGTTTAACAATATTGATTACAGTGCCATTCCCGGTGGTGGTGATTTTTGAACTTCTATTTTATTTTATTTATTTATTTATTTATTTTTTTTTTGCGGAAAATAAAATCCCATGACCACTTGTAAGTTATTACCAAGTTTGATAACATTTGGTCCAGTAGTTTTCATTTTATGGCCATTTCAAAGTGGAACTTTAATTATAAAGGCCTTGTATATAATAGGGGACCGGAAAGTAATGTCGTTTTTTTACATTAAATTCAAACAGATAAATTTTTACCAAGTTTGTATTTTTAATCAATAATGTAATGACCATCGTTATCAACAACCTTTTACCATCTAGTGTGCAAATTTTCAATGCAAGATCGATAAAACTCAATTAGTTTTGTAGCAAAATATCTGGAGATGGCATTTTGGACATCATCTGAATTTTCAATTTTTTGCCACTTAGAAAATGGTGTAGCGATCGGAATAAATGGAAATCCGATGGCGCAATATCGGGAGAGTATGATGCTTGAGGCAATACCTTCCATCCCAATTCATTAATTTTTTCCAGGGTTCATCTTGCGCAGTGTGGCCTTGCATTATCCTGTTGCAGAATAACAACTTTTCTGTTGACAATTGCTGGGCACTTTTCAATTAAAGATTGATTTACTCGATCCAATTGTTCACAGTAAAGGTCTGCATTCACAGTTTGTCCAGGTTTCAGCACTTCAAAATGAACGACCCCGCGAATACTCCACCAAACACACAAAAGTGCCTTTTTGGGGTGTAAACCTGGCTTAGCTGTACTTTGTGGCGATTCATTCGGAGAAAGCCACTGCCTTTTGCGTTTTGGATTATTATAGAGGACCCATTTTTCATCTCCAGTGATCAAGCGATCAAAAAACGCTTCTGTATTGTGCCGCTGAAGCAATAAGTTGCATGTGGTGGATCGGTTAGCTTTGTTTTCTTCGGACAGATTATGTGGGACCCAAACACCTGCTCTGCTTACTTTACCAATCTGCTGCAAATGTTCTTGGATGGTCGACCAAGGTTGGTTAAGAGTGTTTGACAGTTCCTCGATTGTCTGACGTGGATTTGCTTCCACTTCCTCCCTAGCATGTCATTGTCTAAAGTTGTTGGTCTCCCTGATCGGTACGAGCCGGAAAGATCGAAATTACCGGATTTAAACTTAGAAAACCACCTTTGGCATTTATGAACATCTAATGCGTTTGGATAAACATCGCAAATGTTTTTGGTAGCAACCGTTGCGTTACTACCCTTGTGAAACTCAAAAAGCATACAATGCCGGATATGTACCTCTTCTGGTATTTGGCTGGCCATTTCACCATAAACTGCAAAAAAAATTAAGATTTATTATTTACGAGTAAACAAGTCACTCTAACTTTAAAATGTCTTTACACGACTTTGAAGTACACAATGAGCTGATAAATGACTAATGAATATCGACATGCGTAAAAATGACATTACTTTTCGGTCCCCCTAATATTTATAGATTATATGCGCATTCACACGCATTCGTTTGCTTTACAAGCCTTTATTGGAAAATATGTATATGTATGTGCACGCTCGTGTATTTTTATATTTAACGAATTACTACTGGACTAAATGAAAAGTTGTAAATAACCATTACATTTTTTTAATACATTTTAAACGCTCATTATTAAAGACCGGATAATATGCACTAAAAAACCAGCAAAATATGTACTGAAAATCCTCAAAATATACATTTACATCCATTAAAAGGGTTAAAGTATGTACTTAACTTGAAAAAGTAAGCACAAATATTTTTTCACGTATTTAAAATATATATATATATATATCCTGCGTCTTTCAACAAAATATTGATTTTCTTACCAACTAGCTGAAGTGAATAGAAATGATTGATATACGATATAATTTTAATTATATCATATCACAAGTTTCCATCAATGTTCTGAGCAATTAAGCTTTATCTTCTGTCAATCAATAACATTTTATGGCTAAAGAGGCCCTTTCCAGATCTGTTGAGGTTATTGAATGGTATTTATAAAATTTGCGGGTAGTTTATAATGGATAATCTGTTCGTAATAGACTATTAGCAACGTCTAGTGCTGATTTATTGTGTTGTTGAATTTTGTCCTATATAAATATTTGTTGTGTCTAATCTGACCATAAAGTTTTCAAAAGTATTGGGGGGGGGGGGCTAAGCACATATTATGTACATTTCACAATATAAACAGTTAAATAGCGCGACACACTGCACTAATCGATAGAAACAAATAAAATATGATTTTTATGGTGCAGTTATTTAAAATCGTTAAAACGATAAACGGCTCTGACGACGGTAGCTGGTTAACGCTATCGAAATAGCTATCAGCAATGTTATCGTTTTAACGATTTTAAATAACTGCACCATAAAAATTGTATTTTATTTGCTTCTATTCTACAATATAGTATATGTAAAATTGCCATTTATTTAAAGTTATTGGGGGGGGGGGCTCGGGCCCATATAACTCTACGCCCATGAATCTGACCTTAGAATAACTACCTGCCTAGCATAATAGAACTAAACCCTTCCGCCGCCTTACTATGGGAAGGGGCTATTTCCGATGTAGAAGCAAGGGCCGACACAGGGTGGAGGTCACAGGGGTCATGACCCCCAAAATATATTTTTTCACTGTAAAAAATTCCAACTTGCATGATAAATGAAGGGTGTTATTCCAAGACCATGGCAAATTCTGTCCATGACTCCCCACCCCCACCCAAAAAAAATGGAAGTCTGCGTCCGCCATTGTGTAGAGATAACTACATTTTTTTATGATACCTCAGGACATAGTTAAATATGTACAGCATTTACAAGCTCATTTTTCTTTTTTCTCACATGGGAGTAAAAGGAAAGTTTATTGTTGTGTGAAAAATTTCCTATAAAGGAATAAAAATTTCTTGAAATTATGGGAGTTCGAGTATTACGTAAGCAATATTTTGGCCATTTCACCCCCACCTCAGAAAGCAAAAATTAACATTGGCTAACATAGGAAAATAAGACCAACGGCAACCCCTCCCCACAAGGTTCTTACGTAATACTTTAAATCTCCCAGAAAGACATAGAATAATATGGGACCCTTTGGTCCCCGAGCCCATTACATCAAATTGCAATCTTACATATATTGTAACGTAAATATATATAAAATATAGCACTTATATACTTTTGAAAGCTCTACGTTGCTGGTTCCGACATACGTAGAGTCCATTAAGCTTAGTCCTATTGCACTATTACTATCTTTGATCAACATTACTACCTTTGTTGTTCTTGCGCCTTAAAATAAACGAACTGGAACTGATCTGTTAACTTATTTGAATGTATTTTACTAGCATAACAGCCGTCACTATATAACGTCAAAAAATACGTTATAAAATCTATTAACGTATAACTATCCTATTCGTTTCTTACATTTTTCTTCTTCTTCCTGGTTAAGTTCCGCTAACATATATAACCCTTTGCACTCCAGGTTATTGAGCTAAAAGAATTCAAAGCTATATACTGAATGTCGCTCCAGCGGAGCCAGTGGAGTGCAAAGGTTTAATATTAGTTTTATTGCTATGCTGCCATTACTATTTAATTGCATATTGAGTTATTGTTAAGTATCATTTTCATTGTTGTCCTCGATACAACATACGGTGTATGCTTATAGAAGTCAACAACTCTCGTCATAGATGATAAATTATTCGCAATTGTCGCTCAAAGGGAAAAATGCACTTGACCGGCTATCAAGGTGTTGTGGGTTCGGTGTCCACCAGGCGCCGAGAAATCATTCTTTCCTTTGCTAGCAATTTATCATCTAATACAGTGTAGAGTTGTAATAATAATAATTACCATAGAGATACATTCAAAGTTATGGCAATATGCGACCCGTTCCTGCATGTATCTCCAAACATTCAACAACTAGAACCACGGCCGGATTCATCCATTTATGCACTCTAGACCCGACTTTTTTTGGAGATAAAAAAAGAGAGATGTAAATATGGGGAGGCATATATCTTTACATCTTTTCTTTTGCACTTACTTTTTTACTTATGTTAAAACTTAAAAACAAAGCAAAATCGAGTGTTGCACGCGATACAACACCACCTGGAGGTGGTTCCAGGTGGCGTTAGCATAATCAGGCACCACCCCACCCATTGCTAAGCCTATGCACCATCTACCCGCCATGTAACTGTATTGCCATGTAAGCTAAATTTAGAAAAAATAAATTGAAATAAAAAGAACACATGGTTACTATAACAGAAATGGGGATTTCCTCAATTCATTTAGGTAGGTATCGAAATAAAAAGTTTACTCACAATTTTTAATTTTACAATGCCTTCCTCGCTTTTTTATGGGCAAAATCTCCAATTATGTCGGCGTAATCGTTCTCCCTAGATCGATTGCAAAAAAAATTCCGTATTATATAAATAAGATGAAATTCCGGCTTTCATGAAATAAAGTAAGTTCAAATCGTAAGAGGATTTTTTTAGTGTTCATTTAATTATTATTTTATAATTGACATCAAAAGTTTCAAAATATAAACATCTATTCCTCCTATTTTCATCAATTCGTAGATGAATTAGAGCAATTTGACAAAAAACAATTTCTTCTGTCAAATTTTTATTTTTTAAATGTTGCGTTTTTAAAAATTTTTTCTCCGCTGCGCTTCAGTGCGCCCTTAAAATTTTCGCTTCAGGCCCGGACCTAGTTAGCCTTATGGGAAATTCGGCCCTGATTAGTACCCTATGTTAAAAATATGTCCACCTGCCCGGAAAGGGGGGGGTAGGAGGGTATTGATAATGTGTTGGATCGTTAGAGCAATGTGCAATGATCTTTTCGTTGTTGCCAAACTCATTGTTGTTGTGGATTCGCATATAGCATGATGTATTTATTAACTGTTGTCGTGGAGTCACATGATAAATTTATGAATGACAATTTATGAGTCACATGATAAAGTCATAAAAAAAGGGGGCGATTCTAAAAATAAATGACTGAGCAAGCAATACAAATTTTAAAATAGTACGTCGTGTGTCTGTATGTAACTCTAATCACTGAACAACTAGAACCATAACCGTACTCGAGAGGTTAGTTCCTTAGTCCTTAAGAGGTGTGGCTTCACCAGAGAAATGTAGCTTCTAGCGCAGCATTAGCCCTGCTGCGCTTGCGCCGTAAAATTCATGCGAACGAACGAACAAAGATTATGTATAAGTATATATATATATATAAAGTGTTAAAGTAATAACTTCCATGTAACAAACCGAATCAGGATGACAAGCAATAATTTTTAATGTTTTTTTGTTTTTTTTAGGGGGCGCAAGAAGTTTTGGACTAATAACAGTAACAGCGGACAAAGGGTGTGTTCCCTTATTTTCTGTATGTAATGTTGTATTGTTTATTTTATTTACACTATTTTTATGATGATCATTTCTTATCCGTAATATAATGGATGCGTTTTCATTTATACTTTCACATTTGAATTCTTTCACAGAAATTTAAATCCCCCCAAAGTAGAATGTGTTAAAAAGTGCGACGCACATCGCAGAACAAACAACTTGACTGCAGAACAATCGCGGGGTGAATCAATTTTTTTGTCTTAAAATAAATAAAGAAATAAAAAAGGAAAGCTCAACAAATGTTTTTTGCATTTTTATTAAGAGGAGTTCGCGTTTTATACAATTTAAAAATGTATATAGTGCATGCATACATGTGCATCTGTTGCAAAACCTTTTTAATCAGCGGAAAACTTGTTGCAGAACATCGCAAAATATTTTGCTTTGGGGTTTAGATCATGATACTGGTATTTGTAATCTGCTGTATTGAATTTTTTTCATTAATATTGTAGGCATCGAGTTGTTTATGTGAGCCCGTGGGACTCGAGAATCCTCTCAATAATTTAAAGTAAATTGCAATTTTACATATATTGTACTGAACAAATGTATGTAATATGTGCTTGCTCCTCCACCACTAATAATTTTGAAAACGCTACCTAATATAATCATATATATATATATATTGATGATTTCTCCCAACTCTTTCCCTAGACTACTATATATTTAAACGGGGGTAGAGGTAACCTCTATGCAACTCAATTATTTTTAGATGTAAACTCATCTGTCAAATAAATACGATAGGAATTAGAGCTTGCTTTCTTATCGAGCTTAATATTGTTTTATTATGCCTATTTATTTTTTTCCTAAGTCATCGATTGTTTAATATGACGTTTCAGAACCTTTTTACCCTGGCAAAATACTTGAAACAAGTTTCAGAAGACAGGGGAATTCGTTTGTTTGTTTGTTTGGATTTTTATGGCGCAAGAGCATCTGGGCTATACTGCGCCACAGGGGAATTCCTTCGTAAAAATTAGTATATTTACGACACACTGTTTTTGATCAAGCATAATCTCCCTAGTAAATACAATTAGCAACGCTAGTTTGGTATGTTAGCATATGCTTCCACTGTGTTCCATGTCCATTCATACGAGAATATTGTGTTTTGTATAACTTTTTCCTCCAGCTCCTCCCATTTTTATTTGGAGTTGCAGTTCCTGATGAGTTTTCTCCAAATTTCATGATTTCTTCTCCTCCTTTCTGAGACTCTTTTCTCTTAAATTAGTCTTTGTGATTCAGTGGTCCAAGGGTATGATTTTCGCTTAAGGTACTAGGGGTCCCGAGTTTAAATTCAAACCGAACCCCAAATGTTTTTTCTTTCCCCTTTTCTGCGTAGATTGACCCTTGATGTCCTTGCACCATAAAAAATGCAACCAACCGATTACCAAATTTGCCTTTACCAGTTCTCTTCCCTTTCCCGAGCTTCCCATCAACATCCATGTTCATTGCTAATATTTGTGTGTGTTTTATATAATTATATTATTTTTAATATCCCACAGATATAATAAATCTTAGCGTAAGGTTTAAAACACGGTATTTCGAAAGCCAATTGCTCACTTTGTCGAGTGAAGAGAGTCACTTAATAAAGGAAGCAGTTGATGAACCTGGTGAAACTTTAAACTACTGTGTGGTACCACTCGCAGAAAGAAACTTTCGGAAATCTGGTGAAGTACGAACCCACATCCCTTGATTGCCGGTCAAGTGTTCTAGCCATCAAGCTACAGGTGACCTGTCATTCCTCTTCCTGCGAGTATAATTAAAGCTTTTTTTTCACTATTCATCGGTTATTTGGGGAAAATATATTTTATTTGATAATAAATCTTAGCTGAAACAAATTATGATATCCAGTTTAATTGCTTTTAGTATCCATGCTTTAAAAGCAAAAAAAAAAAAGAGCAGCACTCCACGGCTGGGTTCGGCCGGGATTTGAGCCCGGGACCTCTCGCACCCTAAGCGAGAATCATACCCCTAGACCACCGAACCGCGTGTTCCTATCTTATAAGAATCTTTCAAAAGTATAATTGACTTCTTCTTTTCTTATATTTATGCATGTATTCTTTTCCATTATTTTTATTCTTTTTATACAAAAGGAAGCAAAAACTAAAAGTGACGTTGAAAACAGTATGGCACAATATGTATCACGCATAATCTTTAATACTCACTAATTGAAAAAAAAAAAAGCAACTGCAAACATACAAATAATTATTAAATAAAAATTAAAGTCGGGTCATAAAAGAAAAAAACCTAAACAACATTTGCTGTAGGAATAAACAGCATTTGAATTAAAAGTTAACTTGATTTCATGTATGAAATGACGAAATAAATAAAAAAAAGTGCTGGCGCAAAGTTGTACCGATATTAAAGTTTTACCATTTTAAGCATAAAATCCATGAATACGATACCAATGAACTGTATAAAATTCTAAATGCATGGAATATAATTTGAATTACAGTGAAAATCGTTTATAACAACACAGGTTATAACGACCAACCGCATATAACGACGGAATTTTTACAAGAAGTTTGGTTTGCTATTCTACTCCATACTAAATATATCGGTTATAACGACATCGTATATAACGACGAAACCTGCTATAACGACGGCGATTTTGTAGTCTACGTAGATTCTAACTAGGGAAATTCGTATCGGATATAACGACGCGACTTGACAGTCATAAATCGGAACCACGTGGGTTAGTTATCAAAATTTAAGCGTTATTCTAATCTTGTTTATTTACAAATGTCTGAGAAATTTTTATTACTGCTAAACCTGAATATTAAAGATAATAAACCTTAAAAAGTGATTTATTAATTGAATATCACGAGGGTCATATTCTTTAGGGGGCCCATTCTATTTTTTCAGCATAGGGCCCACAAAACTCTTAAACCGGCACTGTTCGGAAGTCATTAGTATAATATAATAAATATTACATAAAAGGGTTAAACACTTGTAAACTCACACTGGAGTGATTTTTTTTTCATTGCTATTTTACCAGTGTTTAACCTTTTTATGTAATCTCCTCCCTGGTATCCTGTATTTTATTTCTATAATAAATATTATTCCTCAGATTTGTTTTCTACATTATA
>QLNU02003225.1:33850016-33861257 GCA_006491805.2 Dysdera silvatica | reverse complement strand
TTGGTAGGTATGCATTAATTTCCTTCGTAAACAATTCTCCTCTTCCCTAAATTACTAATAGCTCCAAAAAGAATGAGATGCCTTCCATTCTCCACACCACTTAATAGATCTAGAATTGGCAAGACAATTTTTTCTTTTGTGGGCATATTTTCTTTTATAAAATTAAGTTTTTCATTATAATCACTTACTAAACAAAATGACCCTATTTCAAACTTGCTTTTGAAGCTGCTTTTTGCATAAAGTAAAGACAAAGATTTTTAAATTATCCTCAGAAAATGTCCAGTGGCCCAATATGTGAAGAATGTTTAATAATCATGTGTATCTGAAGCCTGTATCACATTTAGAGATCAAACGGGAGACCATAACCAAGACCATGATCTGCAGCAGGCTCGATTATGATGTTCATTAGAAAAACTAGCCTTTCGATCTTGCCCCTGGTCCCCGGCTTAAACCACAAATGTTGATTTGATTGTTTGGCTTTTTTATGGCGCAAGAGCATCTGGGCTATACTGCGCCAATCAAATGTAATAAAGGTTTTAGAGGATTTAATAGTATGTCGTAGATAGTCTCACTTGTGGTGTATTTTACATATTGCCAAGAAAAGGTCATGAAATTGCATTTTCAAGATTCAGTAGATACTGTTTATTAACATAATGTAATTTTGTAGGGAGATAAATTTTGCAATAACTCCTATTTCCTAATAGGTGTATATACTGTAGGAGAGTTTCTGGAATGTGTCTCCCATTCAGTGGACAACTTGGAAAGCAGTTTGAGGTTCCGGATGTCTTCGTTACTGATTTTGGAAGACAATAATAATATTGACTATCCAGGTACAGTATAACTCAGATCATTCAAAGAAAGCGCAACCACATCATTCCAACACTTCAACAGCATGCATGTGTGGGTAGCATCATTTTTATGCAAGATAACGCTCCTCCGCACATTGCAAAGCCAGTGAAGTGGTTTTGGCCTCAGGACAATTAAAAATTGATTTCATCGTTGCTTTTTATGTGGTTTTTAGCCTCAGGACAATTAAAAACCGATTTTTCCCAT
The DNA here is from genome assembly GCA_006491805.2 of Dysdera silvatica. Lineage (NCBI taxonomy): Eukaryota > Metazoa > Arthropoda > Arachnida > Araneae > Dysderidae > Dysdera > Dysdera silvatica. The sequence continues at coordinate 33,860,204 of QLNU02003225.1, read as the reverse complement.
CCGATGTGGTACGACCTTGTCGCGGTGGATGGGCTTTCCACTAACAGTGCCATAACTGTTGAATGACTTGGAAGTCATTTTTTCAGTGAAAAAAAAAGAAAACGATACAGTCATGCATGTTGAAAAGTACAGTTGGTTTAACATGTAACGCACGCCATAGCTATCGTATTGCGATTCAAATGTCACTTGTAGCTACACCCATTTACGTTATGACGCTTAAAGCGCCATCTATTGCTAAAATTTAGAACTATTTTTTTTCTAATTCCATACCATTTCCTCCTCCTTCGAGTATATTCAGTTCAAATTTCAGGTCATTCTGAGCAGTGGTTCTTTTTTTACAGCTTTTTGAAAGTTGAACTTTAATTATAATCACCCTGTACTACTAGAAAAAATGAAAGTATATGGATTTGGAGGGAAAATAAATAATTTATTAAGAGACTACTCAAATGATAGAATGCAAATGGTATTTAATAATGAACAAAAAACAGATTTCATAAGAAATAACTATAGCGTACCACAGGGGTCTATATTGGGACCGCTATTATTTTGCCTCTATGTAAACGATACTTTCAATGCAGCAGAGGAAGGGAAAATTACTCTCTTTATGGATGATACAAGTACAACAACACAGGATAGAGATCAGGAGAGGTTGCTGGATAAGACAAGGGAAGAAGTTGGGAAAATAGAACAATGGTTTGCAAATAATGAATTAAAAGCAAATGGTTAAAAAAAAACATACTGATATTCAAAGATGAAAAATAGAAAAACTGAAAAATGGATGGAATATATCATAAATGTTGAAGTTATAAGTATAATTCATAAAATAGATTTCTTGGGAGTAACAATAACAAGAGACTTAACATGGAATTAAGATATAGGCAAAATGTCTAAGAAAATAAGTAGAGGTATGGGTTTAATTAAAAAAATAGCAAGGGTATTACCCCAAAACATAAAAATTGAATTATATTACACATTTCTTCATTGTCATCTTATGTACTGTAATTGTGTTTGGGGAAATATGGGGAAATTAAATCTAAAATTAACACTAAACCTACCACGCGCAGTCAAATGACCGTTTTTGAAATGTCGTTTAGAATTTCTTGTATACAACGTTACTGTATCACCATGTAACTTATTGACTTTTCCTATAATATACATACAACCCACTTTTCAATATTCACAACTTTCTTTATTGTTTACTTTCCGAAAAAATTTCATAGCATGTCTAGTCTACCACGAGCGGTCATTTGAACAATTCATGTTATTTACGACTATATTCTTCGGAAAGCGCACTCCTGAAGTTGTTTTACGAGCCCACAATGTAATTGTGGATCTACAGTGTAAACAAACGCGCGATTGGAACAAATGCCTAGCTTTTTTTTGTACGACAGTACGATCTTGCGATCCGAACAGAGAACATCAAAATTTCACAGAGCATATAATAGAGATCATTACGTGTTATAAGTGCTAGTTTCAACAAAGTGAACAGAGCCAACAATATTTTGTGGTATGATTTACATTTGAATTTTTTTTATTTATGTTCCCAATGTTTTTGTCCCGTTAGATTTATATTTTAGTTTTTACTTTATCATTTGTATATTCATCCCCAAAAATGTCAAGACATTTGAGGAATATCAATTTATTAGACAAAATAAATAATATCGACGAGGATTGTTCGGAAGATGACCAAGAAGTTTCCGATATTGATAATGATACAGCGGAAAATAATTGTGACTTATTGGACAGCGATACGGACGAAGAGAATATTTTGAATACACGAAGAGGACAAAAAAGGAAGAGATTTATAGTTAGTTCCGAAAGTGAAAATGAGGAAGAGATTGAAACTACTACGGACGGAACTGTTTGGCAAAAAATAAAAGAAGGGTCTAATCGCGGAAGAGCACCGATTTATAATATTTTCAAGGAAATATCAGGACCGACAGGATACGCTAAACGAAATATTATAAAGGGAAGAGTTGAGTCGGCATTTTCCTTGATTATTGATCATAATATGATTGAACATGTAAGAAAATATACGGAATTAGAGGCATTTGGAGTGTTGAAAACGAAACAGAATTTATCTATTGCAAAATTATATGCATTTATTGGACTTCTATATGCACGCGGCGCACGTGAGGCTAAAAATATGGATCTATCATATTTATGGAACAAGAAATGGGGTCCGTCATTTTTCTCGACAACTATGAGCCGAAATGACTTTACAGAAATCATGAGGTTTATTCGGTTTGACAACAGAAATTAACGAAGCCAACGCTTACAAAACGATAAGTTCGCTTTGATCTCTGAAGTTTGGTATAAATTTATCGAAAACAGTCAAAACTGTTATAAACCAGGAGCATATCTTTCTATAGATGAACAATTGTTTCCAACTAAAGCACGTTGTAGATTTACTCAATACATGCCCAATAAACCAGACAAATTTGGCATAAAATTCTGGTTGGCTTCCGATGTAAGTAATGGGGGACCGGAAAGTAATGTCGTTTTTCTACATTAAATTCAAACAGATAAATTTTTACCAAGTTTTTATTTTTAATAAATAATGTAATCACCCTCGTTATCAACAACCTTTTGCCATCTAGTGTGCAAATTTTCAATGACAGATCGATAAAACTCAATTGGTTTTTGAGCAAAATATCTGGAGATGGTATTTTGGATATCATCCGAATTTTCAAATTTTTTGCCACTTAGAAAATGTTGTAGCGATCGGAATAAATGGAAATTCGATGGCGCAATATCGGATGAGTATGGTGGGTGAGACAATACCTCCCATCCCAATTCATTAATTTTTTCCAGGGTTCGTCTTGCGCAGTGCGGTCTTGCATTATCCTGTTGCAGAATAACACCTTTTCTGTTGACAATTGCTGAGCACTTTTCAATTAAAGATTGATTTACTCGATCCAATTGTTCACAGTAAAGGTCTGCATTCACAGTTTGTCCAGGTTTCAGCACTTCAAAATGAACGACCCCGCGATTACTCCACCAAACACACAAAAGCGCCTTTTTGGGGTGTAAACCTGGCTTAGCTGTACTTTGTGGCGATTCATTTGGAGAGAGCCACTGCCTTTTGCGTTTTGGGTTATCATAGAGGACCCATTTTTCATCTCCAGTGATCAATTGATCAAAAAACGCTTCTGTATTGTGCCGCTGAAGCAATAAGTTGCATGTGATGGATCGGTTAGCTTTGTTTTCTTCGGACAGATTATGTGGGACCCAAACACCTGCTCTGCTTACTTTACCAATCTGCTGCAAATGTTCTTGGATGGTCGACCAAGGTTGGTTAAGAGTGTTTGACAGTTCCTCGATTGTCTGACACGGATTTGCTTCCACTTCCGCCCTTAACATGTCATTGTCTAAAGTTGTTGGTCTTCCTGATCGGTACGAGTCGGAAAAATCGAAATTACCGGATTTAAACTTAGAAAACCACCTTTGGATTTTATGAACGTCTAATGCGTTTGGATAAACATCGCAAATGTTTTTGGTAGCAACCGTTGCGTTACTACCCTTGTGAAACTCAAAAAGCATACAATGCCGGATATGTACCTCTTTTGGTGTTTGGCTGGCCATTTCACCATAAATTGCAAAAAAAAAATTAAGATTTTATTATTTACGAGTAAACAAGTCACTCTAACCTTAAAATGTCTTTGGCACGACTTTGAAGTACACAATGAGCTGATAAATGACTAATGAATATCGACATGCGCAAAAACGACGTACCGGTCCCCTAATAGTAAGTATATAGTAAACGGCTTTCCATATTTGAGAAAAGATGAAGGGAGAGAATCATCGGTCCCACTTGGGGAGTTTGTAACTTTGAAATTAGCAGAACCATATATGGGCCATGGGAGAAATATAACAACTGACAATTTTTTTACAAGCGTGTCATTAGCAAGTAAACTTCAAGCAAAAAAAACTACGCTTGTTGGAACTATTCGCAGAAATAAAAGAGAGCTACCAAAATTAGCCAGACAGGCAAAGGATAGTATGACACGCTTCTCAACAATATTATACAAATCGAATGATTTTATTCTTACAATTTACAAAGCTAAACCCAATAAAAAAGTATTGATACTTAGTTCAATGAATTCATCCGTTGAAATTGAAAAAAGTGACACCCGTATACCAGAGACAATTAGATTTTACAATAGCACAAAATTCGGTGTAGATGTAACCGATCAAATGGCTAGAAAATATAGTGTAAAATCTAAATGTCAAAGATGGCCTTTACAGGTATTTTTCAATATCTTAGATTATCCGGGATAAATGCTTGGATTTTATACAAAGAAACGACGGGTGAAGAAATATCGAGGCAAGAATTTTTATTTCAATTGGCAGAAGAGCTTGGGACCGAATATCAGAAGGAGAGACAGCTAAGCAAAGAACGTTCATCAGAAACAATAACAAATACAGCTATAGATTCATCTGGACGGAAAGCTTGTCAAATAAGATATTGTAAAGGCAATAAGACTGACAAAATTTGTATAAAATGTAAAAAATACGTATGTGGAAAATGTGCAATACAAAATACTGTAATTTGTAAAAATGTGCTGAAAATGCATAAATGTAAATAAAACTTTTCTAAATAGAAAAAAATATTTTGTTTACTATCCAATTGGCTAAAATCTCTTTCTATATTAAGATACATTTTTTTTTTTTTTTTGAAGCGGGCATTTGACCGCTCATGGTAGGATTTAGGTATACATGAAATGTCGGTAGGTTTAGTGTTAATTGAAAAAATGCAGAATAAATTCCTTGTAACACTGTATGTATGGTAACCAGGAGTGGGATTGGAGAGTCATATTGGAAGAAACTAGTATTATTCCAGTAAGCAAATTAAACGCATATTGCATACCGAAAAAAATGTACAAAAGAATCCAAAATAAAAGATTTAATGGAATAATAAATATAACATATGGACAATACTTGAATGAAGGACTAATATTGAAAGTAGATGAAATATTACATGTACCTAAAATAAGAACAGAAAAAAGCAGAAATAACGTAAAATATAGAGGACCTAAATTGTGGAATGTCTTAAACGAGGAAACAAGAGAAATAAAGAGTTATAAAGAATTTAAAAATAATTTAAAAAGGGAACTGATTGAGGAAAAGCTGCAGGAGCGATGACAAAATCCCTAAACAAGGTAATTTAAACCTTTGCACTCCACAGGCTCCGCTGGAGCGACATTCAGTATATGGCTTTGAATTCCTTTGGCTAAATAGCCTGGAGTGCAAAGGGTTAAAATTTTATTGATGAGTCACTCAAGTGTGTATTTGGTTTCTGCAGGGTCTCGAGCGGGTTATGCTGCAGCATGTACTCGGGACACACACGTGTGATATAATACTTTCAATTCTGTTAATGTGTGTATTAAATATGTACTACTTCACATGCGTAAATAAATAATCATACATAAATGTGAACGGAAGTTAAACATGGTATTAATTATAAGTGGCTAAAATTAGAAAATGAACTCGTAGAATTAAAAAAAAGCTGAAAAATATTATTAAACAAATGTGAGGAATACGAGAAACATAAGTAAATAATTAAAATGAATAAAAAAAAATTTGTTTGTTTTGTATTTACTTGCGACTAACTTCACATAAATACTAAGATTATTTATCACATACCATAATCGCACATGCCTATCATTGATTGATTGCACTTATTACTGTTGTGATATGCTGTATTTTAATAATCTTGTTTCTATTAATTATGTTTTATATTTGCACATGCGGGTATCGATGGTAAAAGATTATACATGTAATCTGAAAAAATATACATAAGAATTGAAATAATTTGTTTGAAGCAAATAAAAAGTATATTATAGTCCTGTTTCCTCATAAATAAAATCTGAGTCTTGACATCCCAAATTGACACACATCTTTGATCTAGATATGGCTATTTGCTATAGAATCACAGTTTAAGGAGTTCTGTGAACTTTTCGGCTTCTCTGTTTTTCCAGAAATTCAATTTCTTATTCTTGTCTCACTGATTGTACTTTTTCAGCTCCATTTGAGGTTTTTCTTATTGGGGGGCTTAAAGGGCAAAGGGCCCCATAGGGATAGTGCCTATATTTTATATATATACCCTTATAATTAGTGTTCTTTCATACAATTTTTTTATTCATCAGGATATTTTTATGTAGTTTAAAAAATCACTGCAATCATAAGCAGAATATCTGTTTTGTTAGACTAAATAGTACATCTAAGCCGGTAGCTTTGGCCACATTTTTATTTATGTGTAAAGATCAAAGTTAGTGCTGTGTGTCATTATAAGACTTATTTTTAAATTCAGTAAAGCGTCCTAGCTTATTTGTGGCTTTTAGATTACGATGATGTATGTATGTGCTGTATATAATTGATGTGTAAATTTTGTATACGTAAATAAAATAATTTTGTATCTTATTTGTTAGTCTTACCATGTATTTTTAAGGGGAAGGAAAAATCTCAGAAGAATAATATAAGCAAAGTAAAGGCGCACTTACTTAGCATCAGTAAAAGTGTAATACAGGCTGGTCATAGACCAGAATAGTCAGGGAATTTTCTACACATGCTGTTAAAAGTATCCACATTATGTCACAAATAGCATTATTTAGCTACAAAGTAATCGAACGGACAATGTTTACTAAGATGTTATTTATACCATCGGAAAAAATACGTTCCAGAAACCTAACCCTTGTCTTACACTTGTTGGGCAGATGCAGTGTTTGTTATGCTACAGATGCCCAATATTTTTATCTGATGATGTAGGTAATACTATAGATATGATTTGACATCAATTTTGCTTTCTTTTTGCGATTATGTTGTGCATGGACCAGTTTACAATTTATAACTAAAAAAAGTTCTAACATGTATCTGTTATGATATTAGCATAATGGACAGTGCATCTGCCTGGCAAGCAGAAGACCTGGATTTGATTCACCGAAAGGATTGTCTTTATTCTTATTTATTTATATTTTCAAAAATATAACCTTTTTGCCTTCTCCTTAGGATGGACAGACTATTTTTTAGTGGTGATTTCTTCCTTCAGTTTCTTCTCTATTTATTGCCAAGGGAGCTTTTTTTTTATTTGTAGTAAATATAAAAAGTTCTTTAATTTTTTTTTGTTAAAAAATATCAGGCAAATAAGGTATGAATTTGATCAAGAAGACTGTGCTTTGAGTGTAAAGGTGACATAGTGTTGAAGATCCAAAAATAGTGGATCACAACAATAGTATCTGTGCATTTACGTATTTTCACAAATTGTTATATGCATTGCTGTTGATTTTCACAAAATGCCAGAATAACCTGCACCGTAGCATCTGCAACTAAAGTTAAAATATAGAAAACAGCTATACACGCATACATATATCATCACTGTAATAATTATATACTATTGTTCAAATAAAACATTAATAACCTAATGAAAATACCACTTGAGTTGGGTTTCATAAGTTTATCACAAAAGTGACATTTGCATCATAAAGTAATGCAATAATTTTTTTTTTCAATCGCAATTATGCAAATCTAAATATTGCTCATTTGTAACAGGCATGCCAATATCAGATCTTATTCTTGATGTCGCATTCCTAAGAGTGTGGAAGTGCGAACGGAATAAAATATATAGATTTGAGACTCAAACGAAATAAGTAAAGTTATTTTTGTGTAAAACAATTTGTAGTTTTTCATGGGCCGCGGGTTGAAGACCCTTGTTCTAAGACCTGGGGACTTCGGACGCCAGTGTTAAATTTTTGTTTATTACAGTCGTAACAAAGAACACATACAGTATTCTTCGTCGTGTTTATTTTTTTCTATTTTAACCCTGAACGACAGGGGAGGGATCGGTGCGCCCCTCTACTATACCGGATCCCCACCCTTTTGCCAGGTCGACACCCCTTAACCAACTACGCCATTGGGATGTCACTTTTATCTTGAAAATACTGCCTTAAGTGCTGCGTTCTGAGCACTTAAAATAGTCAAGATGTTGATTGGAAATTGGGCAGTAAGCGGTAAGAATTGCCCTTCCTAAAGTTAGCCACCTATTTGGAACAGTGGCGTAGATAAATTTTTCTGGGGGGCGGGGTTCCAACCCTCAAAAACATAGGAAGTATGTATGGCAAAAAAATTCTATGTAAAAAACCAACGTTTTTTATAGGGTTCTAGGGACCCTGACCCCGTACTCTCCCAGTATCCACGTCACTGATTTGGAACGTGCCTCATTAATTCCATACAGTCATTGTCTACGATCTCCAAAATAGGAATCAAGTCTCAGGGCCGGATTTAGTGTACGAAGTGCCATAGGCACAACCATTTTTGACGCCCCCTCTATTGGCGTAACTAGGGGTGGCTAAACCCCTAGAAAATTTCTGCTAAACGTTAAAGCACAAGGTATAGCCAACCCGCCTAGAAAATGGGTTAGTTCCCCTAAAAAAAAATAGCCCCTTAGACTTCGAAGCTAGTTACGCCCATATCCTTGTCCCGTCGTACCCGCAAAAACAAATAAAATGCTGTCGTTCCGCCCCCTTCAATGCGGCGAAAAATTGCGGAGGATAGGGAAGGAACATTTATGATTACGGTATGTGCATTATTATATGATATAATAACGATACTTTTATAAATACATTTACTTCGTTTGACGAGGAAATTTTTTTTAATCTTTTTTCAATGCTTAATGGGGGCAAAGCGGTTAGACGGATATTTTTTTTTCAGAATTTCAAATGAAGGTAAATGGCGTAAAGGGGCGTTTTCACGGGGTGTGCGAATCGACGCAATTGTACGGTAGGTACGCTGGTTTCCATAAATTAAGCAACAAATGGAAAAAAAGGTGATAATTTGGTCAAATGTAGTTCAAAATGCACGGAATTTGCGTATGTTACTGGAAAAGGTACGTAGCATCGATATACAGGATGCAAACGAGTGGCGCTGGTGTCGATTTATGCAAATGCGAAAAAGCTTAAAACTAGCTGTTTTGCAGTGAGTCGCCAATTAATGTGCGATGGTGAATGAAAAGATTTCGAGATAGCCAATTTGTAAAAATGACGTCGAAACGTCATTTGCCAGTAGAATTACATTACGCAGCTATACGCAGACTTGAAGCTGGCCAACGGTAGACGGACGTTGCAAGATGGCTGAACGTCGACCATTCTGTGGTCAGCAGAGTGTGGCAACAGTTCCGAACCAGGAATTCAGCCTCCCGAAGATACAGCGAAGGTAGGCCAAGGGTTATGACCTCCTCAGATGACCGATACTTGCGGCTTTCTGCAAGGCGAAACAGGACTGCTACTCTGACTCATCTCAGATCTGCGCTTGCTGAAGCTGCAGGAAGGACTGTATCAGCTTCGACTGTACGCTAGGCGACCAGTATTATACATGCTCTTAACTTCTCGCCACAGGAGGGGGGACGTTTGAATTTGGCGTATATGCATGTGAACTGGACTCGAAGTCAGTGGAGATCCGTATTTTCCACTGATGAATCGAGATTTGCTTTGCAGAGTGATTCTCGACGGTTGGCGCAGTATAGCCCAGATGCTCTTGCGCCATAAAAAAAGCCAAACAATCAATCAATCGATTCTCGACGAGTTTTCATTTGGAGAGAGGCTGGTACTCGATATCAGCCCTCTCTTATGCAGGAAAGGGACACATATGGTGGAGGCAGTGTGCTTGTATGGGGAGGCATATCTTTAGGTGGACATACTGACCTCTATGTGTTGTCTCATGGCAACCTTAATGCTCAGAGGTATAGAGACGAGATCATGGACCCCGTTGTTCAACGGTATGCGGCTGCTATTGGCGATACATTTGTACTGCAGGCAGATAATGCCCGCCCTCACACAGCTCGTCTCGTGCAGCTGTAAATTGAAGAAGAGACTATAATCGAAATGCAATGGCTAGCACGCTCTCCCGACATAAATCCCATGAAGCATGTTTAGGATGCGCTCGGGAGACGTGTTGCTGGCCCCCACCCCCTCCCTGAAACCTGCAAGGGCATAGAATTGCTTTGGCGAACAATGGGTATTACTACTCACGGAACTCATTGACAATATCATTAGCAGCATGGAACAACGCTGTCGGGCCTGTATTACTGTTTGAGGTAACCACATTTTGTATTGAGATACTTTTTACTATTTCATTGTGACACCTGTATTTCTGACTTATTTTATTTGTATAGCTTATACGAAATGTGAATGCTTT
>QLNU02003225.1:33818548-33846754 GCA_006491805.2 Dysdera silvatica | reverse complement strand
TATTTTAAGAACATAGTCGGGGATTTTAGAATTTTTCTTCCAAAAGTTGGAGCGTTTTAAAGATTAAAAACAGCTAAAAAAAAGCTTAAAATTTACCCCAAAGGGCGCTAAGATTAGCTACAAAATTATATTTCAAGAGATGAATAAATCTCTCCATGCCAGTATACGTTTATAAGCCTACCAATAAATCACATAAATCGAGAGTTACTTTGGTTATCCCTTTCCTTGGGAGAGGTGGAGGGGGATTAGTATGACGGTGGCTGAGTAGGGCTTAATATTATTAACCATAGTTGGCAACCTTAATTTCAAAAAATATTTTTTTAATAGGGGGAATTCCTACCCCCTCGATGGTCCGCGATAAAGAAAGGAATGCTTAATGTGGTCCGTGAGGGACCAAAGTTTGAGAAACACTGTTCTACGCAGTATTCCAGCCAGTTAAACATTGGTGTACCATGAGCGACTAAATCAACGATTTTGTTTTCCGAATTATAAGGTGGGATATTGGCTAAGAACAGGTTGAAAAGGAGCTTCTTCCCTTTTTCCCAATTTATGAAAAATATTGGGCATAGTTGGCTGAGGGATTGTTGGCAAACTAGATACATCTTTCGCTGAAGTAGAAGTTTCACACTTTATGTCAGACTGATCACTTTTACTTTCACGAGGTTGTTTAATTAAAAAACGATGCATTGGAGAAAATACAAATTATATTATAGCTAACGATAGCTCTCTATGTGAAAATTTTTGGCTTACTATCAGGTCGTTTTCTAACTAGAGACTAACGAGTTTGATTTATTTCTTTTCGGACGAAAAAGCCCAGTTGTCGGGTATCCGGGTTTGGTCAAGGACATTTTTCAGAACTTTCCATCAGTCGTGAGGGAAATGTTTCAGGAACTTATAAGGAGTGGGGAGGTTAATACCCCAGGCTGGATCAGATGGTCATTGTGTGTCCTTTTGCCTTTTTTAAGCGCGATTAACCATTCGGTAGATTCCCAAGTGGCTATGTTTTTTCTTATTCGTTTTAGTTCCAGCTAAATTCCATTTAATGCAAACGTGAGTGTAATATGTAAAAAATTTCAAATGCAAAAATATAAATATTATTCGAAATAATAAAGAAATTAAATAATAAAACATTGATAATTTCGATGGGAGGGCTTCTCCACTTTTTGAGGGAGCTTGAGCCCGCCCAATAAACGCCTAACGACGCCCCTGAACAGCAGTACAAAATATTTAATTTTACTGGAATTTAAGGAATATTAAGTTTTTAAGGAAGTATTATTAAATGTCTTTATTTTAATAATTACTAATGATTAATGAAATATAAAATCTCAATATACGTTTTTAGTTATTATTATTATAAGGTTGTTATTGTTTTTTATTATTAAAAGGTTCGAGGTTACTCTCATCTGAGGAATGACTTATTCGAAGTAGAGACGTTCTATTTGGATGATGGAGTACTTGACACGAACGAGAACGTTCCTCCACCGATTATACGAAAAAACAGAGCTAGAAAACCCAAGGGTCGACGAGTCAAATATGCCAGATCGAACAGTGCACCAAGAATTTCTAGTAAGTTAATCGCAATTTTATCAAATTAAAAGTAAGTGTGCTTATACCAAATTTCAGTTATCGAAAGTGCTGAGTTCAGGTGTACATGCACATTTCAAGGTTATGTTTAATAACAATAAATAATTTTTATTCAACCTAATTTTCATTATGGTGATACATGCGGGGCAACAAGGGCTGCAGCCCGGGGGGCTCAGATGAAGTCTAGGGGTCCACGCTGGCAAAGATATATATACTGTAGGGGGCCTGGCCTAGAGAACAGGTCATGGAGGCCGGTCGAAGTGAGCCTGAGCCCACGTTGGCTCTCTGCGCCCCTGACTAGGCCTAGTTTGAATCAGACTGGCGCAGGCCTATAAAAAGTTATTCCGTTTTATCCTTTCTCCACCTCCCTTTAACAATGTAAACACCTTGACATGATATTTAAACAAGAAAGCAGTCTTTGGAAAAATGTAAACTTTGATGAAACAGCAAAAAGGTTTTCGAATGTCCTATTTTTTATTACCTTAACTAGTACTTAAACTTTTTACGTCAAAATATTCCCCTGGTACTTTGTATTTCATTTCAGTCTTTTAAAGTAACATGCAAATCATTAAATTCGTGGTGGAAAGTCCAATTCAAGGGCAGTTAAATATATTTTCGGAAACTTTATCAGATTATATAAAACTTCTTTCCTGAGCACATTCATTAAATGAAAAGACTTTTACAAATATTAATAATATAGAATTTTTTAACAAATTTTGTTCAATGTTTTTTTAAAGTTAAGTTTCAATCACGTCCTTTAATAAACGGAACGATAGTTCTTTCAGTGCTTGTACCATTCTCAAGTTGTAATACATAATTAATTTTGTCCTTCAGCATTATAAGGGAGAATTCAACCATTATGTAAGCAATATTTTGGCCATTTCAGCCCCCGTAAGCAAAAATCAGTATTGACCAATATAGGAAAACAAGCACAAAGGCAACCCCCCCCCACCTTAACAGTGATTACATAATACTTAAACTCTCCCTAAGTCTATTGCGCCTTTAACCCGGGTTCGAGTCCATTAGCACCGTAATTTAGAACGCGTGCCTTTTTTTTCTACCCACCGTAGTTCAAGGTTTGGTTCCCTAGACAACAGAAGTTCGGATTCTTCACAAAAGCATAGATATTCTAGCGCAGAATAACTTCATTTGTCCTTGCTTCGTAGAACACAAACAAATCCCACTAGTGGTTATTGTAAGCCATTATTACCCTTCTAACGGTTAACACAATTGCCAAGGAAGCATGTTTTTTTGGGGAGTTTTTATAGATAGCGATTTCCAACACCCACGCTTGAGCTCAAGTTAGAGCTTCCAATATATATAGGACAAAAAGAGACATCGCCCTTGTCTGGAGTCGAAGTAGGGTCCCTCCGTCAGATCCGGAGCGCCTTAACCGCTAGGTCACCAAGGTACGGGAACGATGCTCCCTTTCTTTCTCCTTATATAAGGTTTTCGTAGGATGTTATTACCCTTCCCGGGGGTTACCACAATTGTCAAATGGCCAACACAAAAAAACACTCTTTTTTTATAATTTTTCGCGAGGAATTTTCATAGACAGTAATTTAGACACTAATTTTTACCCTTTTCCCACTAGTGGTGCCATATATCACTGCTTATCAAAATGCAGATGAAGATGAAATATAAAAATATAATATTTTATGCCCACTGTCCCGTACAATGCTACAAATACTGGTTTCCATCAAGATACCTAAGTTCAAGCAGTATTGGGCGTGGTCAAAAACCCGGAGGGTGACCTCTTGGAAACTATTGATAACTGCGCATACTTTTGGTGAAAGTCTCAGAAGCAAAATTGCTCTTCTGTGTAATGCAGGAAATCCGAGTCCGGTTTCCAATATAATACTACGGGAAGCTGGATGTTTTTCTACAGCCCCGTAGCGCCAAGTTTAATTTCCATGGTGGCTAAAACCTTCGTTAAATCGTAGACCCTCTGAACGTGAAGCTAAGAAACGCAGTATTCATATGTATTCGTTCTTAATATTCATTATATCCATTCCCCCGAAAAAATACGTAAATATCCATTGTTATCAAAACCTGGAAGCATAGATTGTAAATATACTTATTTTATTATTTGCACTGTATTCAAATTTTATTTCTAATACAAGTAATAAAGCACGAGTCTTTATTGGATGGACGTTGTTAATACCAGTCCGTAATGTTTTTTATTTTGCAGGGACTCCCGATATTTTTAATAAAGCCGAGGTGTTACCGGCTCTGAGGGTTAGAATCCAGTGATTTAAAATTGAATTTGCTCTCAAGAGTCCATCTGAATTGAAAAGAGAAATGCATTTTATTCCAAGTAAGTGAACATTTCTTTCATTCATGACAATTTATTGCTAATTGAAGTACAGTACATCATTTCAGATACAGTCATCCCTCCAATACGGTCAAATAAGAATTCTCCGATAAAGGGCTCCCTTCCCCTCTTTTACCGTCACCCTTCTTTTACGGACAAATTAGTCTTCCCGGTGAATATCAGTTAAGGAAGAATTTTATTATAATCGTAAGTATATTTCTAAAAACCGAGTATTTGATACAGTAGTCAAACTTAGTTTTAAGTGTCATAAAAGTTATTTACAGTAGACCTTCGACAGTCGAAATTAACAGGGACCTGGGGTAGTCGGGTAATCTTTTAATCTCGGTTTGTGTTCATCGTAAAATAATGAGCAGTTTAAAATTCTATCGTAATGCTATTTCTGCAGCATGGTACGTTGTTTCTAGATCATTTTTCTTTCACATAGATATGTTATAAGTTTTCAGAGATATGAAGAGTGAAAGCATTCATATGACTCATTAAAGTTTTTTAGATACTCCTGTTTTAATTTTGACTTCGTTATCTTTAAAGTAGGTTTCATTTGGCCACTGATGGTAAGATCATTTATTGCATTACTAAATTGATGCCATGTAAGAAATTATATTACTGTATTAATAAAATTTATTACATTACTAAATTGATGCCACTTATTAAATTACATTACTGCATTAACATAATTTATTACATTAATATCATTAATGAAATTGTATTACTACAATATTATCATCCATTACGTTATTTGGAATAAGGACTTTTATCCGTGAAGTTCGTTACATTGAAAAAATAATGGCATTTCTACATTAGCATCTCCTTTGTACATTACATTATTACATTATATTACATTACATTATTACATTATATTACATTACATTATATTTTTTATTATATTACATTATATTTTATATTATATTACATTATATTACTTTATATATTATGTATTATTTTACATTATATTATTACATTAATATCATCATTTGTAATAAGTGGCGTAGATGGTTGAGATTCACCAGAAACAGGCAATTCAATCCAGCAAGGATATTACAAGAATAAGGTTGTGTGTGTTCCGTCTCACTTTTTCACATCTTTTAAATATATGTACATTATTAAACCAGCTATACCAACCTCAATCTTGACAGAGAAAGAGTGTAGATAAATTATTATTACATTTCTCTATCACTCGGCATGTCAATTATTTTTCGGTACAGAAGACGTACAAGAGTTCGAATCAGATATATTTAGAGCTTTTACAGAAAGTGTTTACACATATTTATAATGACTGCGACAGCGTAAATAAAATACATGTAATAAAAGCATTATTTTCTAATGTATTCTATCTGATAGCCCTGTTTTTGAATTATCATATTACATCTAGATTTCTACGATAATAGGACTTTTCGTAAAGTCACAAACGGGATTTTCTCCAATTCCTCCTCCACATCTTTCCACAGTCCATCCAAGGTAGTGGGTTGGCGTTTTGAAAGAGATTGTTTTAAAAGTCCAAATGCACAATAAGCCATCGGTGCTACATCTGGAGACTGGGTAGGAATATGGCTAATTAGTATTGACTTCATGCCAGTTTCTTGTCTCATTTTTTCTAGAAATGCGGTTGTACTTTTGGAGGTGTGGCTACTCGCTTTGTCCTGATGGAGTTCCACATTTTAAAAATCAGTAGGATACAATTTTGGAATATCTCCTTTAAAAATAGGAGTCAGAACATTATTTTGATAATATGTAGAGTTGATATTTGCATTTGTTCAACTTTTACTTTTTTTAAATTTTCCGTTATAAAAGATACCGGGGATAAACACAAATCCTTTACTGAAAATTCCTTTGTTCTCTTTGAACCAAAACTGATGTCACATCGGGCTTCTTTTTCGATAATAAATCAATCTCTTTTTATTAAAATTATTTAAATAAATCCATGCTTCATCAACTGTAAAAAAAATTTTCATCGAGATTTGTGATAAATGACTTTCGTGTAACAATCTATATCTAGTCTTCCACTCAGCAACATGCCGAGGTAGCAGACGATAAACTGCACTTTTTTTGCTTTGATTAAATTCAAATCTTTATTAATTTATTTATTTATAGTTGAAGCTGATGCAGAACTTTTTCAATAGTTCTTTGAGGTTTTGGATTTTCTAGTAAAACCGTAGACTGCACTTTAGAAATGTTAGAAAAAAAAAGTATGTCAACAAATGTAAAATTTTTCATATAGAAAGGTGGGGATGAAAGTGTTAGGCGATGTGAGTTTATTCAAGAACTGGTTTACGACCCCTTTGCTGGGAAAATAACTTGGGTATGGATGTTTCCAAGAGAGAGGCACATGAATGACCGGAAAAAGGCAGAAACATGTTCACATTTGTTGAAATGATTTTTAACACAGGCTTTGTAGGCCGTCTTTACGTTGAGAGAATCGCAGCATTTTCGAATAAAATGCCTAGTAAATGTTATATATATATGTGCAATTTATGACCGTCATGGATCCAGGCGAAGACAATAAGCTAAGTACAGATCAAAATGTTAGAGAATATTTTAAATATAGAGAAGTATAAAGATACTAAGAACTAAATATGACGATTTCCATAAGCAATACCATGGGGATTTTTTTCGATTTGAAATGGTAAAATATAAAACTCTTCTATTTAACTGAGTACGAAGCATTTCTTGTACCTGCGTACGTGAGGGATGTTGTAGTAAATACCTTAGTCAGAGGGGTAATATTTTCTTTGGAAGCGAGAATACTGGTGACAACTAATTAAAAAATCTTCTGTCTTCTTAAAATTATTAAAATTTAGACACCTTCGATATAAAAAAATTCTTAAAATAATGTTTGAATAAAGAAAATAAGAAAAGATTCTTAATTTTTATAATGAAAAAGTAAAATAACCTGAATCCACAGCGCACCATTTCGACCGACTAGCACCGCTGAAACGCTTGTTTAAATGAAACAAGTAAGAAAATAGAATGTATCTTACCTCGGTAGGATTGGTGTCAACCAAATTGAAATTCGAGCAATCTCGAGTTCAGGGTGAAAGACTTGCAAAGTATGGCTTCAAATCGTTAAAAAAAATGAAAATCCTTAAATCTCATATAAAATCGTAAAACATGTTTAACCTCGCGTGGAAAGTGGTAGCTTTGTAAATAGTCCACGGCATATTTCATGTTGGAACAGGAAAGCATCGAATGAACCAACGGAAAGATTTAGGAGAAAACTCGAAAAAAATTACAAAAGTTAAAAAAGAAAAAACTATATAAAAGAAGGGTTTTAGAAAACGAATAAAAACAAACTTTGGAAACAAAAAAGTGAAAAAAAAGTTTAGAAAAAAAAAATTAAAAACACAAAACTTAGAAAAATATAAAGTGAAAAAAAGTTTAGAAAAAAGGAGAAGAAAAAAGTGGAAGAAAATACGTGCCAATAAATAAAGTTAACGAAAAAAGCTTTTTCCATTAAAATCGATAAAAGTTCCAAAACTCACCACCAGGAGAGCTAGGATCACTAGATGGAACACGTGACCATCAGATGCGCGTATAGCATCCCCCTACAATGGCTAAGAGAAATAAAAATTTACAAAAAGTAAAAAAATTGGTCGCTAGTGGGAGCTAGGAACGCCCAGAAGGGGAACACGTGACCCTCATATACATACATACAAGGAACAAGAGAAATATCCTTTGAAATAAAATATTTACAAAAAATTCCAAAATACGTCTCTAGGGAAGCTAGGATCGCTAAAAAGGGGACATATGACCATCAGATAGGTATATACAACGATCAAGAGAAATAGCGCTGGAAACAATAGACATCGAATAATTTCGAAAAATATTCAAAAATTGGCCACTAGCGCAAGCTAGGATCGTTCAGAAAGGGGACACGTGACCCTCATATGCATAGATACAACGATCAAGAGGAGTGTCCCTCGAAACAGTGGAAATCGAAAGAAATTCCAAAATACGCCGCTAGGCGACCACACGTGCACGTTTAGCTGCTTTTGCCTTGTAATTAACTTTGCGGGAAATTTGAGCTAGAAAAGAACACACAAGGAAATTGTGTTAGAACCTGTTCTGTATCTCTTCGAACCCCGTCTTGGAGGTGGGGGATCCCCTATTGATTTGCTGACAAAATGTCTGGAACCGAGCCCAACGTGAAAATTCACGCTAGACTTAGTTGAAAAACGCTGATAGTTGTCAGGAACGAAAGTGATAGCTGGGGTTGAAATGAAATCATCAATCATAGAGTATACTTTAAAATAAGAATTTGAATGTGATTGAAATTATCTAATTACAAACTTGTAATTATTTAAAAATCATAATAAGACAATAACGTTTAGCCGCTTTTGCCTTATAATTAATCTCAAAATCTTAAAATTAATCTAGCGGATTTTATTCCGTGTTAAATTTATTTATTTTAGGCAACGCGTAATCATGAATTTAACATTCGTGAACTTCAAGAAAAATTAATTTAGATTAAACAAAAAAGTTAAACAAATATTGAAAAAAAAAACCCAGGAAAGTTAAAAAAAAAGAAAAAAAAAGCTCGCGATTGAAAAAAAAACAGAAATTAAAAACTTTTGATTAAAATAAAAATTTAAAAACTTTTGATTAAAAAATTTTAAAAACTTTCGATTTAAAAAATTGTAAAGTTAAAAAAAATTCTAAAGTTAAAAAAAAAGGTACCAACTATCCTTCGGAGCAAAAAAATGTGCCAAACATTCATGCAACATTCCACCGCCGGTCACCTGACGCCACCGCTCGCCAAGGTGGGAGAGGCATGCCGTTTCGGCGCTTCCGAAGCGCCTTGCTGCTGTTATGGTTTGTTTGTTTGTTTGGAATTTTTATGATGCTGATCGCTAATTTTCCCCTACTTATGTAAAATGCGAATGTAAAAGATAAATACGTGTATTTTATTTGGACATATGTTTTGTATTTTTTTATAGTTATATAAAAAATATTATTCTTATGAAGAAAAATTTTGGTTTGAGAGAATTTTGTGGATTTTTTAGGTTTGCTGATTTTTCTCCATTAGAAGACTGTTGTAGCAAAATGGACAGAAAACTCAAAGTTGTAAAAATTTTGTATCATAAAATATTGAATAAAAATATTATAATAAATTAATTCGTTTTCATTTTTGTATTTTTCCAAGATGTGCTTCACTAACCATGTGCGCGCCTGGATGTAAATAACTGGATGTTAAAACAATTTATCCTTTTACTTATTGACTAAAAATAAAATTTTATAACGTAGATGTTTTAATTTTATCAATTTTGAAACCTTTTCCTAAGACCATTTTTAGCATTTCATTTTCTTGCTATTAGTAAGATAATTATAGAGCGTTTTCGTTGAGGTTTCAAATTCACATCTCTCTCTCTCTCTCTCCCTCCCTTATTTTGTTTCTGCTCTTAGGGAGAGTTCAAGTATTACGCAAGCACCTTGGATGTGGGAGTTGCCGTTGTGCTTATTTTCCTATGTTAGCCAATGTTAATTTTTGCTTACCGAGGGAGGGGGGTTGAAATGGCCAAAATATTGCTTACGTAATACTTGAATTCTCCCGGAAATATATGTTTGTATTTTATGATCCAAGGAAAAATGAGGTCATGATTCACCAAAACTTAATATTTCCGACGAATCCGAGCCTCTTTATCACCTAGGGCAGGGGTTGGCAACCTATGGTGTGCCATATTTGGCACGCGGACGCTTTTCGGTGGCAAGTGCAGTTATCTTAAAATAAAACTCATTGTAAAAATCCCATCCCCCCTCTCTAACTAAGGGTTTTATATTCTCTAACTTGATTAATTATTAATGCGTATCTTATTAAATTACTAATTATTAATTTATATCTTATTAAATTACTAATTATTAATTTATATCTTATTAAATTACTAATTATTCAATTGTATCTTCGTGAATTACTAATTATTAAATTGTATTTTCTTAAACTACTGATTATTAAATTGTATTTTAAATTGCTTATTATTAAATTGTATCTTAAATTGCTTATTATTAAATTGTATCTTAAATTGCTTATTATTAATTTGTATCTTTTTAACTTACTAATTATTAATTTTATTCCCTTAATTAACTAATCTATTAATTTGCATTAATAGATAGGTAGTTAGCTAAACTCTCACAATTTGGGCGAGCGTAGTTTGGTACGCGGAAGGGGGAATGCAGCATTACTTTAGCACAATACATTTAAAAGGTTGCCAACCCCTGACCTAGGCATTCAAACCTCAAGCTACGGATCTGTAAGAAAGGAAGTGGTAACCGCTAGTTACCTACTGTAATCAAACCCGAATTTTCGGCATAGTAACCAGGCGTGTTACCGCTACATCAACCCACATGAGAAGCTTTAAAATTTAGTAAAACACTAATTTTTGCAACGCCCAGAATATTATTTCATCATTATGTGTAAAAAGAAACTCTTTCTTGGCTTAAGATATTAAAATTATCACTATTTTTATTCTTTTAATCCTAGTTTTGATATTATTATTTTTATATTTTGATTAATTTTATTTTCGTATATCATTTCATTGTTATTACACTGTTGTCTTGGGATCCATATTATAATAAAATTTCCTTGCCTATCCTTTTCTTTTTTCCCCAATTGATGTAACGGAATTACTGACAAACGCTTCCTGACTACCTTTTTCCCACAGATATTATTTTCCCCCTTCGCACACGCGTATACTCCTTAAGGCAGTAGTTCTTAAATGTTTTTAGTTCACTGTGCCCTTGTTTCGTGCCGCGACGCCCCAGAGAGGCACGGCACATAATTTCGAAACCACTGCCTTAAGGCTTAGAATAAATGCAGATGAAATAATATTAAGGTTATAGCTCGTGACTAAAGAAGAGAACAGCTTAAGGTAATATAGAGACAAGTTGCTCTGAATGTATAGACAGTAATGACTCCCCAGAGAGGCACGGCACATAATTTCGGAACCACTGCCTTAAGGCTTTGGGCAAATGCGTACAAAATGATGTTAAAATGATGT
Source organism: Dysdera silvatica (assembly GCA_006491805.2). Taxonomy (NCBI): domain Eukaryota; kingdom Metazoa; phylum Arthropoda; class Arachnida; order Araneae; family Dysderidae; genus Dysdera; species Dysdera silvatica. The sequence goes on along the minus strand of QLNU02003225.1, from coordinate 33,835,849 downwards.
TGAAAAAATAAGCCGGCACAGCGAAAGCAACAACTTAATGGCGGAAGAACAAAAGGGATGCCAGAAAGGGACTCTGGGATGTAAAGAGCAGCTTACCATCGACTCAGTTATCCTGGAACAAGCAAGAAAACAAAAGCGAAAACTCAACACCGCATACATAGACTACAGATGGATGGATGGAGGGAGGGAGGGGGAGAGAGAGTAAAACCTCAGTTATCCGAAATGAAGTGGCCGGCACAATTTTGGATAAATAAAATCCAAAACTAAACAGCACTGAGTGTGTTTAGTTTGGTACGCCTAAAACATCGTTCTTCTTAAATTCGTTGAATGACTGTTTGCTTAAGGTAGGTTATACCTAAAAAAGCAGTGAAATTAGAGGAAAATAACAATTTTTTTGATTTACACGATGAAAAATTTGATGATGAGACAAAACTTCTTCTTTCTAAGGATGGCCTTGTTACTTCAATGAGATCACGTAATTATGTCAAAAATGCTTTTGAATGTAGTCATGTCACAAATTTTTACGCTTAAATGACCATTTAATGATCCCAGCATCACGAGTTTACCTGATAGTCAGATTGCTCGAAAGTGACAAAAATTACAAAAGTAAAATTAGAAAAAGTAAAATTAGAAAAAGTAAAATTACAAAAACGGAAAAGATATTTTGAAAGATGGATGCCCAGCATATATGCCAACACATTTTTGAACATGTGTATATCACTTACATACTCTGCTTTTATACAAATTCTGCTTCCGGAATTTTAACTTTGCTTTTCTCAGAACCAATTTTTGAGAAATTTTGCATTACGTAAAACATTACTTGCGATGGAATTTTCGGCGATTATATATATAATTTTAATTTTTTCTGCATATATACACCCAATCATAATGAATAAAAGTTAATTTCAATTTTACTGAGGAATGGTATCTTATATATTTTTCGGAGGCGTTTATTTTAATCAAACAAACAAAAATGCTGATTTTTGAAGAGCAGGTAAGTTTTTATTTTTGTAAACAACAACTATTACAAAAAGGGTATAATTATTCGATAACTTTTATTTTTTGAATGATTATTTAAATAAATATAAAACTTTTTACTTAAATAATACACCACGCGGAGCAATTCAAATATGGCGTTTAAAATTAAGTAAACAACATTTACTAAACAATTTATTGTGTTATGAAGACTTAAAATTTTCAGAAATTTTTTTATATCTTTTAATATTGTGTGCAATTTTCAGAAAAATTGATTAAGAACATCAGAAAGTCCATTTTTCACGTAGCCTTAATGGCTGACAACAATGACTATTAATAAGCGTAGCAGGCCATTTCAATTAAACGAAGAGTTCGAATAATCGAGCTTCTATTGTAATCAGGTGAACAGACTTGAAAAAAAAACTTCGTTAACAAGGTATTAAATTGCCAAAGTTACGTTAACAAGTTTAATATAAAGCTTTAATATGTGAATACTTACGTATGTGAAAAGTTTTTCATAAGCTAAAATATTTTTTTATTATTACTACTACTAACAGGATTTTAAAATGATGATTTGAAATATTCAAAATTGACAATATATTGATTATGAGTATCTACACTTATTTTGGTTATTTTTATAATGAAAAATCTTATTATTATTATTAGATTAATATTAAAAAATGGAATTAAGAATATCACTTTCGGCTCTCTTACAATCTGGTCATCGGACTCATATGGAAGGACGATTGATCATGTCCTCACTTAGTCACGGTCTCTATAGAAACCAATCAACAAAGCTACTATGTTTATTTGTGACACGCGAAAGAGGGTCACGCAAGAGGTAAGCTTACACCGTGGCCCAAAATATTTTTTCGCCACTTCTGACATAAAATCAGCAACAGATATCATGGATTTTTGTCGCAGTAGAAGCATCTCTAGCCGAATTGCACTTTGCCCGTAAACTCGTTACGAAATTCATGGTTCGTCATCACAGTCCAAGGTGTTTTTGACTAAAAGTGCAGGTTGCTAAATATAGAGCAAATCATGTCAGTATTGCAAGGTTTACGATAAAATTGGATGTATAAAACGCCAAAATGCAACAGGATACGAAGCACGTTCCACTTAAATTTCAAAATGTTCCGTCAAAATTTAAAAGAAGGGAACCCAAAGCAAAGCGAGTGTCTTTTTACAAAAATGGTGATTATTACGATTATGGTCTTCACGTTCCCATTCAGGGACAAAAGCATTTTCAATCTTTGGCCCACTTGTGCGATTTTTTAACGTCAAAAACAAAACTCCCTCAAGGTGTCCGATACATCTTTACCCACGATGGGAAGGTAATAAACCACTTGGATGACTTTGAAGATGGTCAAATATATGTGGTATCCAGCTCGAAATTCTTCCAATCTCTGCCATATGGATGCGTAAGCAGAGTCAAAACCGCGCATGTTATCAAAGCCGTTAACTTGACTGATGACGATGTAAAGTTTCTACGCCCAGCATCTCCACTGAAAAGTCGTAAGGAGTACAGAAAATCGCTCGGTGCAAAACCCAATCCGTTTCCAAACACTGCCAAGGATTCTCGGGTGTTTACAGTCATAAACCATCGATTTCATGGTACAAAGAGCAGCATTTTGTTCAACATTAACACAGGCCAATCGTTTGAAGGAGCCCTTGAAGACTGGGGCCAGTCTGTTGGCTTGAAGAAAGTAACAAAGATGACCACCAGGTTCGGTAGAGAGGTAAGAAAATATCGATTCCTTCAAGACGAAATTATATCTGAATTCCATATACTATCCATAGATGCGTATAATTTACACATTTTAAAAACTGTTCAAGTAATAATAAACAAAAACTTGTTTCAGATATATATATTTTTTAATGATACTACATTGCAAAAATTACTTTCGATTTTTATTTTAGTTGATTTAGTATTTTTTATCTACCATTTAGGTTCGCAGTCTTTCCCAATTAAAAAATGATTTTCGAGATGTCGATGTATTTTACTTAGAAGGAGAGGATACATATAATGATGGTATAATAACTCTCTTTTTTTTTACTTCAAAATATTTGAATGTAGTTCACTAAATAAAATGGAATGTTATCAAAAATTTGCCAAAAGATGTCTAACAAGAGAACTACTCCACGTGTCTCCCCCGGATCGGTTTGGTATTTGGTCAGTAGGTAGCTAGTATAATGGCGAAACACATAAACAATAAAATCTGCCCCAATCGACCCCCAAACAGAAGTTAAAACCGTTGAAATTTGGCGAAATATTGGATTTTTGCCACATTTGGCGATTTTCCGTGCAATTTGATGAAATATCCATTGTTTCGCTAAAATCATCAATACTTGTGGTTTTGAAAACAATATAACAAGTAATAAAAAATGGAGAAAGAAATTAATTTAATTAATTTACTAAGTTTAATTAATTGATTTCAGCATTGAGGTAAGAAGCAACCTGTGTTTGGAAGTGACTACGCCATCTTGTTGAAATATTAGACATCCATACATTGTTTCCTTTGCATTTTTCTGTTACTTCCGACGCAAATTTCGCTGCACTTGTACAACGAATGAGTTCATGAAACTACTTGGAATGAGTTACAATGAATTCGTGGAAACTTGGAATAAGTTTTTTCATTAACTTGGAATTTCATGAAACCACAGCGAAACCACCTTTGGTGAAACCACCTTCCTTTTTCAGCGCCGTTATACGTCTCCATCGTTATGAGAATACAGAAAGAATGATGAACAGCGAACTGCTTCTCACTCAGACATTAGTGCCGTGCTTGAGGGGGTTGCAAGCTGGGCGGCCTAAAAAATGCAATACAAGCACCAAGAAATGTATTTTTAGACGCCTTTATATACCGTCACAGAGTGTTTGGCCAATTGAACTTTTATTCATGACTTTTTTATGACATCATGTTTCCCGTAACGCTCATAAGGCTTCTAAATGTGGTGATGAAAATAAATATTCACGTTATTAGAAAAATGCGTTAGCATCAGTAGACTATGCACGTTACCATGTTTATTGTGGTGGCCTTATAACCACTCCAGAGACTACCCCCGATTTCCCACAAAAAAAAAACTTACCGCAAAGTTCTTAGAAGCAGAATTATATAATTATATTATACTAGTTTTTCTCTGTGTTCATAATGAAGCAGTAGAGCTAAATAAAACACTTCCATTTATCCACAACATCGAAGTTAAGCAAGAAATGTCAAAAAAGATTGATATATTCCTAACTAACTTTTTTTAGAAACGTCTATTTGTAATTTAACTTCAATATCTTCTCTTTACTTTTAGTGTTTGGAACAGTGAAGGACTTTATTTTGTAATGCTAAACCCCAGTTAGTTTTATTTTATCGTTATGTTACGTTAAAACATTTTTGAAGGCCGCTAAAATCTGTTTCGCTCAGGGTCATTAACGCCGTAAGCACGCTCCTGCAGACGTGGACTTGAAACACCTAGTGCCATTTATCCACAGACTTAGTTAGGATACAATACTACTTATCTGCCATGAAACTGGTACCTCACAATTCATATTTAGCAAAATTCTTCAGTTACAAAACTGCCCAAATAATTTGGGTCCACCCCCTGTATAAGAAACTACTATACGAAATCTTGATTGAATAATGAATTCGTTTGTGGAAAATTTTATTTTTCTTGTAGCATAAGCTCATCTCATATGTGCATTTACAAATATACAATAATTTTTCATTTATTTCAGCAGGATCAAAATCGTCGAAAAAATATGACTATGACACAGGATATCCACCAAAAAAACCTGTATTGGAATGGATGTATCCTTGAATGATATATAGCAACCTACGCTTCTTATGTCACTTTAATTTAAAATTATTATATAGTTGTAACAGCAGAGTACTATCACAGAAGTGACGAACTAATAACTCAAATTTAAACTAATGTCTGACACTAAAAAATCGTCTCATAACTGAGCTAAATGCCCCGAATAAATAAATCACTTAAAAAGGATTTTTCACCGCTTTTTTACCGTTTATATTCAGGGGCGTGGTATTTAAAAAATTATGAGGCTTAAACGGCTTTAAAAAATATCTAGTGATTGGATGTTATGGAAGGCAATGTACTTTTTTTAATCAAATGGGGGGCTTGAGCCCTCTGAGCCCCTCCCCTTTCTTCTGCGCCACTGCTTACATCAAATCTTTATATAGAAAGTAATGTAAAAAAAATAACCAACAACTTGATTCAACAGAAATAAAACGTACATCTCTGAATAACTTATAATAAGGCATTTGCAATGCATACGAGATTTTATTTTTTCGTAACTACTTTTTCGCCCAGACATGGCTATAGTGGAAGTACACCTGGTCCCAATGTATACTTGGTAAGTACTGGCGAATTGTTGTATACAGTGGGTGCTGTTGCAGTTCTGTATGATCGTAACGAAGACAGACAAAGGCATTATTCAAAACACACGGAAGAAATTCAATCGTAAGTACAGAGTACTTAAATTATGCTTTATTTATTCTTTCAAAAATATATCAAATGGATTTTAAATGCCTTTGATCGGCCGTTATTATCCCGGGCGAGGATATGAATATCGTTGACTATACAAGATAATATTAAACAAAAATTCAGGCTGTTGAAAGCTTTGAAAATTTTCAATGGACGATGTAAAAAAAAATGGCAGCTTTAAAACCTCTAATGATATTAGATGATAAATTAATCGCAAAGAAAAATTGATTTCTCGGCGCGTGGCGGGAATCAAACGCACAACCTCTTAATGGCCAGCTAAGTACTCTTTTCAATTGAGTTACTTTAAGGATATATTCGCTGTTATCAAAATTTATTCAAACCTAAGTATAATTAGCGTAACATATATACAATACAACACTTTAACACTCCCTACTACAGGTTTGTCAATCCTGCACATGGGGCAAGAGTAGCAAAACCTAAGGTTAATTCCCTCTCTCCCTACACTGGCTTAAGTTTCATTTCTTATAATTAGTCTTCTTGATCTCAGTTGGAAGGGAGATAGGCAGGGGTAGAGGAGTTACTACCTACGTTCATAATTCTCCCGAAAATTTTAACCCTTCACCAATGGACTGGAAATTTCCCCGCTATAAAAACCATGACCTTCACAGTCTACAATACATACATAGCCCACCATCTGGAAATATTAAAGAATTTTTGGACTATTTACATAACTTACTAATATACATAACAAGCTCACGTCAAAAACTTTTAATATTGGGTGATCTAAATATTGATACTGAATCCAATGACAGATCATCTTATCATCATATACAATCCATTGCTCTAAAAGACTTAATACTTTCATTTGGATTTGACTTTTTTATAAATAGCCCAACTAGAATAACAGACTGTTCCCAAAGCATAATTGACTATCGTATAACTAATATAAGCAATACACACTGTAGAATTTTATCATATATATTAGTGATCATCTCCCAATTTTCTTTTTTTTTCAGTGTCTCACAAAAAATTAAAAAATATTCTAAACATACTACTTATCTAAGAGACTTCTCTGAATATAATTTAACTATATTCAAAAATAAACTACTTAATCAAGAGTGGATAGATATACTTTCATCCAATAATGGAGCAGCCTCTGCCTACGGGTCCTTTATAGCTAAATTTATGGAACATTATTAAAATTCTCTGCCAATAAAAAGGATATCACGTACCAAGCGAATCAGAAAACCTTGAATTACCAATACCATCCTTAGAGAGATTAAAATGAAGAACAGACTATTCCATGAATTCTTAAAAAACAAAACCACTTTTAACTATAATTCATTCAAGGCCTTCCACAATATTTTAAACAAAAAATTAAACAAGCTAGAAAATCTTACCTTCATAATTTCTGTGAATCCTCCGATAGTAGAAGAACATGGGCAAAAATTAATGAACTGATGGGAAGGCAGAAATTGCATAGTACCTCAGAAATTAAACTAACACCATCAACTCATACCTTAACAAATACTAAACAAATTTGTGATGTATTGAACGATTATTTTATCAACTTCCCTTACTCACTCTCTAATACAAGTCCTGGCGATAGTGGATACACTTACAATCACCATGACTATAATATCACTAATTCATTATATCGTCACGAAATAACATATATGGAAACGTTTAAGGTTTTTATGAATCTTGATATCAATAAAGGACCAGGACCCGATGACATTGATCCCGCCCAAGTCAGATATGTAGCCAATGAAATAGTCATAGCTCTCATTCATACCTTAAATCTGATATTCTGTTTCGGGGACATCCCTATAGAATTCAAAATATCTCGAATCATCCCAATTTTCAAAAAATGTTTTAAATCTGACGTTTCCAATTATCGACCAATTTTAATTCCCTGAATTTTTACAAACATATTTGAGAAATTACTTTATAATAGATTACATGATTTCTTAGAGGCTAATAAAATAATTCATGACAATCAATTCGGATTCAGGAAAAATAGATCAACTGAACATGCCCTGTTGACAGCTATTGACTTCATATATTCATCATTAGATCAAAAAGAGTCCGTTTTTTTTGTTGTTGTTTTTTTTACTTATCTAAAGCGTTTGATACTGTAAATCATGAAAAACTAATTCAAAAGCTTACACGATGCAGGTATTAGAGGTAACCAAAATGATTTATTCAGAAACTATCTAATCCACGGAATTCAATATGTTAAGATATTGAGTACTATTCGGACGCCATGCAACCACTACGTTGAATCTCCCAAGGCTCCATGTTGGGACCCCTACTTTTTATTTTTTATACAAATGATTTGTTTTTCACTCCAACACAATCGCAAATCATATTCTTTGCCGATGATACTAGCCTCTTCTTCCGTAAAAAGGATCATAATGAACTTTTTTCTATAGTCCAAAATGATATATAAACAAAAATTTCACCCCGTATTTTATCGATAACCACCTAACACTCAATACTAATAAAACTAAATGCCTATTATTTACTAATTCCAAAAACACATATAACATCTCCTAATACTCACTAAATATCGGAAATGACTCTGTGCAGCTGTCTAGTGAAACTAAATTTTTAGGTGTTACGTTGCAGTCCAACTTAAAATGGGATGATCACATAAACAATACTTGCTCTATGGTCAGTAGAATCATCGGTATCATGTGTAAGATAGACTATTTTCTCCCCATTAATAGGCTTATTGACATGTATTATTATTTTTTCTTTTCTCACGTATTCTACTCTCACTTAATATGGGGATTAGCTACAAAAAAATAGCATACACAGTCTCCAAATATTTCAAAACGAATTTCTCGACTTAATAAAACTAAAACTTACGTCACTACTTTCTAACTCTGAAATAATGCGTAAATATAATATTTTACCAATAAACAAATTATTGAGTTATAAACTTGCTCTCATCATGTTTAACAATTTAAGACGGAACACTGGCTCCTTCTATTTCAATGTTCAATTACCACAACATCTTTATCCAACCTCATCTAGCGCTAACTATAGATCTTATCGTACAAGAATTGGTCTTGCTTGTAGAAAAATGGGATATGCTGGTCCAAAAATATGGAACTTTCTTCCACAATCAATTAAATCCATTACCTCTTGTTTAAAATTCAAGAATGGTGTGCGGAAATTCCTTATTACGCATTAAATACTAATTAACATTTGAATTTCTCGATCTACAACAACAACAAACAATTTTTATTTATTTGTCACAATGGTTGTAGCAACTTTCCATTTCACTTAGAAAATACATATATAAACAATAACACTGCAATTCAATAAACCACAAATAACCACAATCCATCGTGACGAGTCACCAGTAAAAATCATACGATTTAACAGGCTGAGGACCCTAACAATTTAATGGCGCAAAATCACCTCTTAGCAAATAATCTAATATTTTTTTTTCTAAATAGATTAATATTATTTATGTCGTTAAGAGTGTTTGGTATTTTATTCCAACTCCTTAAGCCCGAATATTCAATGTCCTTGTTATAAAATTCCGTTCTAATTTTTGGTAGTCTATATTGACCTTTTCTCTGGAAGCTCGATTGTTTCCATAATCTATTAATTCAATATTCTCTGTATATTTATTTTCTTTTATTCTTTTGAACATTATTTTTAATATACTATAATCATATATCTTATCTATTGGTAGAATACCATATTTGCTAAACAATATAATTTGATTTAAACTTTTAGTTTTTTCAATTATTTTTATAAATTTAATCTGTAGCGATTTAATTAGTCTGGTATTTTTCTTATTTAGATTTTCCCAAATGCTATTACAATAGGTCAAGTGACTGTATATAAATGGATAATATAAACCCAGTAATATATCTCCGGGGACTGTTCGCGACAATTTTCTCAAAATCCCTATTCCCAAACTCACCTCCTTTTCTACTCTTTCTGTCTGCCTATTCCAATTCAAGTCCTTTGCCAATACCACCCCCAAAAAATCAATTTCCTTAATGATTTCAATTCCTTTTTCATTTAAATAAATTTTTTCTGCATCTTCTATTCTATTAATTTTCTTATTTTTTGTACTAAAAGTTAATATTTTTGTTGTTCATTTATTTTCATTTTATTTATTTTAAACCAAAGTTCAAATTTTTTAATTACTTCATGACCAGTTCTAATTAACTCATATTTGTCTTTACCCTGAATAAACACACATCTAACCTCCCATATCTACTTATAATAAACTTTTTGAAGCACCTTTGCGTTTTTGCATTAATTCCCCACGACTGGTGTGTGTGTGTGTGTGTGCGTGCGTGCGTGCGATGTGGCGGCGTTGCATGCCTTCAAGGGTCGTCTCAGGCAGTATGAATATCACTGCCGGGTAGTTCAGCATTTATTAGTGGCAATATCAAGTTGGAAATGTTTGATTTACTTTACCATGTTTATTAGTATGTACTGTTGTATTGTTCATTCGCTTCAAAACAAGGTTGTTGGCGAAAAAAATCATTTCTAAATTCAGTCTCTGATATAATATTTTTTATTTCGTTTGGTAATGAATTCCACATCTTAATACCATAATAATTTATATTACCGGAACCCATGTTTGTTTTTATTTTTTAATTTTTAAAGTTTTCCTTGATCAACTATTGTTCATATTTGGTTTATTTTCTATATTTATGTCCTCAATATACTTCCCTTTTTTTATTCGATTAAATATCATTATCAAAATTTTAAATCCATGTATTTGATCTAAATTCATTATATTATTTTCAATTTTTATTTCTTGTTTTTTGTTTTTTTTTTGCGTTACATTGTTCCAAAACCTATTTCATATTGTTTGTATACTTTTCGATTTTTCATATTCATATTATCTCAGACACTATTTCCATATAAAATGTAACTATATATCAATGAATAACATGAATGAATTTTTATGTGTATGGGTAACAGATGCTTCAATCTTAGTATTACTCCTACACTTTTTCTAATTTTTTTTATTAACTTCCAAAATATATTTATTCCAATTTAAACTTCATTTATATAAATACCAAGGAACTTAATTTCATCCGTTTTCTTTATTTCCTTATTATCTAACTTTAATATTTCCAAATTATCTAATTTTTTATTTATATTATGAAAAAGTATATGCTTAGTTTTTTCTCTATTAACTATTAGTTTATTATTTTTAAACCACTGATTTAGAATTTCTAGTTTTAATTTTGCCTTGATGAAGGGGTTTTCATGTGGCATATCTCCAAAAATCAGACTTACGTCATCAGCAAATAAGTTTACATCATCGTCAATGTCAGTAATATCATTTATATATATATGAGAAACAATAGCAGCCCAAGCAGCCTTGGGAGACTCCACATGTATTTTGCTCTTGATTAGAATGTATATGATTTATTTGCACAATTTTAGTTCTACCTGTTAAATAACTATGAAACAATTTAAGCACATTATCTCTAACTCCATACATTTGCATTTTAATTAATAACAATGATTGGTCTATTTATAATATCGAAAGCCTTGCTTAGGATATGCCTTGCAAAGAATATGCCTATAACAAATTCTTTATTTTCAATTTTCTGTTGAATTTTATTAATTGTTTTAATGAGGACATCCTCTGTTGTCCAATTTTTTCGGAACCCATATTGTCTTGAATTTAATATATTATATGTGTCCAAATATTTCAATAGCCTATTGTATAATAGTTTTTCAAAGATTTTTGAGAATATAGGAATTATTGAGATTGGTCTATAGTTCGATAGACATTTCCTATCCCCTTTTTTAAATATTGGAAGAACTTTACTTGTTTTCATTTTTATTGGTATATATGACGTCTCAAGGATATTATTAAAAATCATATTTAGTGGCTTTACTAATTCTCCGGCACAAAATTTTACTAATTTTAGTTTAATGCCATCAAGCCTTTCACCCTTATTTTGTTTAATTTTTTGAAGTTCCTTTTTTTTATTTCTTCTTTTGTGAATTCTGCAAGATACATGCTATTTTCTCGTGATTCTACTCGTTGATAATTTATATTCAGATCATTATTATTTGTTTGTGTGATTTCTTCCATTATATTTATATAAAAATCATTAAAAGCATTTGCCTAAGTTTGTATGTCCGTTATTTTGACATTATTTATATTTATTACTAATTTTGTATTTAAATTTTTATCTTTTTCACCCATTAACTTATTTATATTTTCCCATTGTTTGTTTGGATCTTTAGTCATAAATATATTATTATAATGAAGAGTTTTTGTTTTTAATTATTTTATTTAATAGATTTCTTTTTTTTAAATATTTCCCAATCATTTTTGGTTTTGGTTCTCATAAATTCTATATATGCTTTATTTTTACTTTTTAATTTTTTTTGATCAGTTTTCCAAACCATGGTTTATCTAAGTATTTTGTTGTTTTGATCTCCTTATATACAAAACATTTTTCCTATGTAATTCTCAATGTATCCATAAATTTATCGTACAATTCATCCCCAGATCTATTATTTAGTATTTCCCAATTGATATCTATTAACAATTTACAAAAATTTTCTATATTTTTCCTGAAAAAACTTCTTGATTTTATATTTTGTCGTTTGGGAATTTTTTCATTTATCAATTTTATTAGTATTGGTTTATAATCACTTATATGTGTTTTTTGTATTTTTTCTTCAGTCTGCATGTTTACAAAACATAAATCTAATATACTTTGTGATCTATCATCTACCCTTGTTGGTTTGTTTATTTTATTGTCAAATCCCAATGATTCCATGAGGTCTAACAATTTTTCTTTATTTAAATTTTCATTTTCCATTCTGATATTAAAATTCCCTATGACCAATATTTTATTTATAAAAGTATTTTGAAGGATATTTAATTTATTTTCAAGTGCTTATTTAATTGCATGAGCCATCTGAGATAAGGTTAAAAGCTCAATAAAGCCTCGAAGCCTGTACCTTTCTCATGAATGGATCGAACTTGGAATTCACTGGCTTACGCAATGGGGGCTGATGGGGTTGTAACCCCCATTGCAATGAAATTTTGTATATTTAACATAGATATGTGAGTTGAAGCTCTGTAACCCCCATTGAGCCTATATCCCCACCTTACGAACTTTCTGCGTACGCCTATGCTAGAATTGTTAAGCTGGAAAATGCTAATTTAATATGGTATTAACGGATAAAACAATTTTTCTACGTATTACTCTTTGTCGATAATCCAATGCTTTCAATTTTACATGCCATAATATAAGTAAAATTTTGATTAATATTTTCAGAGTTTGTGTTCATCCGTCCATGAAGGCTGTTGCCTCTGGTCAAGCCGCTGGTAATGAAAATGTTTCCCAGGTCTGTGTGTCGGTTTACTTCTTGACTAATACGATGGAATTGAAATATTCAAACCCCGTTAAAGAGTTATGACTATTGGTGCAACAATAGGAGGCTAGAGATGACTTAAAAATTCCTCCCCAAAAAATTTAGCCTCCCCTTCTCTAGAAAAACGAAGGTTTCAAATAAATTCTATGTGCAAAGCAATGGATTGGGAGCAATAACCCCCTTAGACCTTTGAGCTAGATACACCAATAATTGTGAACTTTTAAATTTAAGTAAAAATAAAACATGCATTATATACGATTTCATGGGTAGTCGCTGACTAGAAATCATAGGATTTTCCCACCCGGTTAAGAGATGAGTTTCAGAGGTTGAATATTTTTCCCAGCAGGGCTGAGGACAGGGAAAATGGTCAGAGGCCCGATGGAAATATTAGATAACATAATAAATATAATTTGTTAGAAAAATGCCTGACTTGGGGGGGCCCGATTAACTAAACTACCTCGAAGCTGGTATAATTCGTTCACGAAAAGTAGTCCGATGGTACCGTTAGAAATAACGGGAGTTGACATCACAAACGGCCTAGCCGATTACAGCAGAGGGGAGGACGTCATTTCAGAACTGGTTTTTCGTACAGACAAAAACGTTCACTAAAAACCAGTTATAAAATGATATGTCTGCTGTAATCGGCTAGGCCGTTTGTGACGTTACCTCCCGTTAATTCTAACGGCACCATCTGACTGTTTTTCGTGAGAGAACTATAAATCCTGTATCCTAGGTCTCAACATCCTCTGCAATGAAACTCGCTTTCATGCGCCTTTTGTACAAATTACAGCCTTACAGGGATAACAGAGTCACCTACGGCGGCTTCCCTCGCCAATACAATTATGTATAACAAGCAACAAGGATATAAATAACGATTTTTCCTTTTAAATTGCTTTTTTTAATAACTTTTAACAGGCTTCTTAACCCTTTCATCCCCAAAACATTCATTCTCTCTATTTTGAAAAGAGAGCTCAGATAAGCTTATCTGATTTACTTGTATTTTGCGACATACCTCCAGAAAAGGCGCCAAGCATGTAGTCCTAGCCTAGAAAAGACCCTGGCAGTTTCTGGGAACGCATGCTGCTCTTCTTGGTACTTATATCTTGCATTATCTCTCTACATATGTGTATATATATATATATATATATATATATCATCATCATATTCAACCATTATCTATCCACTGCTGGATGAAGGTCTCTCCAAATGCTTTCCACACAAGTCTATCCTGAGCAATTCGCTTCCACGTCACCCCAACCTGTTTTCTTATTTCATCCACCCATCTAGTTTGAGGACGTTTTCTAGGTCTTCGGTGGTCTCTTGGAATCCAGTTCAGAATTTCTGTTGTCCATCGTTGATCAGTTCTTCTTGCAATATGCCCAGCCCATCGCCATTTCAGCCCTTTTACTTTAACAATGATGTCCTCTACTCTAGTTTGCTCTCTCACCCAAGTGTTTCTTTTTCGATCTCTCCTAGTTATTCCAAGCATGCACCTCTCCATGCTCCTTTGCGTTGTCTGTAACTTTCGTATTGCTCCAACTGTTAGACTCCATGTCTCTGATCCATAAGAGAGGACTGGCAATACACACTGGTTGAAGACCTTTCTTTTTAGACACAAAGGCAATTTCCCCTTCAGGATAAAACTGTTTCTTCCAAATGCACTCCAGCCAAGTTTAATACGTCTGTTGAGTTCTTTCATAATGTTGCCATCCATTGAAATCAGCTGGCCAAGGTAAATATATGAATCAGCAATTTCTAGCTCAATGTTGTCAACTTGTATTTTTGTTTCCTCTACGAAATTATTGAACATGATCTTAGTTTTTGTAGGTTCAAAATCATTCGTCCTCGTTGAAACTCCGTAACTTGCTGAAATATCGCCCTCCTTCGTCGTAGAGGCATAGTGACGTCTCATGTAACGTTTACCACTAGCAGATAACCATACACCCCCGCTACAGTCCTCTATTTCTACGGATCCATCAGCAGTTCAGAGGGCGCTGCTCAGCCCACGCATGCGCGATGACTCTGAAATTCTGATCATTTGAATAGCATACCCTAATTTGCATTTCCTGAAAGTTTCAGCTCAATCACGTGATTCCTTCATGGTGTTGCAATTTCTATAAGCATGAGTTTAAAAATACTAACTGAGCATATGTAAGTTAGCGATGGATAGATATAGAGAGAGAGAGGGAGGGATATGTATGTAGAAAATGGAGAAGGAAAATGAAATCATTTATCCAAACTTTTCTTAGCCGTATTAGACACAACGTTTCTGCGTCTGTATCGTTTCAATATCATCTCTCACTTTTTCTTGGATACTCATTCCTCTCTACGCTAAATTAAAGAACATCCTAATATTGAATAAGATTCGTATGAAACGGCACCACTAGAATATGGAGGTGTCTCTATATCTAACATCGTGATTTGAAAGCGGCGCCAATGAACTTACATTGGATTCTTGGAAATTGAAATCCACTAATGTTCGAAGAGCTTTCAAGATTCTTCGGGCAGTTTGCGAATTTGCTTAACATTATAAATAAAAGTAGTGGATATGTTTCCTCATGATATTGCGCAGTGCATGATTAAAGTATTAAATTGTTTGTCTCATCATTATTTACCTATACAGTGATATCTGTCTATGACCATTTTTGCCATGGTTCTGATAGATGCAGAACATGTTGGATTCAATCTTGTCTATAACGACCATATAGCGACCTATAATAGTACGTTTTCTCAATCCCTAGAATATATCCTTATAGACACACATACACACAGATTTCACTGCATATACAGGGTTGGCGAAATTGAAGTCCCTATACTTAGAAGGTTCTCGAGCGCGTTCTAAGGCTTCAAATGGAATGAAATTTGGATAACGGATCAAACGATGGGTTCCCCATTTATGATAAAAAAGTTTAAAATTTTCAACCAGGTGGTCCTGTAATAATGCCAATCACTACGAATGTCCAATGTTCAAATGCTCGAAGTGACTTCCATTGTTGTCAAGAACGTGTTCCATTCTGAAAACTGTATTTTCTAGAGCAGGTCGCTAGAAAATACAGTTTTTCAGAATGGAACATGTTCTTGACAGCAATGGAAAGTCACTGGGAATTTGAAAATTGGATATTCCAAGTGATTTGCATTATTACAATGCTACCTGGTTGGAATTTGTGCACCATTTGTTTTAACAAATGGCGAGCGCCTTGTTTGAAGTGTCAGTTATCCAAATTTCTTTCCATTTGGAGCCTTAGAACGCGCTTCAGAGCTTTCTAATTAGAGGAATCTTAATTTCGCTAACCTTGTATATTACCATATTTTTAAAACATAACATTTATGGTTAAGCTTCAAGAAATGTCGAATTAGTTGCCATTTAATAATCAGAGAGGGAGAGAAAGACATTTTCCAGCTATATTAAAATAATTTGCATAAATTATAAATACAGCAAAACTTTGATGTTGCTTTCCCGCATAATACATAATTTCTTGCTTGGAGTGCCCTTTTTCCAAAGTCCTAAATATGAAGGAGGCAGCGGAGGCTCGTGGCGAAAATTTAGTGAGGCAGAAGTTAAGCCAACTCACCAAAATACATTAACTTACGTTTTTACTCAGGCGACGAAACCGGTTTCTTGGCGAGTATACAGCGCAATGCAGCTTATTTTGGTGAATTAACCTAGTTCTGCCTCACTAAAATAGCGCCATGAGCCGCCGCCGGAAAAGGGAATCATTAGTTAAATATACAAGGTTCTGCAGTGGTGCAGTAAAATCACGTTCACCCTAGCGTGCCACTAAAATCCAGGTACGGCACCTGGCGGTGATAAAAGGAAGTAAAACGCAAAACTGTAAAACGACTAACTGTACTCCTGGGGTTGAACCCTAGGTCTCTTTAGAGGTTGGAATGACGTGGAAAAATGTAGGTTCATTACTATAGTGAGATAACGCATTCGTCTAACGTGTTATTAACTCGGGTTTGACTATCAATGGCGTCGTGAATCACGTGTCTGTTTCCTGCATATCGCAGTCCGGTGTTTGGTTCCCTCGACAGCCGAGATTTACATTAGTACTTGCAAACTGTACATAGATTCTCGCGCTCCACAACCTTTATTGTCCTTGCTCCGTAAAGGCATATAAAAATAAGTTAGAAGAAAAGACATTCTCCTAACGTGCTTTCCTCTATACACTGTTCTTTCCTAGTTCGTAGAATACAACGCCAAACCGGAATTTCACTTTGTTCAAATCACAATTATTTCAGCTAAAACCTTCGTTTCCATTATATTATGAATTATTTCCTTTTAAAAGTATGACTTTTTATTCAATAAATTGCATTCCCAACTGCTTGGAAGAAAGCTTCGGTGGAAAAAAGAAAGAAAATGAAAAGAAAGAAAAAGCTACGGATTTATATTCCTTTCTATTTCTAACAAAAATATGTTTACAGAAAGCCTTAACTACCGGTGTACGTAGGGGGGGGTTAATGGTGGTCAAA
>QLNU02003225.1:33797144-33817548 GCA_006491805.2 Dysdera silvatica | reverse complement strand
TCTCCAAAACTTTTTACTTCAGCTTTACAGATGATTTTTCAGCTGATAAATTGGAATAACAAGGGAATAAAAATAAATGGTGAATATTTAAATCATTTGCGGTTTGCTGATGACATTGTTATTTTTTCAACGAACCCATTAGAACTCCAAGACATGGTACAGGAGCTCTCAACTAGAAGTAAAGAAGTTGGACTCAAGATGAACCTACAAAAAACTAAGATCATGTTCAATAATTTTGTAGAGGAAACAAAAATACAAGTTGACAACACTGAGCTAGAAATTGCTGATTCATATATTTACCTTGGCCAGCTGATTTCAATGGATGGCAACATTATGAAAGAACTCAACAGACGTATTAAACTTGGCTGGAGTGCATTTGGAAGAAACAGTTTTATCCTGAAGGGGAAATTGCCTTTATGTCTAAAAAGAAAAGTCTTCAACCAGTGTGTATTGCCAGTCCTCTCTTATGGATCAGAGACATGGAGTCTAACAGTTGGAGCAATACGAAAGTTACAGACAACGCAAAGGAGCATGGAGAGGTGCATGCTTGGAATAACTAGGAGAGATCGAAAAAGAAACACTTGGGTGAGAGAGCAAACTAGAGTAGAGGACATCATTGTTAAAGTAAAAGGGCTGAAATGGCGATGGGCTGGGCATATTGCAAGAAGAACTGATCAACGATGGACAACAGAAATTCTGAACTGGATTCCAAGAGACCACCGAAGACCTAGAAAACGTCCTCAAACTAGATGGGTGGATGAAATAAGAAAACAGGTTGGGGTGACGTGGAAGCGAATTGCTCAGGATAGACTTGTGTGGAAAGCATTTGGAGAGACCTTCATCCAGCAGTGGATAGATAATGGTTGAATATGATGATGATGATGATGATGATGATGATGATGATATAATAAAATAATTTCATTGGCTTGCAAAATTTGGTGAAATTAAATTCTTGTGGCTTGTATTAAATTTCGTCGATAAATTGCAATCCGCCTTCACATAATATATTTGATGAACGTTATTTCTTACAAAGCATGTTATTTTGATATTTTAGGCAGTGGTTCACGTTTGGAATGTCGAATCGTTGGAAACCATCATTTTGGTTGGAAAAAATCAACTTGAAGGAAATATCGTTGCTGTAGATTTTTCGACAGATGTAAATACATTACAATAACTACTATTCATTTTACTTGAAATTTATTCATATTTTACAGTTCGATCATCAATTTCATTAAATATGAAATAAAATATATGTATAATAAGTGATCAAGATAAAAAAAAATAGTTTTGAAATAGGAATATGCATATATAAAATTTCTGCAAAAGTGTGCATGAAATATATATATAAAAAAGTACATCTGCAGTAGTAATAAAACGGAGAAACAACGTTTTTAATGCATATACTGAACTTCAATAGTTTGTTTGTTTGGTTGTTTGATTGTTTGTTTGACTGTTCAAGGACTACAGTGGTCATGCTCCGCCAGTACCCACAATTTTCCAAGGAATCCGGACCTCTGGACCTACTGTTTTCCGAGGAATCCGAACCTCTTAAGGCCTAGGGAACCAAACCCCGGACTACAGTGAGCAGTGCGATCTTTATGAGATCTCTGAGTAAGCGTTCTTTGCACTGCTGGGAGTCGAACCCGGGTTAACTGACTTTAATAGTTAAAAATAACTAAAAATTCGATGCATTTCAAACCAGGCAACTTTCTGACCTTCTTCAGGAGAAATTAATTGTAAACAAGCCATCACGTATTGCCATTCTTCGGCAACGTTGTTTACCGGTGCAATTGTCTAAACTCGAAGGTCAACCATGAGAGCTGGTATGAGGTGTGGTCTCTGGCATCATAATGGAACGGAATTTAATTATTTAACTATTTAATTTAATTATTTTTTTTAACGGAAGCAATTTCCTCGGGAAATAACGTTTCTAAAGAATGGCAACGTCGTCTATTTACAATGTATTTCTCCTGAAGAAGGCCAGCATATGAGATTCTCCCCTTTGAGGTGGGCAATAGCGGACTTCGCTCCAGCCGCTAGTCGATTATTCGGGAAGGTGGATGGTTAATGGTTGAGATGTATTATATAAATGGTAATGGAATTTGTGTGTGAATAATATCGTGATATAAATTTTTGGTCCCCGGAAAAAAAGCTAAAAGCATCTGCCATAACTTGCTCCGAAGAGAATCCAATACAATAGAAGAAGAAGACGGCCACACGCTGCCGACTCGAAATGTATCGGGTTTTTTATTTATTTTTAGCTATTAAGGTTCATTGTACGCACTAAAAACGTTGTTTTATGTTTTATTATAGAAATAAAATACAGGGTACCAGGGAGGAAATTACATAAAAAGGTTAAACACTGGTAAAATAGCAATGAAAAAGATCACTCAAGCTTTCGGACGCATCAGCAGCAGTCCTTCATCAGGAGTAATCATTACTCCTGATGAAGGACTCCGAAAGCTTGGGTGATCTTTTTCATTGCTATTTTACCAGTGTTCTTTCTTATCAATGTTTTATTATTTAATTCAGTGCGTAGTACCCATAATTTATTATCTACGTTAGTGTGTATAAAAACATAATCTATGTATTTATGTAGTGTATATAAAAAATATATAGTATACTATTGGAAGTATACTATTGGAGAAAGATGAGTGGAGTGCTCTGTGATAGGAAAGTAAGTAGTAGGATGAAAGGAAAATTGCAAAAAACTGTGGTCAGACCTGCAATGTTATACGGGGCGGAGACTTGGCCAATTACAAGAGCGCATGAAAGGAAGATGGAAGTGGCTGAGATGAGAATGTTGAGGTGGATGAATGGTGTTACAAGGAGGGATAAAATAAGGAATAACCTAATTAGAGGTACGGTCAAGGTTGGACCCATAGGAAGAAAAATACAAGAACATAGGTTAAGATGGCTTGGGCATATGGAGCGGAGAAATGAGGAATATGTGGGAAAGGTATTGGATAAGCTGGTGGTAATGGGTAAGAGGAAGAGGGGAAGACCACGGCTGAGATGGAAGGATAAAGTGACGGAAGATCTGGAAGAGTATGGATGGAGTAGAGAAGAGGCATTGGATAGAAGATTGTGGAAGAGAAGATTAAAGGACCATAACGCCGACCCCATATAACATGGGAAATGGCAAAGCGAAAGAAGAAGACTATTTAATTTAAATAATCACTTTTGCTACAGATTATGTTTTTTATTGTTCTAGACAGTTTACACACAGTAAATTCTCTCAGTAACGTCGTTCTGACTACAATAAATTCTCTGATTAACGTTTTTCGAGAGCTGGAAAAAAAATGGTTCTTAAGCGGAAAACGACGTTAATAGTACGTAATTATAGTCGTAGGCAGAAAGTTCATAAGGGGGGTTATAGGCTCAATGAGGGAGTTATGGGCTCAATAAGGGAGGTTATAGGTTCAATGAGTGGATTATGGGCTTAATAATGGGGGGAGGGAGGTTACAGAGCTACAACTCATATATTCCTATGTTAAATATACAAAATTTCATTGCAATGGGGGGTTACAACCCCCAAAACTCCCCCGGCTACACCTATGTACGTAATTTTGTGCAGTATTTAAAGAAGCAAAATGGCGTGAATTAAAACGGCTCGATTGAGATAGATTATTGTAAGGACTATTCCTCTTCAACGATATTAATACAAGATCCCGATAAATACTTCATAAAATTCAAAACATTCTGGTTACCGTTTTTTTCCGTTTAACGCCGTTTTTTCTCCATGCCTGAGTCATGAAAATCGTATTATTTCGGCTTTGATTTTTAACGTTTTAGTGACATTGCAAAACGCATAATATGTTTGTTTTAAAAAACCCTACGCTGTGAGTTTTTATTGTTGTTATATAATCCAATTACATATATTTAAGGGCTTCGTTTTTAATTTTCATGTTTTTGTTTTATTAGGATTTTATGCTTTTGACGATTGAAACCGGAAGAGAGGAAGCAATTACGTTGTGGAATTGGGAGAGTGATGCCATAATTGGACGGTCTTCGGTACGTAAACTCTACATTAATATATACTCATTACTTAACGAGTATATATTAAGGTAGAGTTAATATATACTCATTACTTAATGAAATACTAGTAAGATATAGGAAAAAAATTCCGTGTATAGGGATATATTCTGACATGAAAAGATACCTACTGTACGCACCAAAATATATGTTGTACATTCGTGAGGATGCATATTACATATACAGGAATATTTCAGTCGTAGTAGGATAATATATTGATGTTTCGTTAAACATTACATTCCTGGATAACATTTTCTTTTATTTTTAAATACTTTACTTTTGTTATTTATTCCCTCCTAATGTTATCTTAAAGAGGAAAGTCTTCTATATGTTTTTTTCTTACTCTTTCAATATTTAATATCTTTATTTAAAGTTTATCACATCCTTGTTAGAAGTGTGGGTATTTACGTATTAGCGAGCCGTCTGCGACAACTTTTTTCCATTATAGTTCGTTTCTGGAAAGTAGTCCGATGGTACCGTTAGAATTTACGGGAGCTGACATCACAGACAGACTAGCCGATTACAGCAGAGGCGAGGACGCCATTTCAGAACTGGTTTTTTAGCGAACGTTTGTCTGCGCCAAAAACCAGTTCTGAAATGACGTCCTCCCCTCTGCTGTAATCGGCTAGGCCGTTTGTCACATCAGCTCCCGTTATTTCTAACGTTACCATCGGTCGACTTTTCGTAAACGAGCTATAGAAATGTAAGGACTGGGAAAAAATAGTAAATGATCGTAGTTTTCATCGTAATTGTTCGTAAAAAAATCGTAAGTCTTATGGCAAGTCTGATCTATGGGGGTGTGGCCTAGAACGATGACGTCTTCACATTTCAACTATTCAGATTAGGGCTCTAATTCAGAATAGAGCCCCTAGAATTATATTAATTATTCTTTCCCCCCAGAATTATATTAATTATTTAGTGCTCTGAATTCATCATCAGTAGTACTTTAAATTGTGACAAGGTATTTTCAAATTGTTACTAGTAAGATTTAAAAAACCTGCTTTATTAGACGGTAAAAAAAATTTTCATTGTTGCTTTAATCTGCCACACTTTTCCGCTTTTCGTCTAAAAATTCCATTTTCCTGGCATTTGTATAAAAGCTATAGTCTATGACGTTTTATAAACTTCTGTTTTCTTTTCTGTTCTTCTTGACATGAATCTTGACCCTCTTATACAGGCCATCCATAATATGGAGTTATTTTGGCCCGTGGGACCCGAATCCCCAATAATTTAAAATAAATTGCAATTTTGCATATATTATAATGTATAAATGTATATAATGTACTTTTAAAACTATATTTTAAAATTATTGAGGGTTTTGTGGGTGATCACATTAATTTTGGAAGTTCCACGTTTCTGCCGTCTTGCTCTCCCTTTGAACCATTTTAGTTATCCAAGTTATCCACCAAGTTATCCCACGTAGCATTTGAATAAGCGATGAGTAAATAAAGGTTTAATTACAATATTGTCTAGAAGAATTAGATTGGGCTAAAAAAATGATTTATTTGTTTGGATTTTTCTGGTGCAAGAGCATCTGGGCTATGCTGCGCCAATTGAAAAAAAAAGACATGTCCGGAGTGACATGTTCAGTGGGGGAAAACTTACCGAGGTTTCACTACACACACAGACACCCACATGCATATATATGTGTGTGTGTGTTTGTGTATAAAATACTCTATATTGCTTTAATACATCAGATCCCAGATGTGCGTGATGTAATGACGGAATATTTCATAATCTCGTATTTGATTTGCTTGCACTTTATTTAAAAATATTTTGATTCTATGTATTGTCCCTTTTAGACATCTGGTGATAGCATAACAGGTGGCGCATTTCATTTGTACGAAGATAACTTAATGATGACGTTTGGTATGCACCATTTATCCTTTTGGAAACGCGGGAAAGATGGATTCCTCGTGAGAAAAAATGCATTGGCGCCTGTAAGTCACAGTTACAAAAAATCCTTCTGCAATGTGATAACAAAGTGTTCCTAGATCTTGTAAAACGAACTAGATTTAGCATTTTTGTAAAATTTAACAAAACACGAAAGCGATTTTTGTTTACTATTAACTCATGGACTAAAGTTTATAGTCCGATGAAAAATCGCTACACGTGCAAATCGTGCAAATTAATTGCGATTGATTCATCGTAATTGGGCCGAAACTCAGAGAACGGAACCCAAACAGAAAAACTTATAGTAATTTACATCGCTTAACTGAGACAACATCCAGCTTAATTGTGACAAAAAATTAACACAATTAATATGTACGTACATATTATGTTACACATCGTCTAAAAAAGTGTGAAAGCATTTTAATATTATGTAATCTTATATACAGGACGACAGGACTTCAGATACATATCACTTAATGTTTACCGTCGGAGTGGTGAAGCATGCACGTGACAAGCATCGGCGTTATAGGTGTCGACTCTGTCGACTTTCACAATCGGTGTGAAACTGAAGGCGCTACATCAGTTCCAGCTACATATTTTATTTTAAAATTTATTATTTTTCTTAGATATATTCTTATATGCCATTTTATGTATTGTGTTATGTAGTATTGAAAAATAATTTTTGTTTAATTTTATGTGAAATTCGTCTATTTGAACAGGGGCTTAGTAGGGCTAAAATATCATAGTCCCGATGTATCCCGATTAAACGGAATCGACGGTAAATATGAAAAAGCATTGATATAGTGAATTCTTCTCGCATTTTTACGAACCTCTATTTTCCGAACTATATGTTTTTACTAACTTTTATGTTGGTCCGGAAGGAATTCCATAGAAGAAAAGTTCATTTCTATTTACAATTTTTTTTTTTTGAGGGGAGGGTTCATATGAGTTCGTAAAATGGAGAATCCACTGAAAAACAAAGAAAAAACAGAGTTTTGTTTTAATAATAATTCAAAGGACAAAAATTAGAATGTTTTATTCACCAATTTTTTTAATTAGAATTTGGGGAAAAAAACCTTGTTTGAAGCTAAATGGAACAAAGAAGTATTTTTCAACAAAAAACAACATTTGAACGGATTGGTTTTCTTACGAGGTACTAGTGTGACATAGGTAAAGAAAAAACTTACTTCTCGAAGTAACGTCCATTTAGTGATTGGCCAGAAATGGCGTGAGGAAGGCATTTGC
Organism: Dysdera silvatica; assembly: GCA_006491805.2. Taxonomy (NCBI): domain Eukaryota; kingdom Metazoa; phylum Arthropoda; class Arachnida; order Araneae; family Dysderidae; genus Dysdera; species Dysdera silvatica. The sequence continues at coordinate 33,810,375 of QLNU02003225.1, read as the reverse complement.
ATCAAATGGAGCAATATCTATTGTGGCCCTTTATAATAATGGAATACAGAAAATTGACAAAACACGTGCTGAGAAAGAGAATTTCTTGTCAAATGCACTATTCATTAATTTTTGTGAACGTATTTGCTGACAAGACAACTCCGGTATTACATTTCTAGGTCAACGAAATCTTCATTTGTGGTAAGAGCCATTGGTTTATTTTAATTGCCTTCTGGCTGTGCGAATATAAATGCATTAGAATTTTTGAGAGTATTTTAATCGGGTCTATTTTCAAGGATTTTTAAAGATTCCAGACAAAGAGTGGACTTGTTGACTGTATGAAGGAATTCTGAAGAAACCTTAATATCTAAAAATTTTAGTTTACTTTAATTTCCCTTAAATAGTTAACACGCTTTTTAAAAAGTTATTCAGAAAAAAATTCACATTTATAAGACATTAGCACTAATCTGAAAAGCATCTGAAAATCCAATTGACATTACCTTTATTTCCATGTTATATATTTTATCAAACATTAAGGCAAATTATTTTTTTTTTTTTACTTCGCAATCAGTGTTTATTTTTTTTTTCTAATATTTCAAGATTAATTTATTTCTAGATTTTATTTATTATATATCACCTTGTTGTCACTGTTTATTCTTTTGTGTGCGACCTCAGACTTCTTTTTTCCCCACGTTATTAATTTTTACTTATAATAATATACGGAAAATAAGTGAGTTTGTAATCCAAGTATAGTCCATTCATCGAAAGAAGTCCGATGGTGCCGTTAGAAAATAAGGGGAGCTGACGTCACAAAGGGCATAGCCGATTCCAGCAGAGGGAAGGGTGTCATTTCAGAACTGTTTTTTAGTGAACGTTTGTCTGCGCCAAAACCAATTCAGGTGGGGAAGAGCCGACGCTCTTCCCTCTGCTGTAATCGGCTAGGCCGTTTGTGACGTCAGCTCCCGTTATTTCTAACGGTACCATCGGACTACTTTTGGTGAATGGACTATATGTTGGATCGACCAGTTATTTAGGCGAATCTAGGCGGCCGCCCGAGGTGGGAAATTTTAAGTAGAGCATGTAATAAAACGTGATTTCTAAGTACTTAGGTAAAGGGGCTCTTCAATTTTTGGGGGCGCAAATTTAAAAGATTGCCTAAGGCGCATAATACCATTGCACCCTACCCTAGTATCAATGTCTGCAATTATAAAATATACCTAAATAAAACGTGTTGGACAAAGAAGCAATTGTTTTGTGCATTCACCATATCAAATTCTGCATATTAAATAAATTAATTTTGCAATCTTTTCATGTTTTGTAATGAATTACTGCAAATAAAAGAAGAACAGTATTCACATTTCATAAGAATATTTTCCTTGTTCATTAAATATTGCTTAAGCTGTATACGTTAGTTAAAATGGATATGGTAAAAGTCTTGTTTATCCATTAGGGCCATTCCGGTAGGACTATCAGCTCTTGGGTTTTTCTTCCTGATGGAGGATTTATCGTTGGCGACTCCAGTGGATTCATGACAATATGGAACAAATCGAACGAGGGACAATTTTATATCGAGAAAGAAATAAGAGCACATGACGTTAGTATTTATAGAAAAATAAAGTGACATTTTTAAAATAAATCCTTTTATTTATTTTTTTATTTTTTTTATGGTTGGTTTTATTTTTATGGCCTAAAGACGATAAGGATCATTCATAAGGATTCATTTTTGAGAAAATTGTTTTTTATGAGCCACCAATTTTTTTTTTACTCAGATGACTTTTTATTTAAAATAATTTTAATTAAATAAATTTCAGATATTGGTTTTTACTTCCAATAATTTTTTGTGATATAGCTATCTTATGATACATGAATACGAACTATAAATATATACTTACCCAAAAAAATTTGCAAGTAATAGATGCAGGGAAACCTATGTATTTTTTTTCCTTATTAATAATAATTACATGGCTACAATGATAGATTCTTCCTTTTTTGATGTCATAATAATCAAAGTAAAATATTATAGGTACTGTTGGGGATAGAAAATTATTTATATATCAAGGTTAAGACGCTGATGCCCGAACTTTCGGATGCATGAAGATATCCTTCCTCAGGAATGATGGATGAATGTCTCCTGGAGTGTCTCTTGTAAATGTGGTACTCTGGGAAATCTTTGCTCTTAAGGAAGGATAACTTTATGCTTCTTAAAGCTGAGTTCTTTAGTCTTCTGCTATTTTTACCAATGTTTAACCTTTACAAATAAATAAATATGATTTTAATTTATATTTCTTGTTCATTTCATAATAAAAATATTATTAAAAGAGCGAGGGGAAAAAGAGACCATACATACATTTTTTTGTTATTAAACAAATGTTATGTTTTTGCCATATCACACATATGAGTTGTTTAACTTTTTTTTTAATATCATACTAATTTTATTTTGATTCAAAACTTTTTGTTATGTAAAACATGTTGAGATATATATTATTTACCTTAAATATAAACCTATATACAGGACGTACAGAATCGACCGTTCAATCTCCTCACAGCTGTATTCCTTGCAAAATTCTACGCAAAAAGTTGGAGAGCGAAAATTCTCAAAAATGCATAATTAAAAAGTTATGAACGATTAAAGAAGTGCCAATAGCCTTACAACTACACCACGTACTTTTAGGCATTAGCCATTTATGCATCGACGGCGTAAAGCCGTCCTAATTTTTAAAGTTTAGAAAAAATTAGCTTCCGGATTGTTCACCAAAGAAGTTTAGTTTTTTGAACACACCCCAAATTTAGTTATGGTTTTTACGTCACATTAAAAACAAGGTTTACAAATTTGGCAATTTTTCTAACTTATATTGTAACGACTACTAATTTCAATAAACCTTTTAAAATCTTATATTCTAAACAAAACAAGCTTACTAATAACCAATTAAACACAAAAGTCTCGGAGTTGAAATTTCTTAACGGTCATTAACAACGTTAATAAAATTTAACTACGACGCAGGGCTGGTTAAGGCTTTTTGAGGCCCTTGAAAAAATTTCATCCCCGGCCCCTTTTATTATAAATTACGTAATTATTTATTTTGAGATAATATAGGAAAAATTAAGATTAACAAAACAGTACCAGTAAACTTCCGAAAATTCAAAAGTAAATATAAGAAAATTTAATTTATATTTTTGTAATAAAACTTTTATGTAAAAGTTTTCCTCGCCCATTCTTGGCGGTAACAGGCTTTGGGACGGGCAGAGCGCCATGTTCCCAAGCCTCTTTTTTACATCACTTCTTAATGTGCCATGTCTAGAAACTTCCTGACAATGTGACACGTGTTTAGGATTGTGGCTTTTTGTATTTCAATGTAGGTGTTTGGGTCAATGTTGAGTATCTCCAAATTCGTCGCAAGCGTTTTTGGTACTATCCCTGTTGCTGAGATGACCAACGGGATGATGAGGATCTTTTCCATACCCCATATATCTCGTACTTCATGTCTGAGATCTTGGTACTTGGTGATTTTCGTTGTGTAGGTTGTCTGTATGTTATTGGTGTTGGGTACTGCTATGTCGATTAAGTACGTGGTCTTATTCGATTTATCGACGAGGGTTATGTCAGGACGGTTATGTGGGACTGTCTTGTCTGTTATGATTGCTCTATCCCAGTAAAGCTTGTGTGTTTCGTTCTCATGCACGGTCTCTGGCTCATATTTGTAGTACGGACATTTTTCTGTCAGAAAGCCAGCATTCGCTGCCAATTTCTGGTGGACTATTTTCGCTACTTGATCGTGTCTATGTTTGTAGTCTGACTGCGCAAGGATCTTGCATCCTGCCATCACGTGTTGGATTGTCTCCGATGCCGCATGACAGTGTCTGCATTTGTCGCTTTCTATGTCTTTTCTCTGGATGAATTTCTGATTGTTCCTTGTTGCGATCACTTGGTCTTGGATGGCTAGCATGAATCCTTCTGTCTCTGGCTGGAGAGTGCCTTTGGCCAGCCAAGAATTTGATGCCTTTTTGTCAACGTGTGGTTGTTGCAGGTCATTGTAGTGCCTGCCATGTAATGGTTTTCCGGCCCAAGTTCTCAGTTTCTGTTCGTTGGCTGTTTCGAGGACACGCTCTTCGGTACTACACAGGTTTAGTGGCGTGTAATTTGCATCTGCTTGTATTATGGCTTGGATGAGTGGCGATCGGGGACTCTTCAACTGGAAGTATTGCCTCATGCTCTGGATCTGCTTGTCATGTAAGTCTTTGAGGTCCGCTTGTCCGCGTCCTCCTTCTTCCCGGGGTAGTGTTTGCCGTTCAATTGCCGTTGCAGGGTGTAGTTGTCCGGCTCTTCTCTGGATGGTTCTCATTTTCCGCTGGAGTTGTTCTAGTTCAGTGTTGGACCATTTGATGATCCCGAAGGAGTAGGTGAGCACTGGTACCGCATATGCGTTAATGGCTTGCGTGGTGTTCTTCCCGCTCAGTTTCGTCTTCACAATGCTTCTAAGTCTTTCTTGGAATGCTTGCGTGAGCTGGACCTTGACTTTCTTGTGCTCCTGCTGCCGTTTTTGCATTATCCCTAGGTATTTGTAGGTTTCGCCCTCGTCCAAGGTCTTCAGTAGTCTCCCGTCTTCGAGTTCGATGCCTGGTAAATCTTCTTTGCTATTCTTCTGTATTTTGCACTTATCGAGGCCGAATTCCATTCCTATGTCCTTGGAGAATGTCTCTGTTATACTGATGAGTTGTCGGAGTTGGGTGATTGTTGGCGCGTATAGCTTGATGTCATCTACGTACATGAGGTGGGAGACTTTATGTAGGTTTCTCTTGTCTTTCTTCAGCATGTATCCGTATTTACTTGTGTTCAGCATCCTTGACAAGGGGTTTAACGCCAAGCAGAACCACTGGGGGCTTAGTGCGTCTCCTTGAAAGATTCCGCGGCGGATGGGGATCTCGGCCGTTTCTATTTTACTGTCTGGCGTGTTTAGCTGTAACCGGGTTCTCCATTGTTTCATGCTGCTCTGTAGGAATCGGATGATTGAGGGATGCACTTTGTATATGCTGAGTATTTCAAGGAGCCACGAGTGTGGAACAGAGTCGAAAGCCTTCTTGTAGTCTATGTATGCGGTGTTGAGTTTTCGCTTTTGTTTTCTTGCTTGTTCCAGGATAACTGAGTCGATGGTAAGCTGCTCTTTACATCCCAGAGTCCTTTTCTGGCATCCCTTTTGTTCTTCCGTCATTAAGTTGTTGCTTTCGCTGTGCCGGCTTATTTTTTCAGAGATGCACCCCGTGAGTATCTTGTACAGGGTGTTAAGGCACGTAATGGGTCGGTATTTCGCTGGGTTACTGGTATCCTGGTTCTTCGGTAGGAGGTAAGTTATTCCCTTGCAGAGGAATTCAGGCATTTTGCTGGGGTCTTCAATTATCGCCGTAAGTTCCTTGGCTAATGGGCCATGGGCGCTGGTAAATTTCTTGTACCAGAAGTTGTGTATGCCGTCAATACCGGGTGCTTTCCAGTTGTGCGTACGTTGGATTACCTGCTGGAGTTCCTCTATCGTGATGCCCGTGTACTCCATCTCCTCTATTCCTCCATTTCTTGCTGAATCCAAGGGCGCTTTTGTACTGTACTTCATTGGACCATAGTGTCTTCCAGAAGGTCTCTATTTCTGCTGACTTTGGGGCTTCGTGCTTGTCTTGGTTTGCTGGTGTCTCTCGAAGCTTCCTGTGTAGTTGAAGTACCAGATATTCGCTGATGTGTTTATTGGGCTCTTCGTGTCTTGTATGAATCCTATTTCTCTTAAGGGCCATCTTCACTTTCCTCACTAATTTCTTACTCCTATTTCCCTGCATGTACTGGGTTATTCGCCCTATGCTGCTGCGGAGCTCTTCTATTCTTTTTTGCAGTCTCACTTGCCATGGTGGTTGGGTTTTGCTTCCTCTGTTATTTCGGCCTTCGTTCCTTACTTCATACCCATTGACGCGTGATGCCGCTACAGCTGCACAGTATATGGCGGTGTGTATTTCCTGTAGGGAGTTGTGGTTCTGTAGGTGTAGTGGCAAGGTATGTTCATTGAGGATCTTGGTTGCTTTGCAGAGTTTCCAAGATGCCGGTTGGCGTGGTATTCTTGGCCTTGTTGCGGCATCCGAGCCTTCATATTCCGCCAGGGCACATTGGAAACCTTCTTCCATTTTCTCCACGTCCCTCCTCTCTTCTTCTTCTATACTTGGTTGGAGCGGTTCTCTTGCGCTACTAGCTGGTGCTTCTGGGTTGGCCACACTGGTTGACGTGTTTGCTAGGTCATTGGCGACTTCATCTCTTAACCTTTGTAGTATGGGCTCTGCTAGGAGGTTTCTGGTTATTATGTTCCTGCGTTGGGTTGTTATCCTTTCTATACTGATGTCCAGGTGTGGGTACTGTTGTGCGAATTTGGCGTGAAGTGTGGGTCTGTAATTTGTCATGTCTGTTTCTAGCTTTGTAATCGTATAGTAGGTGCGCATGATGTAGGTGTTCATATCTATTGTCCATGACATGCGCTGGCGTGGTCTTTCAGCCCTAGTGGTTGCACCTATACTAGGCTGCAAAGCACTTTGGGCTGTGTTGGTTCTAGTAGCCGTACAGTTGGAGGCGCCGCTACAACCGCCGACACCTCCAAGGAGAGACTGTTGCATATTTTTCGAACTGGCCCCTCTGCTTAAAGTCCGAACGCGGTTCTGATTTAAGAGCGCGACAACCGATGCTCCATTCATATTTTCATTATGGTTCATATCATCAGAGTCTGAGATAGCCTTTTTCACGTCGCTGGGTTACCGATAGTTATCCCAACGGCGTTCCGGATGCTGGCATGTCGTCAGCAGGCTACAAATCCGGTTTTAATGGCCCAATGGTATTTTTATTCATTATTAATACTTTCACCGATCAAGACATCGCGCCATGAGCGTAGTAACGCTGGCTTTTTTACTTTTTTTCCCCATACTGGGACTTGAACCCATATCTCTAGCAAACACCTCCTTGTTAGTAGGTTGTTTGCTGGGACTATGGACAATCAATGTGGGGAAAAAGGAAGGTCAAAAGCCAGCCGCTCGTGAATATCCCGATCGGGGAGAATTTTAATAACGATGCTATATATATATAACATAGACACGATCAAGTAGCGGAAATAGTCCACCAGAAATTGGCAGCGAATGCTGGCTTTCTGGCAGAAAAATGTCCGTACTACAAATATGAGCCAGAGACCGTGCATGAGAACGAAACACACAAGCTTTGCTGGGATAGAGCAATCATAACAGACAAGACAGTCCCGCATAACCGTTCTGACATAACCCTCGTCGATAAATCGAATAAGACCACGTACTTAATCGACATAGCAGTGCCCAACACCAATAACATACAGACAACCTACACAACGAAAATCACCAAGTACCAAGATCTCAGAAATGAAGTACGAGATATATGGGGTATGGAAAAGATCTTCATCGTCCCGTTAGTCATCATAGCAACAGGGATAGTACCAAAAACGCTTGCGACGAATTTGGAAATACTCAACATTGACCCAAACACCTACATTGAAATACAAAAAGCCACAATCCTAAACAAGTGTTACATTGTCAGGAAGTTTCTAGACAAGAAGAAGTGATGTAAAAAGAGGCTTGGGAACATGGCGTTCTGCCTGTCCCAAAGCCTGTTTCCGCCAAGAATGGGCGAGGAAAACTTTTATATATATATTTATAATAAATAAATCGATTGGATAATGTGGGCACAAGCATGGGACGACTAGGGCCACACCGTTGCTGGCCATGTCTTGGTTGCAGGCTTGGACAGTAGTGTGAAATGTAGCTCCAATTATCATTTTATATTTAAGTTAATTATATAAAGAAAATATTGCTTTATGTAAATTCAGATTTTTGTATTGTACATTGAAAAAGCCTTTTAATTTAACATTTAATTCTGTATTTATTCTGTGTTAACGTGACAATGGCCTTTATGTCACTTACTGCAGAATAAATTGTCAAAATTTACCAATATTGGTATTTTATTAGTGAAATCATTAACATTATACACTTATAGAATTTTGGTCAACTTTAAAGTTATTAAAGCAACTATTTTTTTTTATGTCAGCCGATGAAGTGGTAACGATATATGTTAAATTACTCGTAAAGAAAAGAATGATTTTCCGGCGCCTGGTGGGACCCGAACCCACGACCTCCTGATTGCTAATCTGGTGCTTTACCTACTAAGCTTCAGGAGCAGCCATTCTCTCAGTTACGAGCATATGTATGGCTTTCCATGGACAAGTTCGCTATTGGTGTGGTACTGCTGTGAATTTTGTTACCAATGCGACAAGTCAAAAAAGCAATAATATCATATTGGGCGTTGTAGCTTCTTTAACTTGTCGCTTTGGCAACGGTAGTCACAGTACTGCCACACCAATAGCGAACTTATCCACAAAAGCCATATATATGCTCGTAAGGGAGAACAAGTTTATGCGTGCAGCTTAGTAGGTAGAGCATCTGACCGGCAAGAAGAGGTCGAGGGTTCGCGTCCCATCAGGCTACAGAAAATCAATCTCTTTTCTTTACAAGAATTTGAGAATTTTAAAGTTGTTTGGCCCTTTTGGCTACTGGCCTTATACACAATGTTGCGCACAGCCCTGTGGTCCCCCAAAATAGAAATGCTAGCTTACCTTGCAGGCTTACTTTACTGTTGCCACTTAGAGTAGCAAGAAATGAAAATTTAAATAAAATTTCTTAACTTGGCAACATGACAAATTGTTTCCATTTTATGTAATATTTTCTAAATATACGTAATTTCTCTTTCCGTATCTTGCAACATACACTGTATAATTATAATTTTACTTTTTTGTATTTGGCAACAGTTTGTGTGATTGATTTTAGAATTGTAAGATAGTAATCAATCTTCAATTCACTACAGAAAAAGAAAGGAAAACCTCAATACATTTGTAATTATTTCTTACATTAAAACTCTAGATTATAATATTAGTTTCTTTAAGTTATAGCAATTATATATATATATATATATATATAGTATTAATATATAGTATTAGTAATGAATAAATATACCATTGGGCCATTAAAACCGGATTTGTAGCCTGCTGACGACATGCCAGCATCCGGAACGCCGTTGGGATAACTCTCGGTAACCCAGCGACGTGAAAAAGGCTATCTCAGACTCTGATGAAATGAACCATAATGAAAATATGAATGGAGCATCGGTTGTCGCGCTCTTAAATCAGAACCGCGTTCGGGCTTTAAGCAGAGGGGCTCGTTCGAAAAATATGCAACAGTCTCTCCTTGGAGGTGCCGGCGGTTGTAGCGGCGCCTCCAACTGTACGACTACAAAAACAAACACAGCCCAAAGTGTTTGCAGCCTAATATAGGTACAAACACCAGGGCTAAAAGACCACGCCAGCGCATGTCATGGACAATAGATATGAACACCTACAACATGCGCACCTACTATGCGATTACAAAGCTGGAAACAGACATGAACTGAATTACACCGGACCCACACTTCACGCCAAATTCGCACAACAGTACCCACACCTAGACATCAGTATAGAAAGGATAACAACCCAACGCAGGAACATAATAACCAGAAATCTCTTAGCAGAGCCCATACTACAAAGGTTAAGAGATGAAGTCGCCAATGACCTGGCAAACACTTCAACCAGTGTGGCAAACCCTGAAACACCAGCTATTGGCGCAAGAGAACCGCTCCAAACAAGCATAGAACAAGAAGAGAGGAGGGACGTGGAGAAAATGGAAGAAGGTTTCCAATGTGCCCTGGCGGAATATGAAGGCTCGAATGCCGCAACAAGGCCAAGAATACCACGCCAACCGGCATCTTGGAAACTCTGCAAAGCAACCAAGATCCTCAATGAACATACTCTACCACTACACCTACAGAAACACAACTCCCTGCATGAAATACACACCGCCATATACTGTGCAGCAGTAGCGGCATCACGCGCCAATGGGTACGAAGTAAGGAACGAAGGCCGAAATAATAGAGGTAACAAAGCCCAACCACCATGGCAAGTGAGACTGGAGAAAAGAATAGAAGAGCTCCGCAGCAGCATAGGGCGAATAACCCAGTACATGCAGGGAAATAGGGGTAAGAAATTAGTGAGGAAAGTGAAGATGGCCCTTAAGAGAAATAGGATTCATACAAGACACGAAGAGCCCAATAAACACATCAGCGAATATCTGGATACCCTCAAACAAAAACTGGGTGTATACGCCAGAAGACTCCGAAGATACAAAGACTATACCAACAAAAAACAACAGAACATGCAATTCCAAGCAAACCAGAAGGCCTTCTACAGGAAGCTTCGAGAGACCCCAGCGAACAAAGACAAGTACGAAGCCCCAAAGCCAGCAGAAATAGAGACCTTCTGGAAGACACTATGGTCCAATGAAGTACAGCACAAAAGCGCCCCCTGGATTCAGCAAGAAATGGAGGCTACGAGAGGAATAGAGGAGATGGAGTATACGGGCATCACGATAGAGGAACTCCAGCAGGTAATCCAACGTACGCACAACTGGAAAGCCCCGGGTATTGACGGCATACACAACTTCTGGTACAAGAAATTTACCAGCGCCCATGGCCCATTAGCCAAGGAACTTACGGCGATAATTGAAGACCCCAGCAAAATGCCTGAATTCCTCTGCAAGGGAATAACTTACCTCCTACCGAAGGACCAGGATACCAGTAACCCAGCGAAATACCGACCCATTACGTGCCTGAACACCCTGTACAAGATACTCACGGGGTGCATCTCTGAAAAAATAAGCCGGCACAGCGAAAGCAACAACTTAATGGCGGAAGAACAAAAGGGATGCCAGAAAGGGACTCTGGGATGTAAAGAGCAGCTTACCATCGACTCAGTTATCCTGGAACAAGCAAGAAAACAAAAGCGAAAACTCAACACCGCATACATAGACTACAAGAAGGCTTTCGACTCTGTTCCGCACTCGTGGCTCCTTGAAATACTCAGCATATACAAAGTGCATCCCTCAATCATCCGATTCCTACAGAGCAGCATGAAACAATGGAGAACCCGGTTACAGCTAAACACGCCAGACAGTAAAATAGAAACGGCCGAGATCCCCATCCGGCGCGGAATCTTTCAAGGAGACGCACTAAGCCCCCAGTGGTTCTGCTTGGCGTTAAACCCCTTGTCAAGGATGCTGAACGCAAGTAAATACGGATACATGCTGAAGAAAGACAAGAGAAACCTACATAAAGTCTCCCACCTCATGTACGTAGATGACATCAAGCTATACGCGCCAACAATCACCCAACTCCGACAACTCATCAGTATAACAGAGACATTCTCCAAGGACATAGGAATGGAATTCGGCCTCGATAAGTGCAAAATACAGAAGAATAGCAAAGAAGATTTGCCAGGCATCGAACTCGAAGACGGGAGACTACTGAAGATCTTGGACGAGGGCGAAACCTACAAATACCTAGGGATAATGCAAAAACGGCAGCAGGAGCACAAGAAAGTCAAGGTCCAGTTCAAGCAAGCATTCCAAGAAAGACTTAGAAGCATTATAAAAGACAGAAACTAAGCCCAGGAAGGAACACCACGCAAGCCGGTAACGCATATGCGGTACCAGTGCTCACCCTACTCCCCTTCAGGATCAAATGGTCCAACACTGAACTAGAACAACTCCAGCGGAAAGAGTAAAGGGAACCATCCGGGAAAGAGCCGGACAACTACACGCAAAGCGGCAATTGAACTGGCAAACACCAGGATGAAGGGACGCGGACAAGCGGACCTCAAAGACTTGCATGACAAAGCAGATCAAGGCAGCGAGGGCATACTTCCAGTTAGAGAGAGTGCGATCGCCACTCAAATTCAAGCCATAATACAAGCAGATGCAAATTACACGCCACTAAACCTGTGTAGTACCGAGGAGCGTGTCCTCGAAACAGCCAACGAACAGAAACTGAGAACTTGGGCGGGAAAACCATTACACGGCAGGCACTACAATGACCTACAGCAACCACACGTTGACAAGAAGGCATCAAATTCTTGGCTAGCCAAAGGCACTCTCCAGCCAGAGACAGAAGGATTCATGCTAGCCATCCAAGACCAAGTGATCGCAACAAGGAACAATCAGAAATTCATCCAGAGAAAAGACATAGAAAGCGACAAATGCAGACACTGTCATGCGGCATCGGAGACAATCCAACACGTGATGGCAGGATGCAAGATCCTTGCGCAGTCAGACTACAAACATAGACACGATCAAGTAGCGAAAATAGTCCACCAGAAATTGGCAGCGAATGCTGGCTTTCTGACAGAAAAATGCCCGTACTACAAATATGAGCCAGAGACCGTGCATGAGAACGAAACACACAAGCTTTACTGGGATAGAGCAATCATAACAGACAAGACAGTCCCACATAACCGTCCTGACATAACCCTCGTAAATAAATCGAATAAGACCACGTACTTAATCGACATAGCAGTACCCAACACCAATAACATACAGACAACCTACACAACGAAAATCACCAAGTACCAAGATCTCAGACATGAAGTACGAGATATATGGGGTATGGAAAAGATCCTCATCATCCCGTTAGTCATCTCAGCAACAGGGATAGTACCAAAAACGCTTGCGACGAATTTGGAGATACTCAACATTGACCCAAACACCTACATTGAAATACAAAAAGCCACAATCCTAAACACGTGTCACATTGTCAGGAAGTTTCTAGACATGGCACATTAAGAAGTGATGTAAAAAGAGGCTTGGGAACATGGCGCTCTGCCCGTCCCAAAGCCTGTTTCCGCCAAGAATGGGCGAGGAAAACTTTTATATATATATATATCAGTGAAAACTGTCTAAGGCAGAAACTTGCTCAACACGGAATTTTTTTACGGTCCCTTCAAAAGTCAATGGTAGTTAACATTAGCTAACACAGAAACTGTCTAACGCGGAAGCGGAAAGCACTATTTAGTCCCGTTAAAGAGAAAAGCCTTCATAAAGCGGAAAATCGTTAGTAGGAAGAAAATTTTCTCAGCAGAAAAAGGAAAGAGGGTTGTAATACAATGCAAATAGCAAAGTGGGGGATGACGAATAAAAGACATTTTACAGATATAGAATGCCCTTGTCCGCATAAGAGTTGCCACGGGGTGGTTTTGGGGGTTGTAACCCCCCATTGCAATGAAATTTTGTATATTTAACATAGGAATATATGTTAGAGCTCTCTAGCCCTTTCCATTAAGCCTATAGCCTCCTTATGAAC
>QLNU02003225.1:33722244-33786543 GCA_006491805.2 Dysdera silvatica | reverse complement strand
ATTTAATATAATTATTAGTTTAATCCAACTCTATATCTATCCAATAATGTGCGTAACGTCAGTCAAAAATTTAAGTGGAGGGGTTCTACTTCAATAAGTTGATAATTAATTTGTTTGTTCAAACGTTTTATAAAATAAAGTCTGGTTTTAAGTTATTCCCAGTACTGAAGTCAATTACTGCAAAATGGTATGATCTACCATTGTAAAATAAATTAATATTGTACATCAGAAATAAAGTTTATCTTCCGCTACTAAATTTCTATTGTATAATTTTTGTTTCCTAGTTATATAATTCTGCAGTTTTTCACAACCATGTGTAGTTAAGTAAATAGAATAAATTAGCTTCGGTCTCAATTTAGGAGCCAAGTTCATTTATTAATTAGGGGGGGTGGGGTGTTTCACCCTGGTTAACTTTGCTTATCAGGTTTGTGGTAACCTTGTTTATCAACTATATGTTGGAAGAGAGGTTATTTAACACAACGCGTAATTTTTGCAAAAATTAATAATTGAAATCCACCCTATACGATCTCTTTGGTTTAAATAAAATAAAATAAATGTTTAACGTTGACATTTTCTCTCACTTTAGGTTCATTGCGAACCTAAATAAAACAAAACAAAAAACAAAAAAAAAATACCGTAACACAATACAAGTTGACTGGGACTTGGGAAACTGTTCATGTTAGGAGTAATTCCTGTTAATGAAGTTCGACTGTATACCTATTGATGTGTTTTGTGAATGTGTTTAATTTTATCGTATATCAGAATATTATTATTATTTTGAAAAGTCGCAATTTAAAAATAATACCTAAATTAATTGTGTCTGATTAACTTCTTTCAGATGGCCGCATGTTAGCTGTGGGTTGTCGAGATGGTTCCATCTTCATTTATCAAACACAAAGCAAAGGTTACCAGTATAAAAAGTTATGCGTTTTGCGAGTAAGTTCACCTCATCTAAATTGACAGTTTTACGTCGATTTTAAAACATAGAGTTCAATATTCAAAAATTTAATTGTTCAGTTTTTTGTTTTAAAGTATAATGCGCTACTTTCAGAACGGAAACCCTCTTTTGTATATCGACTGGTCCATAAATGCAACAGCCATACAAGCGGTGTCAAGTGACAACGAATTTTACGAACTTACGTTATGTAAGTCAATCAAATACGTAATAATCCTGTAATACTCCTGTAAATACGTAATAACCCTGCAGATATACTACAAATATGTAAAATAAAAGAGAGAAAAAATTGAGCAGTACTACGTAAGTCGATCTAAATCCAAATGCAATCCAAGTTTACAAATAATTTCATTTCAAAGCTCAAAATTTTGACTTTGAAGCCTTTTTTATTCAGCAATCTAGATCACTTTTGTGTTTAAATTTTCTGTAAGCTTTTCATATTTATGAATAATCTAACGACCTCGTCAATTTTAGAATGTTGTTCAGATGTTTACGTATGTAAGATATTATTACCCTTCACAGGGATAACACAATTGCCAAATAATGGTCAACACACAAAGCAAAGGGAGAGGTTTTTTTTTTAGTTTTCGTGGAGGAATTTATTTTATACTTAATAATTTTTGACAACAGCCTCCGTTTAGTCCTAAGTTAACTCTGGGCTAAACGGAGGGACCCTGGTTCGAATCCAGGATGGGGAAAGCGTCTCTTTTTCTCCTAAACAAAAAATAGCTCTAGTTTGAGCTTATTTCTACGTGGGTGTCGAAAATTATTGAATAAAAAATATCCACATATGTAGCTCAGGAATTAAAAATACCGCCCCGAGGCTTTACAATATTAACCATTTATTTGGTATTTGTGCTATTTAGAAAAACCTTGTTAATGATCACAAATCTATTCCTAGTTTCAGAAATGCGTGGAAGGCTATATTAAATATCCCTTATTAATAATCCCCCCCCCCCCCCCAATATTTTGAATTTTCCCTTTATTTCTTTACCACCAAATTATTTTTTGCCAATGGGTGGCGCTGCCACTAAATCAAAACTAGCAGGAAATGGCATCACTCCGTGTTTACTTGGAATGTATTCCCGTCGATTGTCGACGAAGGATCGCGATGTCTATCTGAAACGCGTTGATATGTTCTGCCCAATATCGAAAATTGTTTTACAACGTTGTTAACAACTTTTAACATATTATATGCCAATGTTCAAGCCGAATTTGGTAAGATTCCCAGATTTCAAAATCTCCTAAAGAAACGAGATCCCTGCGCAAATAGTTCGATTTTTGTATAGATAAATTGGTTACACCTTTCCTTACTTTTGTTTTCATACATCTCTTTTGATTGCATATTTTAATTACTACCATAGTTCCATATGCAGTCCGACCCGTGTATAACGAGCTGCTTGGGACAACAAAATTGCTCGCTAAATCCATTTTGGAATTTAAGATTCCAGATGTTGAAAATAAACTCTGTTTAAATAGCATATGAGTACAATAATATTCAGCTTTAAACTTGAATTTGCTTGAAATTTAATGGACAACGTGCGTATTATATTATCACTTAAATTTTAATACGACAAGATAAAACAATATAAAAGAACTTGCATTGATAAATTACTCCCAAATTAAGTTTTATTTGGAGATGCTCAAAAACTAGTTAGAGTTGTTTGCTTCGTTATGCCGTATCTCTGTTTGTTAAAATTTCATCGTAAAATATTTAGGGCACTAACTACGTAGCCACTTGTGTGTGTGTGTGCCCGTATGGGAGCAGGGGTGGGGAGCTTCAGTGCCCTAGCCATGGTTTAAAAATTTGATTTGCCCGATTCCACTTGCGTTTACTTTCAAAAGTTATGCAGTCACATTTTAAAATAGGGCACTTTTTAGCCCATTGCCAGTTGCCAACCAGTACCAATTATTTTTGCAGATTTTAGTATCCGGTACGTTTACTAAAATGTTTGACAGCCTAAAAGGATGTAAGAATTTTTCTTAGCCCCGTAAAGATCTCATATGGGCGCTACTGGGTGTAATCTATCGCCTCAAAAAAAAAAAGTGTTTATTAACAATTCCTTAGAATGTGTTTTGAAATGGTATTTCGAAAATTCTGCAGTGTTAAATGCTGGAAAGTTGTTTCATAAAGTTCTCCGCGATGAAAAATATAATCTCAACAAATAGGGTTTGTTGTTTTTGTTTTTGTTTTTTCAAATTTTGATTTGTTTAGAATTTTTTACATTTTATTTAAAAATGTCGTGTTTTTTGTTTATTACATTCTGGACTTACAAAGGTCTTGGTCGCTAAAAGCAATTAAATTGTTTTGCACTAAATCATTATATCAAACAAGTCTACATGCTCTTCGCTAATTCCCCGAACTCGATAAATGCGAGTTCGTTATAAGTGATCTTGCTGTAATTACGCATTAAACAAATTATTTCTTTTACTCGGTGAATTAAATTTTGTTATCTTCTAGGGAACGTGAAAGAAGAAAAACGATTAAATCCTGATACAAATGACAACATCGATTGGAACGAACATACGTGTCCTGTAGGGCACAATATAATAGGTCAGTTTCAAAATTTTCCATAACTTTACACGGTGTGTATTGGCGCGAGACTTCTTGAGATTACTCTGCCTTCTCTACGAAAAAGCCACCCTGTTTAAATCATATTTAAGAATTTAAAATATACCAGCAGTTATGAAAGAAATTAGACGGCACATGTCTGTTCACTGCATTAATTTCACTAAATATTTACTGAAACGTTTTGCACATGGAATTAGATGGCATTATTATAGTGGATAAATAATGTTTTTAACGTTAATATAATTTTAGTTTAATTTAACTCTTAAGGTTTTTTAATACAAAATTAATTGCCTGCTGCTTACGTTTTTTGCTTCGTTTATGTAATTAGGAATATGGAAAAGTGTTCCTCGACAAAAAGTCGTATATGTCAGCTGCAACAGATCCAAGTCTGGAACCCTGCTTGTTGGTGGTGATAAAGACGGCTTCATTCGTGTCTTTAGATACCCTTGCAGATCGCCTGAAAATGTAAGTGCATTTAGTTTAATGGGTTTTTTTTCCCTAAATTGTTAATATTCATTTAATGATTTCAATAATTTTTAGGTAAAATATTACGAAAGGAAACAAGGCACCGGATCTATAACATCAGTACGATTTTTTAATGACAATTATCTGGCATCTGCTGGAAGTCCTGATGGAGCGATATTTATATGGAAACTAATAAAACACTAGTGATTTGATTCTGCATAATATGTGTATAAATCATGGAAAAACATTTCATTTGCTAACAGATTTTAATAAAAAATATGAACTGCGAATCCAATATACTGTATAATATGTATATAAATCATGAAAACACAGTTTCATTTGCTGACTGATTTTAATAAAATATATGAACTCTGAATCTGATGTACTGCAATATGTATATAAACCATGAAAAAACATTTTATTTGCTAACAGATTTTAATAAAATATACGAACTGTGAATCCAATGTACTGTATAATATGTATATAAATCATGAAAAAACAGTTTAATTTGCTGACAGATTTTAATAAAATATATGTGAACGCTGAATCTGATGTACTGTATAATATGTATATAAACCATGAAAAAACATTTTATTTGCTAACAAATTTTAATAAAACATATGCACTCTGAATATAATGTACTGCACGTTTTTGTTTTTAAAACATCAATAATCTCGAAAAAATTTTAAAAAAAGTCTCCAAAAGTCAAAAGAAATTAAAAATGTAACGTTCTATGATTAAATCATGATTTGTACCTATAAAATATATTTTCATGATGCAGTTTAGAAATTTTATAGTTTATAGTTTCTAAGGGAACTTACATCTGAAAATGACACATAATATTAACAGCTATAAAAGAAAACTTTTCGAACAGTTTCAACCTTTATATCTCAATAGGTGTATTTATTTCGTTTTTAAGAGCCATATTTGAAATTTGATTTTAATTTAAAATTTTATTATTTTTTCTAAATAATCATTGGAACCAGACTTACAAAAGTTATTGAATAATTATACTCTGTTTTCAATACTTTTTGTCTAAATAAAAATAAAGCTTACCTACTCTTCAAAAATTGGCATTTTCCCTCATTCGATCATAATAAACGCACAAGATACCTTTCCTCAGTAAAACTATAAATAACTTTTATTCATTATTATTGAGTAAATACGTGCAGAGAAAAAAATAAAATTAATAGCTGAAATTTTCATTGCGAGGAGCCTTTTATGTAATGCAAAGTTTCTCAAAAATTGGTTTGTGGAAAACGAAATTAATCATTTAGACGTCCAAATCTGTGACATGACTACGCTCAACAACATTTTTCGGTATGATGCCGTCATGGCATCGAAATAAAGAGACCATCCTTAGAAAGATGAATTTTTACTTTATTTTTCAGCTTGCAAATCAAAACATTGATGTTTTCCCCTAAATTCACTACTTTTTCAGGTATAAGCCCCCCTTAAGTTATTCCTCTTTTTTTTATTATTATTATTATTTCCAATGCTGTGGGCTATTCGGACAGACGTCCTTGACCCTACAATTGAGGGTGTGGGCTCTCACAACAAAAATGCTAGTAGACTTTGCAGGCTTTCTTAAATGTTGCAGCTTAGAAGCGCAAGAAAACAAACTGAAAAAGTACAGTTATTTGTTGTTACGATGATATTTTCTCAAATATTGTATAATTTTAATTTTACTTTTTATATTTGGCAACAGTGTGTACAACTGCGTTTCGAATTCTAAAATAATAACCAGTCTTCAGCTTACTACAGAACTGTGCACACGTCATTCTCGGAGGTTCCACCAAAAAGGAGTAGCAAATTCTTTTAACGTTGTACTTAACCATTTCTTTCTGACCTCTTAATTAACAATTCTAAATATTTAATATACGGGTTTGTCCCAGAAGTTCCCGGAATGACTTTTTGTAGTTGGCAACGCTGGCTGACGGGGCGGAGCTTCGGGCGGAGAAGTTGGTGGGGGATCTGAGCTTGGAAACGAGACCGGTATCAGTCGCCTGCGGGCAGTTGTTGAGGCAGGGTCACGCTCCGCGCAGAGGTATCTACTGCACCCTCGTCGATCAAAAAATGGACCAGTTTTTGGAGCAGCGTTATGCAATCAAATTTTGTGTGAAACTGGGTAAAAACGGGGCGGAGACGCTCGAAATGCTTCGGAAAGCCTACGGTGACGGGGCGATGAAAAAAAGCCAAACTTTCATGTGGCACAAGCGGTTCCGGGAAGGTCGGGAGTCCGTCAACGACGACGACCGCTCTGGACGCCCGTCGACATCACAAACGGACGACTCGGTGCAAAAAGTGCGTCAAGTTTTGGACAATGACCGACGATTAAGTGTTCGGGTGATTGCAGAGGAGTGTGGAATACCCAAAACAATCGTTCATCGCATTTTAACGGAGGATCTTCAAATGAGGAAAGTCTGCTCGAAAATGGTGCCAAAAGTCCTGACGAGTGAGATGAAGGAGCAGCGTTTGTTGAAGTGCCAGGAATTGCATGAACGCTACGAAACGGACCCAGAATTTTTGGACAGAGTGATCACAGGGGACGAGACGTGGATTTTTCAGTACGATCCCGAATCAAAGCGCCAGAGCAGCGAGTGGCACACCAAGGAGTCTCCTCGCCCGAAAAAAGCAAGGATGAGCAAATCGCGAATCAAGGCAATGCTCATTGTGTTTTTTGACAGAAAAGGTGTAGTTCACAGTGAATTCGTGCCACAAGGACAAACAGTCAACAAGGAGTTTTACTGTGAAGTGCTCAAACGGTTGCGCAACAGGGTTCGACGCGTCCGAAACGAAATTCGCGACAATTGGATCTTGCACCATGACAACGCGTCAACCCACACCGCGCTCATTGTCTCCGAGTTGCTGGCCAAAATGGGTGTGGCAACGCTGCCCCAGCCGCCGTACAGCCCCGATCTGGCACCAGCGGATTTCTTTTTGTTCCCAAGGATCAAAAGAACCCTGAAAGGAACTCGGCATGGGACGCTGGAGGCGGTAAAAGCAGCCGCGACGACCTCACTGAAGGAGATTCCCGTTGACGACTTCCAGGGCGCCTTCAATGATTGGGTGAAGCGTTGGCAACGGTGCATCGAAGCAGGGGGAGAATACTTTGAAAAGTTCTGAAAAGATTGTAAACTGATATTGAATAAATGATTTTAAAAAAAATCATTCCGGGAACTTTTGGGACAAACCCTGTATTAATAAATATCATTTCAACTGGATGAATTACTTCAGCGCTTATTTCTTCAGGAGGACCCTGGGAAGAGCAACAATATTTTAATATATAATATAGGCGTTTAAGAGTTTTAGATTGAACCACAAAAACTGCGTGCTGAAATTTAATTCAAACGATTAATATCGCAGTCACGGACGATATATTGCGACGAATATGAATATAAAGATATCTACAGTTAGCGTGGAAAATTCTGCGCATGCGCATAAAAACTGTACAGAAAATTGCATATAAGGTATATAGGGGGACATCGTAAGCATTATATATTACAGCATAGGCGTACGTAGAAAGTTCATAAGTGGACTACAGAGCTACAACGCCATATATTTATATGTATATATACAAAGTTTCATCGCAAGGGGATTACAACCCCAACGACCCCTGCCTGCGTACGCCAGTGTATTACAGTCAAACCTTCCTAAAGCGACCACTGTAGGTTCCGTGGAAAAAAGTGTTTAGTGATTTTACAGCGCAAGGTCAGAAAACGGTCATGAACGACGGGACGTATTTTTTTCGAGGAATTCAAACCTTTTAATGCCTAGGGAACCAATCCCTGAACTACAGTAAGCAATTTGTTGTTAACCATTCTAATATGACATCGTTGGGAATCGAACCCGTGTTAACGACACGTTAAGTAAATGCGTATAAGTGTACCACCACAGGCCTTATAGAAAAGTGGTTGCTCAGCCAGGTGGTCTTTTAATAAACGTCTTGTGTGAAGAGGACAGGGCCATAGCTAAGGGATGGCGTAGAAGGCCCACGCCAAGGGCGCAGTCGTGGTAGGGCGTAAAATCGACTGAAATAACTCACGGGATATATAGTCGTGACAAGGAGGCGCCATCTAAACAGTGTTGCCAGGGGCACAAGACCATCTATCTACGTTCCTGGAAGGGGAGAACCATAGACATGAAACGAAACACAAAACAATTGAAATTACAAGCATAAATAAAAGAATTATACCACATTAACATGCAACATATAAAAATACAAGGTACAATTTGCCAATTTTTAATATTAGTTGAAAGCTCTGAAATTCGCAACTTCTTAAAAAAAACTGCTGGTATCATCCTGCTCTGCCCTGTGTCGTAACCCTCTGATAGAGCGAAAGCCACAACATGTAGAATAATGAGATCGACCTAATGGGTCTAATTAAAACTTATTGCTAATATGATGTAACCAATAAAAATAGAAGGAAGGATGGCGATGACGAATGGCGGTACACAAAATATATTTATTAAGGTCATGCAAATGATAGTTATTGTCACATGCAGCAAATCTGTAAATCAATATGATCCCAATCTGACTTAATTACCCCTATATATTAAATCGGCCATAGCATTTCAACAACATATATTTTAAGGTCACAGCAGATGAAGTTCGAATAATGTAAAGGGTCTTACGTTTCCGATACATATGATAGCACCAGACGTGAAATGGCCTCCAGTCGATGTGAAGTTTGTATAATATGTATATAGGTATAATAATCATAATCGATTAGTATTATGCTATGTTATGTCGAATGGCAAGAGTATTCTCTATTCAGTTGTTGTTAGCTGGCGATGTGGAGCCGACTATCTATGGCCAAGTATTGGTCTGGTAATAATCTACTGTCTTTTAATATCTGTAAATTGATTATAGTTGGTTCAATTTTATCTATGTTTATTTCAATGTGTCCACGCACGCTCAAGGAGCAATATAAAGCTAACGCTGTAGAGACGAAAACCGGCGTGACGAAAACAAACGTGAAAGGTCGCGTCATATACGTAGATTGCTGGCACTATACTGTGTGCGTAGGAGTTGGTAGAGGAAGATAATTATCAGCCGGAGGTTTCTCGGGTCCTAGCTCTTGACGAGACGCCGACGTCCGTTCCTGGACTCTCTCCGAAGACAACCGCAGTCATCCGGATCCAATGCCAAACTTCCTCCCCTCTCGTTCAGCTCGTTTATTTCTCTCTTCATCCTCTCGAACATTCGAGAAAACTCTTTATCTCCAGACCTCCCCGTACCAGCTAATAACATCTTCAGGGTGGTCGGTCGTTAAGAGTTATAGGCGGTGAAGTGCGTTTATTTCTTCTTCAATGCGCCCGCTTTCCAGAAGACCTTTTCACTTGATTCCTCCTTTACGCGGCAAAACGTTAGAGCCATATCCCCAGGGTCTGCACCTGTCTTAGGATAGCAGATTCAACGTCGCCTTTCCGCGCAGGCCATTATAAAGGAAAATATATGCCATCTGTATCGAAATTATAATTATACGTTAGTAACTTAAATTTATAAAAACGTTATGACGTATTTTGAGGCGATCATAACACCTGGTTCATGAATACATCGTTTCCACTTAGCGAATTTTCTATATAACGAATTTTTTTCATGGAACCGTCCATTTCGTTATATAGAGGTTCTACTGCAGTTTATTTCGAGGTTACGGTCCCTCCCCCTGGACAATTTTGAAAATTAGAAAATTAAGCAATGAAATATTTAATTTTCTTCAACAGATACTGAAGTTTTTCTTGATCTATTGACCTCTTTGAATGTTTACTCAGACGAAAAGACAGAGAGTTGTTTTTCGGAACAGTGGTGCAAGAAAGTAAGGGACTCAAGGAGTATCAAGGCCCCATTGGATTTCAAAACATATTATTTTCTCTAATACCGCTCTACATGATCTTGCAGACCATGCCGTCCACCCTTGTGAGTAGAAAATAAATAAATAAATAAATTAATTAATTAATTAATATCGGAAGGATGGAGGGAGATTGCTACATCCTGCAAATATATCGCAGTTCTGTCTAGGGGAAAAAAACACATTTGCAGACAGTTGAAAACTTTTGTAATTGGATATAGCTGTGCATCTGAGATTTCAAAGAAATGGATATGAGGAAAATAACCTAAACAGCATATTCACTGATGAGCTGCATTTTGTCAGATTCTTTTTTAGTGGCGTCGTTCAATATTCATTATTTGAAGCTCGAAAGAATAGAAAAATATTGGAACGGTTTATGCGAGTCAATTTGTAAAAAATCAGTTCTGTTTGTTTCTTCTCTCTTCCGCGAAGTCATATTTCCTCGTCCTTTTCTGTCTGTGGAAGTGGGGGAGCAAGAGAATAGCTTGCTTCAGTAGAGACCTTCTGGGAAGACCGGATCCAATCCCTTGAGCCTCAGGGATCAGACTGTCCCCAATAAATCAAAGTACCAGAATAAGCATGGCTTTGTAGTTGTTGTTGTTGACTGTACAGGCTGATCTGAAAAAGATAGGAACAGTCGGCAAATAATAATGATCTGTGATTTGACACAAGAACTAGATAGGAACTTTACTACGGCATTATTAAATCGCAATGGGCGAAAACGATAGTAAATATCCTTCCTTACTAACCCGATTAACACCGACACCCCGGCGGCATTACATGTGTTTTTGTTTCCTGGAAGGATAAACTAAATAATAGAAGGGGGGTTGCGCTTTTTGTGTTCAGAGGGATAATATGAGTTAGAGTTTGAGTGGCACCAAAGAAATCAATAACTCTGGGGGAGCGAGGGGGTGCAGTTTCAGTGAAAAAGCAAACAAAAACTGGCTTAGGAACACAGGATACAATAGCAAATCTGCTCTAAAAGCAGAGTAAATAATTTATTTTTAAAGGACACACAAAAGTGTTTAGTGCGATTTATTGATATAATCATGTCAGACAGTGAAAGTTTATCTAGTATATCTTTCTCTCCAGCGAAAAAACGCAATAAAGGTGTGATCAACAGGCATAAATACAAACAGGTTGCGATTCGTGAGGACAAACTGCATGGGCGAGCACATATAAATTATGCTGGAAAAGAAGTTCAGCCCTGAAACTGAAGACGACTGCAAGTAAGTAGGAATAAATTCGTAGTTTCTTATCTATTATAGTTGCATCGAAAATTCATTAAATTAGCATCTCAGATTATTTTGTGCTCACCTATAACAAGTATTTTGCTTTTTAGGGGTCCCCGTAAGTGTTTCTCGACTGTGTCTGCAGAAATGAAACAGGCAATGATCGAAAAAATGAATGCATTTACTACCAAAGACGAACAAAACATTTTCTTGCAAGAACTGATTGACGTACACCAACCAAAGAATTGTAAGAAGCGAATGTCCGAAACAGATCTTCAGACAAAAAGTAAGTCTAAGGCACGGAAAACCAAATCAAACGTATTTGTATATCGCATTGAATTTAAAAATCGACATACTGTATGTGGCGTTGTGTTTCAATTTTTTTTTTTTTTTTTTTATCACTAAAAAAAGAGTTGTACAGCTTTGCTCTTTGAAAAGTCAAAACCCAGTCCTTTAGACAAGAGAGGAAAATCGGGCGGCTCTCGTTCAGGTATGACGTCAGGAAAAAATTTTCAAAAAATTCACGAATTTATCAATGGCATTCCAGTCAAACAAGTCCATTACGCATCGACATCAAAAAATATCTGCCAGCGGAGCTAAACGTGAAAATTATGTTTGAAGGATTCATAAAACAACATACTGAATGCCTGAACCTTGTGAACTTTTTTATAAAGTATTTTCATGAAAATTCTAATTTATCTTCCGGCCGACCCCAAATCGATGTATGCTCTAAATGTGAAGAGCTCAGTACCAAAATAAAAGATTGTCATCTTATTTAAAATGACAAAAGAGTGGCAGTAGCAAAACATATAGTTCGCAAACGAAGAACTTCAAAATTTTTCAAAAAATTTGAGTTAATAAGGTTGGTATGTAAGGATAATGATAAAGTAGCTGCATTATGATTTGATCATATGCAGAATCTCCCACTTCCTTGTTTGCCAGTAGAAGAAATATTCTATTATCATCAGCTTTGGGTCAGCGAGTTTTGTATACATAATTTGACGACCGAAATAGCTACATTTTATTCATACCAAGAAAGGGAATGACAAAACGGCCCTGATGAAGTCTGCCCTTTTTTGAACGATTTTATCACAGAAAACATTCCGAATGATGTGAAACAGCTTCATCTTTTCTATAATGGTTGCGCAGGGCAGAACCGCAATAATTCGGTGATACGCTTTTCACTTGCGCTGACATTAATTGGAAGGTTTGAATAAGTTTCAATTTATTTCTCTCCACGTAGTCGTTCCTTTAACGTTTGTGACCGAAATTTTGCAAAGGTTAGAAGGGAAATTCGCCGTCAGGACCGAATTTATACACCTCAACAACACGAAGATCTCATCGTATCTTCCTCAAATACTAAGGAGTTCAAAGTAAAACACGTAGCACATCAAGATGGTGCTAATTTTAAGAATTAGTAGCCAGCCTAATTTAAAAAGAAAGCCCTCTCTAGTAGAAGTTACGGAAAAGCGGTTCTCAAGGAGCAAAAAGCTTATTTTGCTGTAAATAACTTTTATGAATTTGTTTTCACCAGTCAAGAACGTGGGGTGGTGAGAACCAAACCCTTCGTTGACACAATTGTAGAAGAACGGTTTTGCCTATTAAGTAAATTATCTGGAGATACGCCAGTATATTCATCCCAGACCCAACAAGCAATCATGCTTACCAAGAAAAATTCCAATAAACGGAAAGAAAATTATGGGTATCAAAAAATTACATCAATACATCCCAGATCATCAGAATTTTTATTAGGTGATTTACGACTGGCCCACCACGTCTACTGGAGCAGCTGCTAAAGAAAGTTAATTTATTATTTGTTTGTTTGTCATATTTTAAATTCCTCTTTTTCCTGTCTTTGTTCACGCTTTGTTTATGCAAATGTCTTAAACATTTAATTTGTAAAAATAAACATTATTCATTAAAAAGTATTATAGTTTATCTTGAAAAACCTATGTTCATTTTGAAAACGGGTCATCTCCAGATAAGAAAGACCTGTTTTTTAGACAATTATTACAGCAAAATTTCGGATTCATGGCAATTTCAAGTAAGTTTTAACTTTCGTTAAAAAAAAAATAACTAGACGAAATAACGTTTTTCGTTTCTCCTGAAAAATTTTAAAATGTGGAGTTAACCCCTTTTCAAAATGACCGATTCTTATACTATTACTTAAACCAACACATCACAAACGCCATTAATAGATAAAATACATGATATCATTATAACCTAATTTACGCATGAAATGTATGACTAACAATTCAATATTTGATAAAAATTGTTTTTGGTTTAAGTATCATCGAAGTACCAAAGGTTGATAATTATATAATTTCAAAACATTAGAAATGAATCATGAAATCCTAATACTGAATGACCGATCTATATTCGATACTTGAATAGTGAATAGAAAAATACAATAAAACTTCATCATCAACAAATATTATTTGTGAAAAAAAAATTCTAAGCAAATATATTAATTAATACTGATCTTAGAATTTATATTCATATAAGTGCAACTAATTTTTGTGAAATTATGGATATGATTAACGATTCATTAATTAATAAATAATCGTACCCGTAATTTCACATTGTCATTTTAATTTAACAGGTCTTTATTTGATAAAACATGAAAACACACAGAAGACGGTAAATAAAAACATTATAATGGTACGAGTGTTGTAAAGAAAGTAATGGCAACCTAGACAGGAAAACGGCACAAGTTCGCACATGCGCAAACTTGATACGGACGCCTTTAGGTAATACAAGTGATGATATGTAGAGGGCATAAATCTGTCAATCCAGTCAAAAGGGTAGTTGCTGGGTGGGGTTGAAATCTAGAGTGTCATTTATACCGCTCTGAAGCGTGTTTGCAAAAGGTGATCAGCGGTAGTGGATAAAAATCAAGGCAGCCCGTGACAAAAATATGCGGGAATATCATTACGAATTACGTGAAACTTATGACAACAATGCGTTAGCATATGGGACGGCTGGACGATGGGTCAAACCATTTCATTCAGGTAGGGAAAAGACAGCGGATTTAACAAGCACAGTTCGCCCGTCATTCTGAACATCAAATGGTGATCTTGAAAAGACTGTCTTGGAATACCTCCCCCCCCCACTCCCGTATTCACCTGACATGAATATTTGTGACTTTGATCTGCTTCCTCAGTTGAAGTAACCCTTCAGGGCATAGGCGTAGCCGGGGGTGTTTTGGGGTTGTAACCCCCATTGCAATGAAATTTTGTATATTTAACATAGGAATATATGAGTTGTAGCTCTGTAATCTCCATCACTGAGCCTTAACCTTTCTTATGAACTTTTTGCCTAGGCCTATGATTTAGGTATCTGATTTTCTCACGTGGCTTCTGTACTCGGAACAATTGGGCGCCCCATCACTGTGATTAACATAAACTACCTTGTTAATAGCATCCAACGGTTTCTCGACATTTGGCAAAAGGCACAAGACTTTATTGGTATTCAAGTTGATGAGATGAAATGCAATTTTGCCTTTCTTCCTCTTCTTGGCACTGGTGTGGTCACTAGGGCAAACAAAGGCAGATATTCAAAATTTTTCTCCCCAGGACTATAATCAATAAAACCAACCAATTCAATATTTTTATTCACTGTTTGTACATCACTTAACTGTGGAAAAGTCCTATTTGGCCTTTTTTTTAATTTTGCTATAAACTTTCGTACGAGCTATGTTGCCACTCCTTTATTTAGAACCCTCATATAATGAGGCTGGTAGGTCGGCTGTATGATTAACATAAATAGTTTCGCATGAAAACAATTTACAATTTTTATGAGCAACTGTAGACTATCACTAGTTCTAGATTAAAAAAAAAGTGCTGGAAAAAATTGAAAAACGCCTAAGCTTTAAAGAAAACGGCTTTTGATCTCGTAACGATTATGGTAGTTTAATCACCAAAACTGTTTGAGCGATACTTACTCGCAAACTAGTTTCTCGCAAACTTCTTCTTTTGTTTGTTTGTGAATTTTACGGCACAAGGACAAAAAGATCATGCGGTGCCGGGAATCTATTCTGCAAAATATTCCTAAAATTTTCTTTTAGCGACCATAGCAACTAGAGATCCAACAACTTTTTTCACTCTTGCAGATAAACAGTTTTTTCAAACAGTTTGGAGTTCTCTCCCCCCTCCCACCCCATCACTAACATGTAGCAAAAAACTTGACTTTACTTGTGCCTCGAGTTGTAAAAAACCCGGGAATTTTGGGCAAATTGGAAACTTTGAATATAGAAATGAAAATAGCTAGAATAAAGGAGGTAGTCCCGTCCGCGCCTTTCTTCCTATTGGTCGATTCGACACAATCAACCAATAGGAAGAAAGATGAGGACGGGACTACCTCCTTTATTCTACTTATCTTGGTTTCTTCCCATCAAAGTTTTCAATGTGTCCAAAATTCCCGGGTTTTTTACAACTCACTTGGGCGCAAAGCAGAATTAACAGTGGGGGAACAGAAGGTGAGTAATGGATAATTGGGAAGAAAGTTAGTCAGTAAGAAGAAACGACCGATTTTCACGAAGAAGAAATCCAAAACGGACAGGGGGACTATATCAGAAACGGTCCCCATTGGATTGTCGCGGTTTTTTAATACAGTTAGCAGTACCCCAGTTCTGGGATTACAGCTCCGCCTCCGTGGGTGCACCCTTTCCATTAAAACACATGCTCAAGAAGTGAAGCAGTATTCCCGTCAGAGTTGTAAAAAAACGGGAATTTTGGACGCATTGGAAACTTTGATGGGAAGAAACCAAGATAGCTAGAATAAAGATGGTATTCCCGTCCTCACCTTTCTCCCTATTGGTCGATTTTGTCGAATCACCCGAAAGAAAAAGAAAGGTGCCCTTCTTTTTTTTTTCGCCTCCTGCGGCCACCCTTCCCATTGAATTACTTGCACACTACATATTTACCTACCAAAGAAAGGTGCGGACGACACTACCTCCTTTATTCTAGCTATCTTGGTTTTTACATGCAAAGTTTCCAACATACCCAAAATTCCCGGGTTTCTTACAGCGCTAATTCCAGTTGGCCACCCTTCCCAATTGCCCTTTCACAATCCTAGCCTTGCAGTTACGAGAATTTCCAGTCACTAATCCGGCAACAGCCCTTTTTGTTTTGAAGAAAATTTGTTTGGGAGCTCCATACATTAAAATTGAACGGAGATGTCTGGTATTCCTGATAAAGCTTGGCGTCCGCCGTTTGTTATTTTTGATACTACGTGAGTTTATTTATTGAATACTTCTCATTTGATTTCTAAAAAATTAAAAACAGCTACAATGCAGGAAAAAGCCACACGTAAACAAACCATGCTTCTTTTTGATCCCACCCCTCTAAGTACAGCAAAATCTCTTCTAACGGATATTCCTAAGATACGTTTACCCTTTTTTACAAGTATATAAAAATCCTCTGACCAGGAACTCCTTCATCACAATATCTCCCTCTTTTGCAGACAGATTTTTCTATCTGGTAAGTAAAGTACGCTAATGAATGGTTGTATTGTACATATATACATTGAAGATCCAAAACATTATGACCATTAATGTAGAGTTTTCAAAACTAGAGTTCAAAAAGTGGCGTAGCTCCCCCCCCCTGAAAATCCCACAGGTTCCAAGAAAACACCTTCCAGAGGTTTCAAAAATAGTCGACTTGAGGACTTAATCCGACCGCTACAGGTCATGAATTCGGAGAATTAAATATTTTAGTGAAAAAAGTTAATTGTGCCAACAAGTGTTCGGTTCAGGCAAAATTAGATAAGTATTTAATATAATATGTAAGTATAGAAAGTAGTAATGAAGCTTGAATGTCCAAATAAAGCTAAACATCGAGGTAACGTTAACTCATTTTTATAATTTACGTAATGTATTGTACTTCTAACAATATCATGATAAATTTTAAATTAAAAGATCGTTACAGTAGCACACATCGAATGTATTTTCAATTGTTACTCTGCTAAGTCACTACTCCACTTTAGTCATAATTTTTTGGTCCCTTGAGTTATCAAGGTTTTACTGTATTTATACTTTTTTTTTTAAAATTTTAGTATGGGCGAAATTACCTTCGAACTCTACTGGAAACATGCACCAAAAACATGTAGAAATTTTTCGGAGTTAGCCAGACGGGGTTACTATAATAATGTGCGATTTCATCGAATAATTCCAGATTTCATGATTCAAGGTGGTGATCCTACCGGAACAGGTAATTTTTTTTTTGTCTCTTTAATGGAAAACATTTAAGGTTTTCCAAAATACAAATATGAAGTGATTATCTAACAATCATTATTATATGTTTTATGATGATGTATGTGAAACAGGTGCAGTGACTATAGCCAGGACTTAATTTCTAACCAAATAGCTGTAGGAGTCCTAATATTATAATAAATGGATTAAAAAATCGATAAATTATGTAAATTGTTTATGTCCATTTTTTTAGAAAATAAAGTCCATGATCTTAATTACAAATTTATTACTTTTTCATGACAGCGTCTATTTAGGGACTCTGGCTAATATTTAAATAATTGCCAAATTTGAAGAAGTACTAGAGTCTGGTTTTGGTAGGCTTCCAGCTAATTTAAGCCCTGATCATAGCCCAAGAAAACATTGAGCTTGCTTCAATTTGCAGCAAACTTTATTATGTGTAAGCATATCATGGTTTAAAGTCACTTGAAGCTATCGATCCCATCTTACAAGTTTGAGATATAGAAATACAAAACAATTTCTAATGTATGTGCTTTTTGTAAAATACTATTACCCTTCACAGGGATAACACAATTGTCAAATATGGTCAACACAAGAAAGCCTCCGGGGCGAGAATTTTGTGAGTTTTCGTGGGGGAATTTATTATACAATAATTTTTGCCACCCACGTTTTAATAGCTCAAACTAGAGCTTTTTTTATATTTGGAGAAAAAGAGGCGCGGACCTCATCCTGGATTCGAACCAGGGTCCCCGCGGTGTCTTGACCTACTAGACGAACGAGGACAAGAACAAATGCATTTTTCTCCGTATATGAAGATGTAAGATATTATTACCCTTCACAGGGATAACACAATTGCCAAATATGGTCAACACAGAAAAGCCTCCGGGGCGAGATTTTTGTGAGTTTTTCGTGGAGAATTTATTATACAATAATTTCCATTCCAATCGAGGATGAGGACGGCGCCTCTTTTTCTCCAAAAACGAAAAAGCTCTAGTTTGAGCTAAATATACGTGGGTGGCAAAAATTATTGTATAATAAATTCCCCCACGAAAAACTCACAAAAATCTCGCCCCGGAGGCTTTTCTGTGTTGACCATTATTTGGCAATTGTGTTATCCCTGTGAAGGGTAATAATATCTTACATCCTCATATCCGGAGAAAAATGCATTTGTTCTTGTCCTCATTCATCTAGTAGGTCAAGACACTGCAGGGACCCTGGTTCGAATCCAGGATGAGGAAAGTGCCTCTTTTTATCAAAATATATATATATATATAGAAAAAAAAGCTCTAGTTTGTGCTATGTAAACGTGGGTGGCAAAAATTATTGTATAATATTTGCTTTTATTGCTGGTAACATATTCTATTTTGAAACTGAGTAGTATGACAGTTGACTATACTTCCAACTACCAGCACTTAGAGATATAATGGTAATATTATATTTTGCTAAAAATAGTTGTAGAAATTGAGAACGATATGTTCCATTTCTTTCATAAATATAATGTTTCTATGCCGAAGCATTTACTAAATTTGTATAGTTGAATAAATCCCTCATTATCGAAAACAAGTATGAGATTGTATAGAAGAAATTTTCATTCTACCCGTATACAATTATTGGTACTACATCCATTATAATACAATTGATTATTTTTGAGATTAAGAGAATATTAATTATTAACATGATTAGGTTAGAAGTGGAGGAGAGTAGAAAGCAATAGCTTGTTACAAGGCTCTCTTCCAGTATAAATTTTCATTCATATTGCATTTTAAGAAATGAACCATCATCCATTTGTGAAATTCTGATAATTTTATTATCAAAATCACTTACTATTATATTAGTTTTTTAATAAGAGTACTTAAATTTTGTTTAGGCAAAGGTGGGTCCTCGATTTATGGAAAAAGCTTTGAAGACGAAATACATGACGACTTAAAACATTCAGGTAAATTGCAATATAGAGTGTGTGCCTTTAATTATCAGTGTGAATATAGTAAAAATGTTCAGGTATGTATATTGTTGTCAACTGAATGCATGTATTAAATATTGGTAATCATATTATTAAGCATGGGTTTTTGGGTACTTTCTTATTATAATGGCCCCCAAAATATATAGATAGTGGATAATTCTCACTAAAATCTTGCCACATGTTCTTATGTTAGGAACCTTATTCTAATTCTGTATCTATTTTTATATTATATATAGAATCTGTTCTATATATATTATTCTAATTCTATACCTCTATCTATTATTATATTATATATAGATTATATCTATATTTATTCTAATTCTATATCTGTTCTTATTCTTATCTTAGGAAACAACATCTAAATATTATTTTTTTTATTTCATATTAGGTTGTTTATTTTTGCAATTGCGCTTCACAAACTTGGTGAAATCGTAGCTACGATCTTGGCCTAATCTAGAAGTCACCAAATAAGATTGGGGGCCCGCTATAATAAGGAAGTACCGTTTTTGTATTTGGTGATGAGTTCCCACATGTTTTAAACATATACTGATGCTATCCTTCATGAGGAATCAACGTAGAACAAACTCTAGTGAACATAGAGTGTTGGTATTTCATACTAAATAGCATGAAATGACAACCAATAATAATATTGGTTGTCGACATCAGTGTCCCCAATCGGCAAAAAATAGTTTGGAAGTGTGAAATACAGAGGAGAGGATGGGGGGGCGGGGAAGGATATTAAGTTGAATGGTTTTATAAGTAATAAAGGTAATCATATATCTAAGAAACTTGGGACTTCATTGCTCCGGTTAATGAATTTTGATGTTAATATTACCTTGTAGATTTGCTGTTTGCTAGGCTGTTATTGATTTCCTTGCGAAACAGCACTTATAATAATTTTTAATTTGCTTATAGTTTCTGTGTATCAGTTTAGTACAAGGATCTTCAACGTTTTTTAGTCCACGAAAAAAACAATTTTGCTTATTCTTGTAGGCCCATGGGCCGCACTACTGTATCAGCAATATTAGGACCGAACAAAGGTGGCTCAAGGGGTGTGTCCCCCCCCTGGATCAGCCTTTATTGATATTTTTTCTTGAAGTCTCTATATTAGTTTTGTGTCTCACACAAAAATATTTTCAAGATTCGCCTCTGAGACAGTATATATATATTACAATGTAAAATATGTATGGAAGCAAAAAACATTTACAATACTTTTAGTTATTAATATGTAAAGCGAAATCAAACCTTTTAGCGAGATTTTTGGCACTGCTTATTTTTAAAAATCCTGTCAATATCAGGTCTTATTTTTGATATTGCAACCCTAAGAGTGTTTCTAAGGTGGACGTCAGTTATTCTGGTCTTAACTTTTCATTTTATCAACTTCATTTTTGAAAACAGTTGTTTGTAGACGCATTTGCTTACGCAGAGGGGAGGTTGATAGGGGTTCTAATTCCCATTGCAATTTTGTGTCTATACACACGGATATATGAAGTTGTAGCTCAGTAACCCCTCCCCCCAATTTTAAGCCTGTAACCCCCTGTAAACTTTCTACATCAGCCTATGTGCAGATATAAATGATCCGGAATAGTAACATTTTCAACGAGTGCAGTCAAATGGTTGGGAAGATGTTCTTATCGACATATTTAGAATAGAATTTAATGAATCCTAAGTTGATTTTGTTTTAAATCACTGTTGCACTGCAAATCAATAAAACTTACGCTAATGACCATATACACTAGAAAACTAAAGTAAAACACGATTGAGGGGAAAACCATGTGTTACTTTGGTTCTCTAGTTCAATGTTTCTCAAAGTGTGATCTGCCATGACTTATCAAGTAATCCACAGGATCATCACCAAATTTCATAACAAAAAAATCAACTAAAAATTGCCGGCGTCAATACAATTTAGGTTCGTGCGAGATTTAAGGAATTTCTCATAAATATTACCTGTTATA
The DNA here is from genome assembly GCA_006491805.2 of Dysdera silvatica. NCBI lineage: Eukaryota > Metazoa > Arthropoda > Arachnida > Araneae > Dysderidae > Dysdera > Dysdera silvatica. The sequence continues at coordinate 33,765,344 of QLNU02003225.1, read as the reverse complement.
AACCTTATCTTTCGGCGATTCGTGAAAGTTTTGACTCCTCTAAAAATACCCATGCTGTCTACATTGCTTATTATTATTTAATTAAATTACTGATGTCATTTTCATTATAAATTTGACAAAGTAGGATCGCAACTTATATCCTCTTTATCAAATAGTTACTCTAAAAATTGTTTCAGGTGTGTTTGGCAACAAATCCATGTTTGAAGAACATGGTCGGATATTTTAGAGATTTTCTGCCAAAAGTTAGTGCTTTTTTAAAGTAAAAAACCCAAAAAGCTTAAAAAATTTACCACAAAACGAGTTAAAATTAACTACAAATTATATTTCAATGAATGAATAAGTCTCTCCTTTCGGAGCTTTTATATACATATATCATACATAAACCTGCCAATAAATCATAAAAATTGAGGGTTATTTTAGTTACGTCTTTCATTGGGAGAGACGGCTGTGAGGATCAGTATAACAGTGACTAATTAGGGTTTAATATTATTAACCATACGTTGGCAAACTTAATTTCAGGCAATATACTTTTTAAAGAGGGAAAGACCTTTCCCCGGTGGTCTGCGATTAATGAAGGAATGCTTAAAGCGGTTCGTAAGTGACCGAAGTTTGAGAAACACTGTTCTAGTGTTTTAAGATATTTATTATGAAATGTGAAAATACCAACAGAATAAAATATATAGATTTCAGACTCCAAGGGAGCAGGGACGTTATTTTTGTGTGAAGCAATTTGTATTTTTTTCTGAGCAGGCAGGCCACATAAAACATGTTGGCAGGCCATGTGTGGCTTATGGGTTGAAGACCCCTGGTTTTAGTATTTATCAAAGTTTGCCTTCAAACTTAACTATTCATTTAGTTGTTGTTTTTTTTCCCTTAAATTTTATTGCATCGAAAATGTAATAAAATCTGTAAGCTAACATGGGTTTTCGTAAGTGATTCATGAGAGAGGCATTGATTCACTAAACAACCAAAATTCAAGTCCTTCAGAAAACTCAGATGACTAGCGATTTTTAAATTTATTATTATTGTTTACTCGACTACCACACAAGTCTTGTAAGTGTAATGACAGAAAACTAGTGGATTTAATCTCGCAATTAAAAATACATTTTGAAGGAGGAGGACTGGTGGGTGAGTAAAACCCAACAAACAGCTATTAATAAATTTTTTTCCAAGACAAATAAATTTTAATATTTAACGTTTTGTTGTAAATGCATTCGTTATATTCAAGAAACGCTTATGTCCGTTACCTTAAACTTGTCTTACGTGCTGAAAATCACAGAAATTTCAAAATGAAGTATTTAAATGATTGAAATGTAATATTTCACCTACTTCAGAAAGACCCCCGGTCCACCTCTTTTACAGCCAAATTTTTCTATCCAGTGAGTGACCGCTAATGAGTGAGTTCGCTGTATTTGTAAATTGATTGTAATCAAATTATAGCTGGCTTTGGTTTGTGTTAGTGCATTTTATGGTCTTGAAACTTTTTGATTATGTAAATTTTAATGCATTGTCCTGTATTGTTAACTATAATTAGCGACTAAAAATCAATAAAGATTTGGTCTGCAAAACCTGGAAAAGTCAGGGAAGTTTGAAACAGAATTTGGCCAGACCACCCTTGAAACTGCAAACTGTAGTGCAATCATTGCATCATACAACATAAGCAGTCTTTGAGCTGAAAAATATGAAGTTAAAGGTTAAAATATTTAAGATGTCTAAAAAAATAACTGCATAATACATGAAATATAATTAAACCGTCTGAAATTTTGCAAAAAAAAATATATATATATACATATATTGAATAACAACTGTTTGATAATTTGTTCAGTGATCTTTATGTAAATTACAAAATATTTTTTCTCCTTTCCATAATTGGGAGTTACGTCTGTGTTTAGCAGAATACTACAAATACAGTAAAGCTTTGATTTTATGTTTCTCTCTGAATTTACACTACAGTTTAGACCGTTTTTTCTCTTGTTTTACTTAATTTTGCAGTTTTTTTTTTACATTTGAATGGGAGCATAAAATGGAGTTTCACTGTACATTACACTGTGCATACAGGTTGATTATGTAGTTGAATTTGTATTTTAATTTTCCTTAAAATGTCTCTCTCTCTCTCTCTTTTTAAGGTGCTGGAATTTTGTCAATGGCTAATTCTGGTCCAAACACGAATGGAAGTCAGTTTTTCATCACGTTAGCCCCAACACAGTGGCTAGACGGGATACATACCATTTTTGGCCGTATTTATAGTGGAATGCGTGTTGTTGACCGAATAAGTAGAGTACCAGTGGACAGTAATGATCGACCACTTGACCCAGTAAAAATCAACAAAGCTTCTGTGAAGTTCCGTTAATTTATATGTTTATTAAAAGATCTTTCATTTTGTGTAAGAACCCATTTGCAAGAAATAAAGTTTTATACATTGTATTTACTCATATTCTGTTATGTGTTTCAAATTAGGCAATTAATTAAATGATGGAATTCTCAACTGCACATATCATTTACAACAGTGGTTCCCAACTCAATTTAAGTCGCGGACCACTTTTCCACTTCAACTGTACCCGCGGACCACTTTGAAAAATTCTCACAAGTTCAGAGGTGGATGTAGGGGGTGGGGGGGGATAATCTCTCCTCCCCTTGAATGAAAATTTAACATTGAAAAGATACAAGGTAAAGGTCCAATGAGGTATCATTTTCAAAATTTGAAAGTCACTAACCCCCTCCTGCATGACCTCCCAATGCAGTTGACTGCAAGTATCTGTAATAAAAAGGGACAGGTCTCTTGTGGGGAAAGATGTAAATGTATAGAAGTAAACAAAGCAGTGTTTCATTTTTATATTTAATTTTAATATTTAATAATAATTTTTTTAAATACCTAATGACCCATCTTGCTGACCATTTGGGACTCGTTCACAGACCACCCATGGTCCACGGACCACCAGCTAGAAACCACTGATTTACAATGAAACCAATACAAGGAGTTACAGAGCATCAATGTTGATCGGTTGATTACGTCATAGATATAAATTCCATAATACATACTTGTTTCCCAGACAAAATTAAATATTTAGTGCCAGTATAAAGAAAAATTATTAAATATCATTATGCAAATGATTTACTATTTTAATACGTCCGTATTCGAAAGCTGCAAACTTATACTTTTACTAATTTTAGATTGACTTCATCTTCCATCATATCTCTAAATAAACCTCATCTTACCAGGGTGGTTACTCAAATTCAATTTCAAACTTTCCTGACTTTTCCAGGTTACCAGACCAAGTCTTAATCGATTTCCAGTCGCTAATTACAGTAAACAACACACAACGCATTAAAATTTGCGTAATAAAAATAAGTTTCTAAGACCATAACATCCCTAACACGAACCCCAAAGCCATTTATAACTCAATTACAGTGAATTTACAAATTCAAAAGCTGTATTAAAAAGTGTATTTCTTTACACTAAAAACTTGCATTAATTAAATATTTACAGCAACATTTCCATTTGGCCCTTTTTGAGTTCATTATAAAAGAGTTTAACTATATAATCGCAAAGCTGATGCTTCATCTTCTATTTCATTTAAAATGTGTATGACTGTATATAAGGCAAAGGAGATTGGTATGATCAAAATCCCTTACAGATTAAATAATTTAGCTAAAAACACTTTTTGTTTTTCAAGTTTTAGTTACATATTTGGCAAACATTTTCTCCTGAGAAATATATGGGCTTAATAATTTTATATAAATTATATTAGTTTTGGTGCAAAATGGTAACTTTTGGAAGAAGTTTAGTCAAAAGTATAAGATTTTCAAATTTTTCAGTAGGTAATGTGGTATGAAAAGCACAGTTCAGGAAAATTATTTTAATAAGCTACAGGGTGGTTATAATTAAACTTGGCCTATTTAGAGCATCCTGGAGCTTGAACCGTTCAACGGATTTTACCAAAATTGGTATATATAGACTAAAAGTACTTCAAAGTATGCGGAAAAGGAATCTAAAAAAAAAAATCCATGTTCGCTAGGGGACGCTTTTTAGCGCAATACTGCAAAAGCAACCCATGAAATGACTAACACGCAAGACAAATCACATTTTTAATGTTTACTAACATTTATTGCATCGAAACATTTCAAATGAACGTTGTGCGAGCAATAACAGCACTTGCAGGCGTACTATGGAAAAAAAAGATTTTTCACATGCAGACAGAGTGTAAAGAAATGCAGCAAGTAAGCAGCTATTAATCGTGTACAGAATGGAGGTTGCTCAATGTGGCCGCTATCATTCACTTGTAAAAGTTCATGGCCTTGTCAAATGTTCCATGACAGCCCTTCGGTACCGTGAGTTGCTCCAGACGTTTGTTGTTCTGCAACTACAGAAACAACAGTACGTTACGTCTACCATTTTCATGCAAGATGGTGTGCACAGTCCATCAAAGCTTTTTTGCTTCGACATTTCACTGATGAGTGTGTTATCGATTGATTGATTGATTGTTTGGCTTTTTTATGGCGCAAGAGCATCTGGGCTATACTGCGCCAAGAGTGTGTTATCGGTCGTTCATTTACTAATCACTGGCACACGTTTGCCAGATCTCACTCCATGCAACTTCTAGTTGTGGGATCATTTAAAGAATTTGGTTTATTGTGGAAGTGTTGCTATGTTAGCAGAATCCAAGAATTCCATAACGCTGCATATGTAAAGCCTCACGGAGGATTAGTTGCGATGCGCTGTTGAACACATTCTGCATTGGCTTGAATTGTTACACGTAAATGACGGCGTCCACATTGAGGAACACCCATTACATCGTCCTGTACACGATTAACAGCTGCTTAAATGTCATATTTCTTTACGTGCTATCCTCATGTGCAAGATTATGTTTTTTTTCATTGTACACCTGCAGCGCCTGCGTACTGTTATTGCTTGCACAACGTTCATTTTAAAATGTTTCGATGCACTAAGTGTTACTAAATGTTAAAAATGTCATTCCTGTTGTGTGTTGGTCATTTCAGAGCTCGCTTTTGCAGTATTGCGCTAAAAAGCGCCCCATAGCGAACGTTTTTGAAGTAAATATTTTTGCAGATTCCTTTTCCGCATCCTTTGAATAACCTATATACCAATTTTGTGTGCAAATCCGCTGCACGGTTCAAGCTCCAGGGTACTCTGAATGGGCAAATTGTAACCACCTTGTACTTATTACAACAATAAATTTCAAATTTCCCCGACTTTTCTATGTTTGCCAGATGTGTAGACACCCTGTCTTGTATATACAACTACCTTCACTTTTATACTTAGCCATGAGGGTGGGCTTGAGCCCACTCTCTAGCTATTCAAAAATTTGATTTGCTGATTCCGATATGCATTTACTTTAAAAAAAATTTACAGTCACATTTTAAAATAAGGTACTTTTTAGCTCATTACTAATTGTCAAGCAGTATCAATTATTTTTGTAGCATTTTGGTATCTTGTACATTCACTAAAATTCTTGACAGCTATGAGAAGGAGGTAATTTTTCTCAGCTCCCCACCACCAAGAAGTACTCATATGGGCACCCATGTACTTAGGTTGTTTTATAAATATTTTCATTGTGCATGGCATTTTCTGCAAAATTCTAACACAAGAGCATGTGTAAAAATTTGCATACAAGGTTGTCAAAATGACATACACAAATGGTTTAAGTATCATGGCAATCTGGCAGAATGAACATGTAAGGTGACCAGTCAGCATGTTGATCATTAAATTTTGAAAAAGTGACATTAGCTCACACATCGAATAATTTTCAGTTGGCTTAAGAAAGTAATGTTGTATGCATATTGGCCGTTGCACTGCTTATCAGCAATCTATTGTCAATAGCATTTGGATAAATGTTATTTCCAACTTACTCGCGATGCAGAATTGCATCAGTGACAAATCTTTCTTTGGCTTAGGATCCAATAATCAGAGCCAGCTTTATATATTTGGAAGCTATAGTTTGCAGAGATTGCAGTTATATTATGTAGAGACAGGTGAGTGGAGGTCATATATCCCCCGTTTGGTGGAAAAATTACGTTAGTTCCCCACGGTCTCTATATTAGAAAATGAAATTCAGAACTCAACCTCCATCATTTGGTCATGCCTTCTTCCAATTTCCTACTTACACCAATTTGTGAAGTGGAAAAAAACGAAGAATATATTTATATACAGTAGAATCTCCATATAATGAAATGGACGGTTCCATAAAAAAAAATTGTTATATAGGAAATTCGCTATGTGGAAACGATGTATTCATGAACCAGGGTATTACAATATAATACCACAATTAAAATCCCGCTTTACAGTAAAGGACTGTTTGTCATAAATAACATTCAACCATTTAAAAATAGAAGTTTTCAAGTGTGAAATATTTCTGGGCCTAAAAAAATGAGGTGAACAATTCTTACCTTAAAATGAAAATGTATTTAATGCTTCTTTCATACACATTCATGCTTTTGTAAAAAAAAACCTCTTAATATCCTGCTGCACAACAAATGGCGGTGTTGATTCATCATAAAAGTGTTAGCACCCCTGTGGGAAATTTGCAAGGTCTGGATTTCTGGTAATCAAACGAGCAAAAAAGCGCGACAAATAATACTATTCAAATAATACAGTGGATTCAAGGACAATTGGGACCTGTTCCAAGCCTAGCAGCTTCGCACCATATGGGGCAACCAGATACAGGTGTGCGTGTGTTTAGGAAAACTTTTTATTAGGGATTTTAAAATCCCTTAGACATCCCTCATTCTATTTGGTTGCCACTAATCTTAAAATCGTATTGTATTCCCACGGTATTAGGGAACCCGATGTCACTGACGTGACCACTCGATTTTCTGTTTTAGTCGTTAAAAAATTCGTTATATAGAAGCACTTTCATGTGTAATGACCATGGGGATTTACCAAAACTTCGCTATATGGAGGTTCTACTGTATATTTGCCAAGAATTGAAGAAAGGTGCACAAAAGATGTTACTGTATGTAAAGGGACATGGCAAATTTAGACAAAAACAACCTTTAAAGGCTTGAGTACTGGCATCAGGATTCTACAAAGCAAAAAGAAGCTGGTTGTAAATAAAAATCTAGATGTGGTCCTATGTGACTGCCTAGACTATTAAGGTGACTGCCCAGATTATTAAAGCTACATTTAAATACATTGAGATGACATGATAAATGAAACTACCCAGACAACTGTGTCAAACAGCGCACCGTCCGAACGCAAGATATAATGGTCCGGAGATAAATCAGTTATTATAACTGTTCCAGTCTGGTACGTTCTAAACGCATCAGCTTGGAGGTGCATTGGTGAAATCTTAGAACATGTAGCAATCCCTTTATGGCTGGTATAGGTAATGCTCATCTATATATCGTAAACATCTGATGGAAGTGTCTATGATGTACCAACAAGCTTTCATGGTTCGTTAGATACTCAGATCCCCACAAACAGAAAATGTCTAGAATGCGATGGAAATATCTACAAAATTAAAAACTACTAACAAAGACTGCTGCAAAAGGTAGTGAAATTAATTACTAAAAAACACATTCTGTACTATTATGACCAAGAAAACTATTTTATTTGGGCAATAAATATTATCTTTTGATCTAGAAATTTTATTGTGTCTTATTAGCTAATTCGTTTTGCCTACAAATTCCAGGTAAACTGCACTTTTCCACCTGTGTGTTGTAATTTCAATTTCAGAGTGCACATCAATAGTTGCAGTAAACACTTACAAGCAAGCACAAGTAAGTTACAAGTAGTAAGCTATTGAAAGGCTGCATCATGAATGCAAGGTAAGTTCAGTGATATAATGTAACCAATGAATTAAATTTTAACTCGTATATAGTACAGCATCTACATTCATAGGTTTATTTTACAATTTTTATTTCATTTTATGTCAAAAGGCCAATGCAGATCAATGATTTGCTAGGGCCTCTTGTTTAAAAAATTACATTAAATATGTATCAGAACTAAAAATGACTAAAAAGTACTCAGTACTAGCACGATTCAAACTCTACTTTTCCCCCACTGTAGAAAAACGTGTCATGCCAAGGGCAGTGCATGACTTAATTTAAAATCTGAGAAGACTTACATTTTTGTAAAGCTCACAGGTCAAGTTAAATTGCTACTCACATAACCTTGTTTGAGCACACTACTTCTCGAAGGTAATTTTAAGAAGAAAATCATAAATACATTTGTTAGCAATTTATGGCTAGGTAATGTGGTTGTCTCACAATCCCATAATGTCGTCCATAATTGTGACAGGCATCCTTCCTTAACCTGATTTTAAATGGCAGCAAGTTGCAAGAACCAAGTAGCAATGAATAACTAAAATATCCAAATCCAACAAATACAAATCTTCTACAGAGTTCCCACTCACATTGAAGGGAAAAACTCCCCGACTTTTCCAGCAAAAACGCCCAACCAATCACAAGAAACTTTCAACTAAACTTCGTTTATGGAGATTCGTTTGTGGGAGATTTAGCTAATCAACACAGAAGTAATGATGGTATTCTCCCCCCCCCTCTGACTTTTCCAGGTTTGACCAAAAATCTCATCCCCCTTTAGGAACGATTTCAAATTCCCTGACAATTCCCGGTTATGTGGGAACCTACCTTCTATATCCAGTACACTGGAAATTCTTTATATATATATATATATTGAATATATATATATGTATGAGGAGTTTGGTATCAAAGACTGACAACTCCATTTTTTTCGCTCCCTGCGGTGGCGCAGTGTGGTAACGCGTTCTCCTATTGCGCGGCTAATCCGGGTTCGACTCCCAGCAGTGCAAAAAGAACGCTTACTCAGAGATCTCATAAAGATCGCACTGCTCACTGTAGTCCGGGGTTTGGTTCCCTAGGCCTTAAGAGGTTCGGATTCCTCGGAAAACAGTAGGTCCCGGCGCAGCATGACCACTGTAGTCTTTGAGCCGTAAAACCAAAAAGCAACCAACCATTTTTTTAGAAATTGAATTATTGATGCATTCTTATAGAATTTTTTACGCCGAATTCAAATTTGAGGGCTTTTTAGTTTCAAAAACGGCCAGAACATGAAGAAAATCTCATTCAAAAGTGAGCCTAGGCTATTGATGCAGGAAACAGTAAGTTACAGTTTTTCGGCTCTGTTAAAAAAAAAAAAATTTAGTTTTCGGTCCTCGCTATCAAACTCCTCATGTGTAAGAAATTTAACAGAAATTACATTGCTCCCCATTGTCATTAAGCTCACTGCGTTTTACTGTACATAGCAAAGGCCACACATTTGAGTTTTATGGTGCAAGGACAGCAAAGGTCATATGGCCGGCCTAGGGTTTTGCGAGGAATCAAACCATCTCCACCTACTAATTACAGCAAGTAGTCAGACTGTAAACGTTATCCCCCCCCCCTTTTTTTTTCAATTTTTGGAGCCAAACATGGGTTAACAACACGCCAGGCGAATATGTAACCATTGCATTATCACAAGGACCAACTTATTTTTTCCGAGTGGGTAATTTTAAAAATTTGCAACTTGTAATTTAATTCTATGTTTTGCTTCCCTAAATAAATGTGGAATACAATACTAGACAAACATGTTTTAAAAATTCTTTTATTCGTTCTGTACAATAGTACCAAAAAAAGAAGAGGTATACAGAATGTGGTAAGCTTTAGCGGAGAAAATATATTCTGGAGCAAGTGGTAAAAAAAGAAAAAAAAAAGCCTTAATAACTAAGCACAGAAGTAAATATCTTAATCAATATTCTATACAAGCCTTTATCCCGGTTTTCGCATGTCATAGAAATTTACTTTTCACTTCTGCAATTCACCAGACATCGGGACATGATCATGTAAGTATTATTTATATTGCTATTTAAAATATAATACAAGTACTTTATACTGCCTTGTATATTCTGAAAGGTAGAAAAAAAGACAGGTTTGTGGTTCACATTGCAAAGTAGGCTCACCCAATGCAGCTGCTCAGAACAAGCAAAGACTTGAAAAGACAATGTGAAACCAAATCACCTAGTGCAAGTAGGTCTCCATTAACATAACGTCACAATTCCAACAAAAAATTAAGAAAACTGCTTTTGAATCCAAATGAAAATCTAAACACCATGTTCTTGGGAAATCCTTACCAAAATAAAAATGACGAAATGTTTTGATATGGCCACTCGTCTAAGAATTAGGTTCGTCTTTCGCATCATTCAATTCATCTTTTAAACTATTTAATTCTAATTCCTCTTCCAGTTCCTCCAAGTCATCATCCATAAAATCGTCATCATCTTCCACCTGCAAAAGCATTTATAATTTATTAGTGTCATTACACAACATTTTTGAAGATGAGGATTGTGACATGAATATATGAGGCGTTGAAAACAACAGTTGTATAAGTCCCAAAAATTAATTTTTTGAGTTAAGTCCATGGAAGTACCCTCTGGGGTTGCCTTGTTGCCTGCAACACTGGTATATGACCATAGTGTAATAAGTTGTTGCAGGATAGCACCACGTTCTGTTGGTCTAAACGAAACTGGGTGGATCGATTGGATGCAGATCCTTTCGTATCTCGTTTTAAGTAAAAATGGACTTGTACCATTGCTGTTTTCAAGGCCTCATATGTCAGAGTGTGTTTTCTAGTGCAAAGACAGCCAAAGGCATGATACATCAGGAACTCTATTGCTTAGGATAATGTTTCTTAGCTACCTGGCCTTGGCTTCAATTATACAGGGTCAAACAGATTCTCTGGAAATCTGTCATTTTAGTTTTCTACGTATTTTTCATGAATAAATATTTTATAGTGGAAATATTCCGAGGAGGAGGAGGATATTTGCCAAGGTGTAAAAAAAGCTCAGACCCAGGATATATAAATAACATCTGTACAGCAAATGCCTGTGACCAAGCCATGTAGTTTTAAATATGGAAGTATTCGTGAGTGATCAAGAATTTTTAAACATTAAAATCTTTCGACATTCAAATAAGAGTATATTGCTGATTATGACCGGTCATAGAAATTATTTGAAAGGCTATTACAACAATGTGAGCTGCATCCTTCGTTTTTATAACTGAACAAAGTAACATCTATGTTCCCAATGTCGATGACCAATAAGCAAAGAAGGTGGCAAAGTGTGCACTAATACTCCTTGTGATTATGACAAAAATTATACTTAAGACAGTTTAATGTATGAACTTAAAAAAAAAAAATAGAGAGAGGTATTTATGAGTTCATTGAAAACTAGTAACATAAAACGAAATTTACATACAGAATGCACTATATTTTCAATGTTTCTTCGTATAACGATAGAGCGAGTGAAAAACTAAAGCAAATGCCTTATAGCAGTAGTTTCTAACCCGGGCACTGCAAAAATGACATTTAGCCAATGTAATTTTAGAATACTAAGGGCACCGTAGAAAACATTCTAATACTCTAAGGTCACTGTGAACTGAGAAAGGTTGAGAACCACTACATTACAACACAAGTGAAATTGTGCATGTAACTGTGCGAAATCTTGAGCAAGTTTTTTAATCTCATATTCTAGAAAATGGGAGACCTCCAATGTAACATAACCTCTAAATCAAAACACATTTATATTACAGATTTGGGAGTTAAGCCTGATAGCCTTTAAAGTAGTGCTTGTAACAGGACCTAATGAATTTCTCTAAATTTTATATTTCCCTTTTAACCTTGCAGATTTTCTTACTTTTCACATCTATTAACCAATACTACATATTTCCAGTGATTGTATTAGATTAACTATAAATCCATTGTACAAGACAAGATACAAAAAATTATAATGTAGCTTTAAAAAAATTGCCAAAAGTAATTACATGTTGCCCCAAGACTTGCAAGCGATTTTTATATTCGTTAACTTTATCTCCTTGCTCAGTAAGTAAGATCAGCATGTCTTCTTGTTCTTTTCGAATGGTGGTCAGGGAAGCCAGCACTTGGTCCTTTTCTGTTTGCACCTCTTCTAACCTTTTTTCTAAGCCCTGAGGGTAAAATTCATGGAATCAGCAAAATAAGTTTAAAATAAACAGATCATTAAAAGTAATTCATAAATCAGCTGAAATCAGATTGTTAGGATAAAATGACCAGTACCCCATATAATTTAATTATTGCACCCCCATTTCAGAAGTGACAACTCAAAAATTTTCGAATTCCAGCTAAAACTGTCATTAAGATCAGTAACAACATATCTTAAGAAAAAACGCCACATCTAACCTTCCAATAGTGTCCACAAGAAATGTAAGAGCTCAGGTTATTTCATGATAGTTCATGCAGTGCTATGTAATTTAAAATTATTTAAAACGCAAATCGACAAATTTTGACTTGTCGCTTTTAAAGCAGGGGTGCGATATATTGAAGTGCCATCGAATTAGAACTAGGAAGCTATCTGTAATTCAATAATATATCCTAATAAGTTTGTATTTTATTATGCGACGACACAGCTTATGCCCAACTGCACTAGAAATAATAACTTTCTAGAGGGCCTGAATATTCTTTGGCTATATGGGTAGAATGTAAGGCAGATTATAACGTCATGCTTGATTTACGATGAGTGATACTAACGTTATAATACAAGATTTATTTACACTAGTGTTTGTACATGAATTACCGAATGATGACAGCAAACATGTGCTTTCTAGGCTTAGCAGATGAGTGACGATTACAGGAAGGACTGACCTCTGCCACGGACGAACTGGAAACCTAGTCGAGATTTACCTTCCACCTAGTATCAAGTTTCTCTTATTGGCCAGCAATAGTATGATGGCTCTGTTAGCTATGTGCTACAACTCCATGAGATCCCCAGAGCGAAAAGCAAGAAATCAATTACACTAACTCTGTCGTAGATATGCTCATTAACAAATTAATAACGCACCCACATAGAAATGTTGGATGCAAAACTCTGCAATTCTATCTCAGGCAGCCATGTAAATGATTACAGCTGTGGTATGATTGAATATTGGGTCTTGCCACCATGGGTTGTAACAGTGCTCATCCATTCCACAGTAAAAAGACATATTATTAAAAACTGTATTCATGTAGTGTTTTTTTTTTCTTTAATCATTGACTGAGAGATTGCCAACTACTAGATATGCCTCTATAATATGGTTGAAGACATTCCGGCCAGTTAAAACTTTGAAAGAGGACACATTACACTGAGAGAAGCAGGATGGGCACTTCAAAGAATTGCCTACCATTTAGGTCATTCTGATCAAGCTGTTATGAAGTACTGGATGGCCCTGACAGATCACCAGTGGACAGAATAGTTTGATCCACTAACAATGCATGAGCAGGTCCAATAATTTCGTTATCCACTATATAGAGACATGCCACCTTCATTATAGAATCTTGTGTCGGCCCAAACCATTTCCAAGCAGTTAACAGAAGAAAATTTGGTGTTACGGTATTGTGGGTCTTGCCACTGATGGCCAGCTACAATCATCTTCATTTACAGTGGTCTTGTGAATGGAAAACCTGGACTGTTAGGAACCAGAACTGTATAGTCTTCAGTAAAGAATCTGGATTCTCTTTGGGACTCCATGACAATAGTATTTGAATATAGAAGGCATGTGGTAAGCTCTTTAGCCTTGCCTTTGAAGAGTAACATACTGCCCAAGCTGCTAAAGTGGTGATTTTGGAAGTTATCACGTATGGCAGTCTGTCATCCCTAGTCATGACACAAGGGAAATTAACAGCTCAGTGGTATGTGCAGAACATTCTGGCAACCACATGTGTTGCCTCTCAAGGGAGGGCTTCCAACATGCACTTTTTAGCAGAATAATGCTCGCCTTCAAACAGTAAGAGTTTACAATGAATGCTTCCGCCAGGTTAACCCAATACCTTCGTCAGCACATTCGGCAGATTTATAGTCGATGGAACATTCATAGGATGCTAGCTTTGGCAGCCTATGAGTGTACAGGATCTAGACGTCGAGAGTGTATGTGTTGTAATATCTATAACAAATGTGATATTGGATACTATACGAAACATCTATGCCTCCATGCCTGATTGTTTCTCATTTTGTATTCAGGCTAGAAGTGACTGAACAAAGTATTAATCCTCCTTTAAATTATACAGTTTTCTCCTATAAAATTATCCTTTCATCCTGATATTGTATAATCGCTTACATATATCACCATTACCATCTCCACATATAAGGTTCCATTTGATTCTAACGATTTCTTCTTGGTGAGTTGTTTTTTTTTTTTAATGAGCATGATCAAAAACCTTTACTTTGGTGAAGTTATTCTTCAAATTCAATTTATTCTTGGAACTAATTCTTTTGAGTTATTTACAGAACAGAGGTCACTTCCATTCATTCTGAAGTACTTTGACCATTTTGAGTCATTTACTCATTCTTGGTCCATCTAATTAAAACATATTCTAATGTTCACAAATATTAATATTACAAAGAATTTACATAATAAACTTTTACATCAAACTCATTTCATAGTAAAAGGGAATGGATCGTTTTGAATTATTAACAAAACATAAGAATCGTTCTTTTAAGTGCTCTCATTTAGTTTAGATCAGTGATTTTCAATCACTTACAATTCATGGCACACAGGACAAGATGTAAAATTCATCTTCACACCTCCAGCTTTTTATGGAGAGATTTCAAAAATTAAATTATGGGAGATTTTATTAAAAAAAACGACCACCAAAATTAATGAATTTTTCCTTAGAACTCTGCTCCAATTCCTATTGCACACGGGTTAAAAATCGCTACTTTTGAACATATATTCTCTTTCCCATTAACAGCACACTAATCTATCCTCTTATTTAGCTAGTTCCGTATATTTTAAATGATAGTCTAATGTTAAGCATAACTTAAAAAATCTAATATGTTAAATAAAATCACATATGTAAATAAAGTTTCCAAATACTAATCTACATAGAAAACGGGTTTTTTTTTATTTATTTATTTTAACCTTATCCATGGATTATCTACATGTTTGCTCACTTACCATGTCTTAAAACTACGTTACGAGTTTTTATCGATTTTAATTTAGGAACTTCGTACTTTGATTTTGGAGTCATGATCTTCAGAGGTATTTTGATTTGTTCCAAAACTCTGCAATTTTTCTTTCAGTTGCTTGATTTCCTCAGCTTGTTGCTGAATTGTTTGCAAAAGTTCTGCATTTTTTCTCTCTGTATCATCTTCAGATCCCTTCACATTTGCTTCTGCAGGTTGAGGCATTTCCCGCTAAAACAGAAAAAGAGGCAAACTCTTCTAAACACCGAATAATAGATTACATTTTAAAAACAGCACTTAAAAGCAATTAAAAAACCTACTAACATCTTGTTTCATTTCAGCCTTTACTTCATTTAGTTCCTTTTGTTTAGCAGTGCACTGTTTCTTTAATTCTTCTAATTCTTCTTTCAGTTGGAGAACTTCTTGACTAGAGCTGCTATTTCCAGATACAGCTATTGAAATCAAATGATAAAGAAAAGCGACTGTTAGCTATTACACAATATTTGTGTTTTTATGATGAAAGAACAGCAAAGGTCATGTTGTACAGAGATCTACACTTTTTTGAGGAATCTGAACATTTTAAAGACTAGGGAAGCAATCTCCAGACTACACAAATAGTGTTCCATCATGAAGCAAGTGAGGTTGGATTTTGTAAGCTTTTTGGAACAATTTTTTCATCCGATCATGATAATATGCTACTGCCCCACTTGTTTCACACGAATCTCTGTCTCTCATGTGGAAAATGTTTTTTGCTGGTGTCCGAGAAATTTTTCCCTCAAAAATAAAAATCCACCGCTCGTTGAATCAAAATTGCACACACTAGGGAAGTAATAAATATACATGCTGTTTCCTGAAATCTTCTCCTGTAATTGATGTCATTTTAACCATGACTGCATCACACACATGCTTCAGGGCTGCTACTTTGTGCACTATTATGAAATGACTTTTTTTTTTTTTTTTTTGGATGAGGTAGGTAATCTCGCACCCAGGCACACTACAGTTTTATGTGAAATCGCAGCCTGTCACCGAAGTAATCAAAAACTGAAATTTAGCAAAACAGCTAAAAGTATTACCTCTATGCCATACATTGTAGTGACTTAAGTAAATTTAGTGTAATTACTTGCACAGAGTAATTGAATTAACAACTTTGCTAATAGAATGGAAGAGAGGTAATAGCCATTATAAAATGGTGAAATTCACCACACCATTTAGAAGTTTGTGTTTCCTCACTTCTGCTCATGTATTATACATGTCATACTCCATGTTTCTTTAATTTATGCAATTTCGATGGAACATTTATTAGCTTTTGCAATTACCTGAAAAACTGCTCATCGAATATTTTAATTTTTGATGAACTTCATAATTAAAAAATTTTCAAAATACATTTAATAATAAATTATATAAAGCTGGGATATAAAAACACGAACTCACAATTATTTTGATAAAAAAAAGCAGTATTAAAGCTTAATGAATTGGTTGGCTGAATTTTTAATACACAAGGACAGCAGAGGTTACAAACAAAGCAACGTTTGGTTACTCTACATAGTAATGTGTTTGCTAAGATCGTATCATAAGCAAACATAATATAAAATAACACTCCATTCATTCCAGTTACCCGGCCTAATTGAGATTAGGTTTAGATAATCAGAAAGCCAGACTAATTTAGTATATAGTGATACAACGGATGAATGAGTAGTTAGTTTGGTGACCATAAGGTCAATAGATTCTCTAAATGGAGAATGGAAAATAAGAGATTCTATTGCACTTACTGAAATATTAAACTTAAATACTGATACATAATTTAAAGTTTATTAATTAGAAATAATCATTGGAGACAAAATAATTTTGCATTACGCTCCTTATCTAACTGAGCACACTTTGATGGATTTACCATGCTATTAGAAATGGGAAAGACTTCAATGATTGGCAATTCACTATTCAGTGATGCGATTCGTTAAAGTTCTACAGTGCAAGGACACTTAACACTTTACCTACCAGAAGTTTTTTTTCACCAATGCTTAACGATTGGTAGACTATTAATCAGTCTTTCGATCGCCAGCGTTTGTTGGCCGGAAGCCTATTAATTGGCACAAATGCCTTTTTGTGAAGTACTGCTGTTATTTGTGAAGAATCCATATAATCTTCACTCGAATCGTTCGGTCTTTTCTATGCATTCATTTCAGTTGTAAGCAGCAGGTAAAGTGTTAAGATCATGCCACATCAAGACCTACAGTTTTTAATAGAATTCAAATCCATGTTGCTTAGATAATTAAACCTTGAAATAGGAATTGGTAAAAAGAAAAAAAAAAAGTATAACTCATTATACCAGTGGAATTAAAAATGTAGATTTTCTGCACAGTAAACAAACATGTTACCTCTACACAGCTATACAAGTGATGCACAACATTTTTGTTGATTGCTTGAACATCTCAAAATCTTACAATAATTTTTAATTTAATTCAATTGAAAAGATATAGGGGGGGGACAACCATGAAACGACACATCGCGTCTTCAGGCATATGCAACTGGTTAGTGAAAAATTCCCTGACTAATAAACAAAACTCTGATTTGAATGTCAGCTTCAGGGACAATATTTACACATTTAGAGGGTTTATACTCAAACAGCAGAATTTTCTCTCTAACTTTTCCACGTGGTTTTAAGTAAAATTCTAGTATTACCTTTTATGGTACTTATCAGTTATCGCTGGTGACATTTCTTGGCGATAAAAAACACCAAAAAATAAAGTTTTCATAACTGGGAAAAAGCTATAAAATCAAATCTCTACACTGTATATACATATCACCATCAACCATTTTCAATCCACAGCAGGATGGAGGTCTCTCTGTTATCACACATACACGTAGTACGGTGAAAGAAATACAGAGGAAATGGCCTTAAGCGCAGAATGTTGGCCAAACGGGTTGGCAAGCTGGACCTACAGTTTAACGAAGATTCCAAACTTCACCATAGATGAAATTCTTGCGCTAAGGCATGACTTGTGTCACCCTCTTACGGAGTGACGTATTTTATTATTTGTGGGACTGTATTACACACCCTATCTGACTTTTTTCTGGACTTTCATTTGCTGCTTCTCATGACAGCAGAACGCCATTTTTCAGCAAAGACAAGCGATAGAAAATAGAAATCCCTTTAAAAAACACACAAAAGAGAATAGGAAAGTGGAAACTGGAGGACTAGAAGGGGAGGCAAAAATGATAGGGTGTGGGCGGCAAAAAATAACCCCCAAAGCAGCAGAGAAAACTTGATTGAACACAAAGAAAAAATAACACCATATTTAACATCGATACCTAAAAATTAGGTTTCTACTATATATCTGGCATTTTTCTGCTGGGAACAGTTTACATGAGCACACAAATATTTCACATGGTGGAAAACCAATGGCACTGTTCCTTAAGACAACTACAGTGGAAATCGATCTATGATTCACTCAGGCCGCAACACCATAACACAAATAATGACAATCCAATGCATGTCCATGACAAATTGCAAGATCACATCTTCTCGTAGGGAAAGTTTGCTAAACAAGCGACGCAGAACTAGTAAGTAAAAAATTTCCTGACAATTTCAGGTCTTGGGAAAAAAAAAATCGAGATTTTTCCTGACTTCTCCCTGACATTTATATCGAATCACTGAATCTCACTTTCCCCTGACAATTCCCAGTCCTCCAGAAGCATTTCCTGCAAGAAGTCTTTCAGAAGCAAGAACCCTGCATTCTCATGAAGTTTAGATAATTGCAACAGAAGTTAGGGAAGTTCTTCCTGACTTTTCCAGGTTTTATCAAAAAAAAAAAAATCTAGTTTTTCCCTGACAATTTCAGGTTCACTAGGTTTTCTTTGTGTGTTGAAACTCTTATTGTAAGCTAAGTAGAAAAAAAATCTAGCGACTTTTTAAATGAGGATCACAGCATTTTTAACATAAACAATATTAAGGTTCTTCAATACTATAGCGGCGTCCAAAGTATATCGCCAAGATAATGGGTAATTTTGGTGAAAATGTCGCCAAAATTTTGCCAAGTATTCTTATATTAGCATGGTGTTGCATTTTTGCTGAAGCTATTTGGTAAGGTTCGTCTGCTAAGAATTTCAAATTTGCATTGGTTTTTGTGCATAAAGTTACTGATTCAGGTAGCACACATCGAATGTGATTGAAATGGCATGAATCACAAAATGATGAGTTGGGGATCCCCTTTGGTCTCTGTGATTCAGGTAAGTACTGATTTATTTATAAAAATACTAATTCATATATTAACGGGAATACTATTGCGAAAAAAAAATATATACATAATAATAAAATATTAGATATAAAAGCTGCGATCTTGGCGAAATTTAGAAGTCGCCAAATAAAGTCAGACGTCGCTATAGTACGGAAGTACCATGTTTCTTACATAAATATACACACATATTTGATTCATGGTTGCATCAACAATCGAGTTATTCATGTTCGTTTGTGTCGATTGAGATTCTTTCGAATGTAAAAACTACCTTATAATTACATACCACTAGTTTACTGGGTGCCTGCCCTCAAAGGAATGAATATATACTGTCACATATTAAACTCCAGCAAAACCATCAACCAAATCAGATCCATTGCTTTTGTGGGAGAGTTGGGAAGGCCATGCAATATTTATAACAATTGCAAGTCGTATGAATAATAGTCTCTATATCCTATTTCAATCAGTCAGCTGGCTCAAGTCAGACTTGGTGGGGAGCAACTTTTGAAGTTAAACTCCTAAGAATCAAGTGACTAACGGGAAGTGGGATGAGTGCTGACTCATGATTACAATCAAACATCTTGATTGTTAAGTACATTGATGACTCAATTGCATATTTAAGTTGATTGTGATTCTTTCAATTGTCAAAACATTTAATAATCATGCATGACTACATCCTACAACAAGCATGTCAATCTCGCGGCCCACAACAAATATTTTTGCGGCCCAACGAATATAACAATATGTAAAAAAGTTTTAATAAAAATTTAGCAACAAAGTTTACAATATCTTCTTATACATAATTATTAATAAAATATGTGTACCAATCACTGTTTGGAAGAAGTTTTCTTTTTTTTGTGTGTGTGTGTGTGTTTTCTCTGATTTTTTTTTTCAACAAATATAGAATCAACGCCTATTTAAATGCAAATGGAGGAGATTGAAATTTAAAGGCAAAATTCAGTGAAGTTGGCATGTCTGAATTTTACAAATATTTACCTGCGAGATTTGAAAATACTCAAAATTTCATACGTGCAATTATTATTTTCTTGTCTGGAAGTACTTATTAGTATAAACAGTGATTTACAATTATGAAAGGAAATAAGTCTCCTGTGTAATGCAGAATTACTGATATTCACGTTGGGCCAGTTTTGAAAGTAATCATTGCAAACAAGATTTCCTCCAAAGTAGATTAGCTAGCAGTAGAAAAGAAAGCCAAGTGTCAGTAAGAAAACGTTAATTTTATCCTTGTTCTTCGTTTTATACTATACTTTTCAAAATGAGTCTAAATTCTATGGATTTTTTGTCAGCCTGCATAAACTTAAATCTTGTTTATTTGGCCCACGTTAGGCTTTAAGTTTGACATGCTTGCCCTACAGCTTTAAATAATGTGAAGGAACTTTTAACGAGTCGACCATTCAATGGACAACTGTACATCAATATATTATTCTTTTTTGACATGCTGTGAACTGATCACTTAAAGACAAACTTTTGAAAGCAAATACATAAACACAAAAGAACAAACAATAGCCGGCATTTAAAAAAAAAAAAAAGGTGAGTAAAATAGTAGCTTAAGCATTTTGCATAGAGTACAATTATGGTTATGAAATTACTGTATTATGAAAGAAAGAGCGATGGCAGTTGACGAACCTTTTTGGGCTTTGAAAAGAGCATTTTGGTCTTTCAGTTGTTGTACAGCATTTGTCATATCTTCAAGCTGCACTTTTGATTTTTCGTGTTCTACAGTCAGCTCAGAGAACCTATTGCGCAAGTCATGAATTTGGGTGTCCTTTAAAAAAATCGTAAAAGAAAACACTTAAACATCACAAAAGTTCAAAAGTAGAACATTTCAAGGAGCAAGATTTATCATCTAACAAAACAAAAAACAGGAAATAAGAAATACATATATGGTTGTACCTTTCCTATCTTCATTATGTTTCACACTTACATACTTTATATTCTGGACACATTATATACTGATGGCTTAACACTGCCAAACCACGATACATATACATATGCTTAAGTTGAACCCAGCCAAAGTGTTTGAAAAATGACATTCATAACCCCTAGGGTACGTTGCACATTACGACACTTCTCCGAAGTCAGGTGCCCTAAATAAGGTCTTCACTTATCTTTAATACTACACTGTCGTAGCTTAGAACAGAACTGTTCAGCTTTCTGTACTATTTCCTTCATACACAATAGCACAATGACAGATGCTAAGTTCAGTAGCTTCCAAACTCATAAAAGGATTATGAAAATAAAACTTGATAGCATACTTGTTCTCTTATGAGATCCTTATACTGTTGTAGCAACCCTTGTTGAGCAGGTGTCATCATAGTTTCAGGACCATTCAGCATGGCAGGTTTGGGCTGAGCAGCTTTGATAATAGAACCTAAAAATATTTTATTTGTATACTTTAATAATCGTTAGTTAACTGTACCATAACGTTATCCATATAACGTTTGTTAACTGTGTGATTTAACTATCTTTATCTATACTTTTGCATTAAAAAAAAAGTAAAGTTGCAAGTCAGTGCTTTCTTTTCTTCTTTATCATCACAGCTCTAGTTTGAGCATATAAGCATGGATGCGGGATACATGGATTCATGAAAATGTTATTAAAGGTAAAGTATTTTTGTTTACCACATTTGTCAAATCATTGACTTGATGAATGAAATGTAAAATGAAATATAAGAGATTGGCAGAAATTCACTCTTTCACAAAATCATAAAGGATTGAATAATAGTTGACAAATACATTCATTTTTTTTTTTTTTTAGAACATATTCTTTGGATTTATTTCCTTACTCTGAATGTAGCCCAGTCTGAGATTCTTGCACTTTTTGAGCTGCTTAAACGTGGGTATTGAAAATTATTAAGTAAAAATAAATTCCTCCATGAAAAATCACAAAAACTTGCCCCAGTGGCTTTGTGTGTTGACCATTATTTGGCAATTGTGTTATCCCTGTAAAGGGTAATAATAACTTATACTCTTAAATAAAGAGAAGACAGAGAGTGTTGTTCCAGTCCTAGTTGGTCTAGCCATCAAGGCACTCCAGGTTCAATGAAGGGAGCCTAGTTCGACTTCAGACCAGGGAGAATGTCTCTCTTTCTCCTATTCCTAAAAATATTGAGCTGCTTATACATGGGTTTCGAAAATCATTAAGTACTTTAGAAATTGGTCACTTCGAGTCAGTTAATGAATCAGAATGAGTTATCAATCTTATTCATTGCAGAAGATTTCTTGGGGTGAACCTTATCTCCGTTAGACACTTCCAGAATTAAATTGAATTCGAAGAAATTGTATAAGATGGTGACTAATTCCTCAAAAGTCAGGAAGTCAACCGATGCTGGGGATCAATTACTAGTGCATAAAAAATCCACTTCATTCATAACAGAAAAAATTCCTGAACTATGTTGGTGACAATGTAGAGAACTAAATCACAGTATTACATAATGAGGCATAAAATATTTGTTTTTCTTTATTTGGGGAAAGACAAACTGATATTGCATTCTGGATGATTCGTATAGCTTAAGTAATATATCTAGCTTAAGACTCATATGTTAAGTCCCATTTATATACAGTACTCTACTTGTTAAGCTATTATTTTGCTAACTCGTTAAACGATACCCTTGTTAACAAGTTAGTAAAATGACAAGATACACAATAGCTTAAGCTGTTATTTTAACAAACTACAATTGTGGGAACATGTTTTGATACTTCCCTATTGATCATTTATCACATTGACATCACAAACTTGAGATTTAAGCTCAGGTTATTTGAAATAATCAAACCTAAAAGGACGAATTAACATGGAAGGAAGTAGAAACGTGTATGAATGTGGCCGACATAAATTAGGTAGTAAAGTTGCATCATGTTACAAACATTGCAATTAAATGTAAATACCAAATGGATATTTTACCTTCGAGAGATTTGAAAAGCTTACAAAACTCATAATCAAACAGAACTTCGCTGGGCAGCTTAAATTTCAAATGTGGGTTCTGAGCAGATCTGCTATAATTTTCATTTTTAGAAATGGCACCAAGCTTTGCCAAGAACGTTTCCATGCCTATCCTTTTAACAATTAGTTGGGAAAGGTCTTCTCTGGAAAGATAAAAGCCATCTTAACAAAAAAACAAAAAAAAACCTACACATTTTACATTTACAATTGAGTATTCAAGTACTTTCTTTTGAAAATTAAGTTTTTAAAGACAAAAGACCAAACTCAATGAGCAATAAGATCTTACTTAATTTTAATCAATAGTCAAATAACAACTGATTAGGTTAATTTTTTACCCTCTTTACCTGTTGGCTTAAGGATTAAAAGAAATACGCTTTAAATTCATTTCCAAACTAGGCTGAATTCAAAAATATACCATGGATTATGGACAAGGTGGTCATAAAGGAAGTTTCTTTATATACAAGTTCATAGTGACCACAATTCTTAACGAATCTTAATGAACCACGAGATTTAGAAACTTTAAGGTATGCACTTAAGAGTTGTATAAATAACAAGAAACAAGCTCTCACAGTTGCGGTTACAGTTACTATAAATTTGAAAAATTTGGAATGGCAACACCCCTTTTTATTGCAATATTAAAGTTAGCACTGTCAAAAAAAATGTTAAAGGTTTACCTTTAGCTCTAAAAATGACTGTGAAAGAGCACCATTAAACGAAGTGAGTGTGAACAACAAAACAGTGACAAAGCACATAATTTGCATCAATCAAAAGCAGCCTTCACTAATTGGCAACAGCAAGTTCCGATGAATCAGTTCAACCAGTTCTTATTAATAGTGTTTATGGCTAGAAGTTTAGTCAGTACAGTATCTTTGATTGAAGAATGAAATGAGAACTGCTGCTATGAAGCACAGCTAACAGGTCAAGTACAATGGTACATGAATGGTGAAAATGCTGCTTTTTGAAAAATTGCCTGTTTTCCTTTGAAACCATAATCTATGACAAGGCCTACATCCTGCTCAAGCTGTGTAAAAATCAGTGCATAAATTTAAAGAAATCGGTTGCACTTGCAACAGACCTTGATCTGGGAGACTATCCACTCCTGATGACATGTTGGTCAAGTGCATAACACAATTAGTAATGATCGTCACTTAACTGCACAAGCTGCTACTTGCATCCTCAATATTAACAAAACTATGGCCTTAAAGATTCTGCGTTCTACACTGCATATGTTTCCATACCGATTCCAGGTGTTGAAAATGGGTGACGAACAGCTATGTTTAGATTTTTCAAATGAATTTCTCATAAAGTATGATAATGATAACATCTGGCCTCTATGTATACTGCGGACTGCGACAAAGCACACTTCTCGTTAACAGGCCACATTAACTCGAAGAATTGTATACACTGGATGGATAAAATCTATGATTTGTTACCTTAATCTTTACATGACTGCAAAGTAACTATGTGGTGTGGTATCAAGCACACCTTCATTCTCGGCTCCTACTTCTTTTGAACACATGACTCCACAAGGTTTAAGAACATGTATCGTCATAAGAGCAGCTCACTATGCAACAATGTTAATAAGAGAGAAATATGAGCGATACACTGCGCAAAATAATATTTAAAAGCAAAATTGCGTTTGTATGTAATTTGTTTTTAAACGTTAACAAGTTACGTGATTCCAGAGTTACAGCAGAGTTATACCTAACATTGTGTGCATGCAAGATGGTGCCCTCTTACATGTCTCAAACTTTTATTGTATTTTGGTGACAGAATAATTTTTAGCATTTTCTGTTTCCTTGGCAAACACGGTCGGCCTAACATGAATTGATTTCTGGCTATGGAGAGACAGTTGAAATCAAAAGCCCACAAAGAGAATCTTGAAAGTGTCATTTTTGAAAGAAGCTAGTACAAGGGCGATTCTACATATTCCTCCTCCAGTGTTACATGTCTCAGTGATGTCCACAATATCCAGCATGTAATGCATCATTGTCTGTGATGGCAGTCATATAGAACACCTGTAACAAAGGTAAAATGTCGTCGCTTCTTGTTTTTTCTTTCCTCTTTTGTTGTTCAGACTCTTTTTGTTTGACAGTGCTTTTGTGCAGTCATTTTTAGAGCTAAACGTAAACTTCAAACGCTTTTTTTTACACGGTAATCATATTGCAATAAAAGAGGATGTTGCCATTCTAAATTTCCTAAATTTGGTAACTGAAATCCCAACCAGGAGTACTCATCCTTGTTATTTGCACAACCCTTGAAATGTCTAAATCACAAGTTTCATTCAGATTTGTTAAAAATTTCAGTTGACAGGGGTTCATTATGGGGAAACTTGCTTCAAGATTGCCCTGTATATACAAGTATAAAACAGTAATCCTTGTTTAACAGTTTACACATTCAGTATTATTTTAAAATATAAAACATTAATTTACAAATAAAATAGTTCTTTTTTCAAGGTTGGGAGAGGGGGTCACTAAAATCTTGCTGTAAGTGTCAGCTTTGTACCATGGTAAGTTGTCATATTGAATGGAAAAGGTAAACCAATGAAGTACTAGACACTGCTAATTAGTTGTACTCTCTGTATACATAGAGATAATTTAAGTCGCAATTAAAAACCTGATAGAATGGTGTACTATAAAATGCATCGTTTCCTACATAATTCTTAAGATAACAATGAAAAGTGAATGAAAATTGATAACATGTAAGGAATATAACTCTGAATACATGCAGACTTACTTGGATGAATTGGGCTCCCCATTTTGTTGTGAATTATCATTGAATTCAATACATATGCCCAAAAGAAAGGCACACATGCCTTGTACTAAATCTTCATTTTCATCGTGTTCGGCTAAACTTACTTGAGATGTGAGCTAACAGAAACGTTAAGGAAAAAACAATTTTGTTAAAAGATTCCATTTCCTGTAATTAGTTATTGCTAACTAAAAGTTTATAGTTATACAATATTTTTAAATATTTTATCCTGGAAGAAGGGGTGAAGGTATATACAGTGCCTTTCAGAGAAAATGTGAAGCTCAGGACAACAAATATTTTAGAGGCCCTTCAAATACATATCCAACATATATTAAGTTACAAAGTTGAAACCCCTAATATTGTGAGGGTTGGGGCAGCAGCCCCTCCTGCTCCCCCTTTCGAAAGGCTCTGGATATATATTTCAGTGTTTAGAATTGTGAAATGACAGTTTTTAAATTTGTATTGTCTATAAAGCATAACATGCATTTATTTTGATACATGAGAAGTGTTGAAATTTATTAAAATTATTATGTATACTACACATATAACCTTGTCTTCTCTTCACATATCATTATCACATGTATGAATCATCATTAACAAAATGTATTATCATTAGTAACTTCTTGTTGTAACATTACATCATATCACCTCTTGATCATTGGCAACCATAACTAATCATGTGGTATCTTTGACAATGTATTTTATTTCCTGTCAACTTGTTCAGTGCTAGAGAATTACAATAAAACCCAATGACAGATATGGAAAAGTATAGATGCAAAAAAGGTTAGTTTCTTTTTTTATCTTTAGATTTTTATTTTTCTATTTCAATTAAAAGTTGCTGAGCTAATATGCATAACAGGAAAACATTTTATTGTTTGCCAAAATTATAAAAGGATACAAAAGGAATATTAGTTGCAATGCTAAGAAACTGCATAACTGCATTGGGACAACTTGCCAACCATGTGCACATTAACATCAAAAGGCCTAGTTTCGTTTGGAGTTTACCACCCTGAAAAAAAAGTTTTCATTGAAAATATGTAGTTATTAATCAGACAAAAAAAAATAATTTGTAATGAATTAATAACGTATGATTAATTATTAATTACTTTGAAGTAAATTTGGCGAATAAAATGGTTTACCTGTTGTAGCATCATACAGCACTGATTAACTAACGAAATGGCTGGATTTCCAACACCTGTCGCCAACTGAACTCGAAGCAACTGCTCCTTCTGGGTTGAGTTGTCGACCAAGCAATGAGATAAGGCTACAGCAGCAAACCAGTTCGATAAAGAATCAGAACTGAAAAGGCCTCCACATAGCAACTGCCCTACAGTTACTGTCAACACTATGGGAGTAAAAAAAAAGTTATACACCCTTAAAAGTTTCATAATAAAAATATACTTCATTTACATTTATATATATATACAGAAAACCTCCCTACAACGATATACAATATAACGATAAACCCCTCTACAACGATAATTTTTCTTGATCCGTATAATAGTGTGGCGGAGAAGTTTTACTGTATAATGAACCCTCCCTATAACAATGACTCCCTCTACAAAGATAATTTTTCTCGGTCCGTATAATATTAGTATTATATACATATTTATATACACAATTTTTATTATATACATATGATATTAGTATATACAGTCCAACTTCGTTAACGTGAACACGTTTAACACAAACTACTTCCCATATTTTGATCAAATTGCATAGGAATTCCTGTGCTCTTAGTTCCTTTAACATGAACACGAGTATGCGAAACACCATTTAACATGTCCTGACAATCACTAGCCCTCGGAAAACTTCATCTGCTTAACACAAACAGAACACATTTTTCCAAATATCTTAATGCAGTTTTTTTTCTATATAAATAATAAATAAGTTCTATATTCTTTCCATGAGATAGAAAGCTCCAGAGAAAGACAAAATTCTGTTATCTTTTAAAGAAGATAATTCCTGTTCTAATAACCCTAGAGGGTTGGGAGTGATCGAGTTACTTTGAACAGGGTAGGATGATTTTTCGTGGTTTCATTTCCATAATCCCTAAATTATGAGATAATTACATGCCTTTGTTTCTTGAATGGTGCGCGTTTCATACAGAACAGGCTTCTACACTTGATTCCTTGAAAGTTCAAGTATAAAAATGAATCGTAAAGTATGGAAATCACTGAGTTTAAGAAAAACTCAAACCAAAAAACAAAACAAAAACCAAAAAAACTAGAAATTCTAAATAATGTAGATTATGCAAAGTTGATTAAAAACATCAATTGCCGTAAAATTAGTAATTGCAGAGAATATTTTATTGACGATTTTAAAAAATTAAACCTGCTTATGTAGTTAATCAGTTTGAACCTGCTCGAAAAACAATCGGAATTTTGAAACATGAATAAAATCTTACACTCACAGGTGCAGTTTTATAAGGCTTTTTTTTTTTTTTGGCTGGTGATCTGAATGGATTTGATTTTAAATGCCTCTCTGGATGATTACAATGATTCAAGGACAGGTATGAGATAATCTGTAAAAGTTTGTGTTGAGCAAACTATATAATGTGTGGACTTTAATTTAAAATGTATATACTACTATTTCCTTGTTAAACATGCATAGGTTACAGTAAAATAATAATGACAATATGTATAATAATGGCAAAATGTACGCATGTTAACTGGAGTCCGAATAAATAACTGAGTATTACAATCCCATGCTTTCCAGATAATGCATACTATTAACACAAGCAGGAAGTCTGTCCTTGATGTTTGCCTTAACATGACACACACACACTCTCTCTCTCTCTTTCTCTATCTATCTTTATATTATATATATATACAAACTAAGAAAATCGTTGTTTTGGGAGAAGAAATAGAGCAAGCTGAAAATTACATTTACCTTGGTCAACGAATTACGATGAAAGGCGACATAAATCAAGAGATCGAACGTCGTATCAAGCTTAGCTGGCAAGCATTCTACCGGCTACAAATAATTTTTAAAAAAAAGCTCCCTATTTCTTTACAGAGGAAAGTTTTCGATCAATGCATCCTACCTGTTCTGACTTATGGTAGTGAGACATGGACATTGACTGCCAAAGGTATCCAAAAGTTACGAGTGGTACAAAGGAACATGGAACGGCAGATGCTTGGTATCACGCGACGAGATCGAAAGACCTTCAGTTGGATAAGAGATCAAACAAAAGTTTGTGATATCATTGCGAAGGTAAAAAGTTTGAAATGGAAGTGGGCAGCCCATATTGCTAGAAGAACTGACAACAGATGGACCAAAAACATCCTAGAATGGATCCCACTGGACACCACATGCCCAAGGAAAAGGCCAAAGACGAGATGGGTGGATGAAATAATTAAATATATTGGGCACAAGTGGCAGCAAAATGCACAAGATCGACTTCGTTGGAAAGATGCGGAGGAGGCCTTTATCCTGCAGTGGATTGACAACGGCTGAAATGATGATGATATATATATTACCGACCAAACCTGATTTTAGGCCAAACTAGTTAGTTTTGTCCTAAAGTACATAGGATAAATTAGTTTAGCATAGACCAATCTAGTTTATCTTAGGCTAATGTAATTTGGCGTAACTTTATTGATCCAAACAACTGCTCCGGCGCCAACCTGGTGTAAACTTTTAGCCATTAGTAGTTCCTATCTTACCCGGAAATACAGTGCCATTTGTTTGGCCAATTTTTACATTTTCACAATTGCATACAACAAAAATAAGCCAATAGTAGCATTGCTGCGACACCTACCTCTATCCCATCCATTATTCTTTAGTTTCCTGTGTCGTCAGCCACAAAGATATGTGCACATAATAGTTTCATATTTTCAGCTATTGTTTAATATTTAGTTTTTTTGCAATGAGTGCTCCTCAAGAAAAAGGGCAAAGTTATGAGAAGGAAGGGGAAAAAGCAATTTATAAAAGAACTTCTGGAGAGTGAAGATAAAAATCGATGCATTTTAATGTTATTACAAAGGATAAATATTTAGAACTACTGAAGGAGGTACAGTCCGTTGGTGGAAAATTGGCAGCCAGGTCCCATTAGAAATGAAAGGAGCTGACATCACAGACTGATTGTTTCATTGCAGTAGAGCGTCTTTCATAACTCGTTTTTCGTGTGTGAAAAACAAGTTATATTCTTTCAACTTTTTGAGTTCCTAAACTTCATGAAATTATTTGAAACTAGATCAATGGTTTAACATAACCACCCAATGCATTTATGCTAGCAGCAATGTTAGTTTAACCATCATGCCACTGAAAAATAGCATATGTGTGTCCAATTACAAGAAATAAAGTAAAAAAAAACCTACTCTCATTTTGATTATTAACCCCTCCATGGAGCGAAGTGTAGCTCATAGATACAGCTAATATACTCTCTCTCTCTCTCTCTCAGTTTGTACTTATCAGATCAGTCATAGCTGACAGGGGGTTAAAGGATAAAAAAATAAAGATAAATAAATAAAAATGTTTCCTTTCTTATATCCCTCCAAACCCTTAACTACTCGTTTTTCATAAATTTAGTTTTATTTCCTTTCTTTAAATTTGTTAGCAAAAATACCAGTCTTTTCAACAAAAAAAATTTTTTTTTTTATGACAGTCAATTCACAACCTTTTCCTTCAGTCATGGATACAAAACGATATCAATTTGTATAATTTACGAAAATTAAAAAAAGTTACACAGTAACCAAAGAAATGAATCAGCAAGGTGAATGTGTTAATTAAAGAAGTAAAGTATAGGAGCAGAATTTCAGTACAAACCATCGGATGTTGATTGTGGCAACAAAGTTTGGATAATTTGTGCTTGACCAAGCTCATTTCTAAACAGGAAACACTGAAAGCAGTAGAGAACAGAGCAACGTAGAGCAAAAGGCTGTTTTTCATTAACCATTGACATCAAGAGAACAACAATTGCAGGCCTACAGCAACATAACAAAACATGAAGGAATAATTAAAACAAAAAAAGATGATGCTGGAAGCTCTTATAAATAAATTTTTAAAGTTCAGCTCATTATATAGGATTATATGTGATCCTATTAATATTTTACATAAATTTTTATTTAGTTTCACATTTACTGATATAAAAATTAAGACAAACTTAACATTTAATACTTGAAGAAAATGTTCAATTTTCAGACATTACATGCAAGATTAAGACATAAATCTTTCATCAAAATACATGTATCTTAAACTTTTGTATTAAATAGGTTGTTTGCTTTTGCACATGTAAGATTGCATATTTTAACTCTTCTTAGTGTTAAAGCGGATAAATACAAAAACTATGCATTTTCAGTATAAAGGGATATTTAAAGGTTTCGGTAGTTTTAAGCATGATTAAAATGCACCATTTTTAGTTATCAAGTAATACACAAGGGTAACACAATTGCCAAATAATGGTCAACACAGAAAGCCATTGGGGAAAGTTTTTTTGCGAGTTGTTGTGGGTAATTTATTACACAATAATTTTCAGCACCCGTGTATAAATAGCTCAAACTAGAGCTTTTTTTGTTTCTGGAGAAAAGGAGACGCTTTCCCCATCCTGGATTCGAACCAGGGTCCCTCCGTTTAGCCCGGAGTGTCTTGGACCGCTAGACGAATGAGGACAGGAAACAACGCTCTCTTTCTCCATATATACAGTAAGACATTATTACTCTTCTCAGGAATAACACAATTTCAAAAAAATTATTGTATAATGTAACAGAGTTAGAAATCCAGGATGCTTTATTAAATGGAAGTGTGAAGGAAAAAGTGTTAGCTTAAAGAGAAGCTAATGAAATTCCCGGAGTGGCAAGTGTAAAATAAATTTAAGATTGTTCAGTATGGCAAAGAATTTTTAAGACTGGCGCTGGATGTCAGTGCACAGTGGCTCGATCAGCGTAATCGCGCATGCGTGATAAACCTTGATCATCTGCTGGTACACTGCCAAAAGTTGGATTTGCTAAACTAAGTTGCCAAATGGACGGATTTGCTAAACTAACTCAAACGATATGGCCATTTATTACAGAAGTAAAATTCTTTCATGTCGAATTATTGAGATGGAACAAAGGAGTGTAATTAAATTTAATGCAAAACTTGGTAAAAGCGCCTCGCAAACGTACCAATTGATGAAATAAGTTTACGGTGAGTTTCACTTAAGTGGATCAAATGTTTTTCTATGGTACAAACGTTTTTTGGACGGAAGAGATACGCTAGAAGATGATAAGCATACTGGAAGACCAAGTTCATCCAGGACACCTGAAATTATTGAAAAAGTACACGATTTCGTGGTAAGCAATCTTTGTACGTCACTAAGAATGATGGCAGAGTTTTTAAACATCAACAAAGAAACGATTCGAACCATCCTGCATGAAGGTTTGGCCAAAACAAAAGTATATGCTAAATTTGTTCCACACACTTTAACCAACGAACAAAAAGCAAGGAGAAGTGCACATTGCAGATATCATTTCAGCCGCTGAAAATGATCCAAACTTCTTAAAAACCAATGTTACAGGCGATGAAACATGGTGTTTTCAGTTTGATCCTGAAACAAAATGTCAAAGTGCGGAATGGAAGGCAAAAAATTCACCACTAACCAAAAAAACAATAAAAGTTCCATCAAAAATCAAACCAACGCTCATTACATTCTTCGATGGTCAGGGTATTATCCATAAAGAATTTGTTCCAACTGGACAAACAATTACTAGTGAGTATCACTTAAATGTTTTGAGGCGTTTGATGGCCAGAATTCGTCGCATTCATCAAGAATATCGGGATGAAGGCAGTTGGTGTTTATTGCATGATAACGCACCCAGTCACACCTCACTGATGGTTCGTCGATTTTTGGCAAAAAATAAAAGCTATGTGTTGAATCATCCACCATATTCGCCTGATTTAGCACCCTGCGACTTCTCTTTATTCCCAAAACTTAAAATGAAGTTAAAAGTTTGTTATTTGATGATATTTCAACCATACAAACAGTTTCTACGCATGCTTTGGAGTTGATTCTGCAAAATGAACTAAAACAGGCATTCCATTCATTATTAAATCACTGTAACAAGTATATTGAAGCCAGAGGGGCTCACTTTGAATAAAAAAACAAAACAAATCATAATTTCTTGTTTCAATTTCATTTTACAGACCCAGTCTTAAAAATTCTTTGCCGCACTGTGTATTACATAAAAATGCTGCACCTTCTGAGCTAAAATTATTTAATAGCTTTATTAATGGGAAGTTGTAAAGTTACTGAGGAAAGTTCCTACTATTGAAGCAAATTTTTATAAACACTCTCAAATAACCTCAGTAAATGTAGAAAGGATCTTTTAGGCAATAAAAATGTCATTGAATGATGGAAGACAAAATTTAACTGTTCAAAATACCAAGAGACATTATGATACAGTAGGATCTGGTTATAGCAACACAACTTTGCCATTACATCAAAATTCTGAAATCCTTTCATGAGCCTGATAGGAATAACGTTACTATGTCTCAGTTATAATGTCATAAAATTTCCCCAAAATCCAGATATAATGCCAAAATAAGTCAGCATGGTGTACTCAGAGGTGGGGGTCATTCCATACTTCTCGTATATGGGTGTTGGGATGTCTTCTTCTGTTTCGTAGATCTTCCTTAAAAACAGTTTTTACCACCTAATTAGATTATTCATTAACAACAGAATAACCGATTCTTCTCAAACATTTAAATGTCCTCAAAATGGTTTCCCCCTTCTTTTTTCCTATGTTTATTTTTCACACTAATGCATTCCCCCTTTGTTTTGAATGAAAATAAAATTAACTCTGCTTTCCTTTTAACGACAAAATGTATATGATAAACAAATGTGCATTTCATTTTACTCTGAATCTGTGCATGCACCACTGGCGGCTTATGGCTTTATCATGTGGTGAGGCTGTAAAAATGTGGCAGAGCTAGTTATTAATTTATTTATTTACTTATTTTTTTTTTTTAAAATCAGAAAATACAATAATGGGAATAAATTTTTTCCAATGTCTTATTGCACTAGTCTGTAGTTTTTCACTAAATACGGAATTTGTTAAAAGTACATATGCACACTAATAAAGCTATTGGTGAAATTTAATACAAGGTATGTAATATTAAATAACCGAGTTGAAATTATAAAAAGCACATAATTTTAAAATGACATACCACATACAGGTATGTAATTTTAATATTATTTATCGGTTACAATTCCACTCAGTTACAATGTTCAAATTTTGCAGCTCCCTTGAGTGATGTTATGACTGGGTTTGACTGTACATGTAATAAAAATTATGTTGTATGAAGCGTAACAACCTTTGTACGTAATGTTCTTACTCAGCTAGTTAATAAAAATAAATCCAAGATATAGGACATTCTTTTTCACAGAAGTGAAAAAATATGTATGAGAGTTGGAACTTTAATAGTCGCAACTATTTGTTTACAATTGACACAAAATGGATGCATGTTACCAAGTTTTACTGCCCCTAAATGTAGTCACCTGCATAGTGCACAACCCGTTGCTATCGATCTGGAATTTGTACGATATCTTTACCAACGCCTGTTGTGTTGATAGTTCGAATGGACCGGTCTACTGCCTGAAGAATCTCTGGAACAGTTCTGAAGCGAATACCACGAAATGGTTCCTTCATCGTAGGAAGCAAGTCAGAGCCACAAGGACTTAAGGCCGGGGAGTATGGCTTGATTCAGGCAGTAGACCGGTCCATTTGAACTATAAACACAACAGGTATTGCTAAAAGGTATCCTACAACTTCTACATCGCTGGCAACAGGTTGTACACAATGCTAGTGACTACATTGAGGGACAGTAAAACGTATCTATTTTGTATCAATTGTATATAAATAGTTGTCACTATTAAAAGTTCCAACCCTCATATGTTTTTTAACTTAAGATGCATTCAAATGCAGATTTCCATTTTTTTAGTGCATGACTATTTTGCTGATATTTTAGTGTCTATAATCCAGGTTCTATCTATCATTATGCATACTGTAGGACACAATAGACCTGCATTTTTCTGAGGAATCCGAACCCCACTCCTGAATTACAATGTTAGTCGGTAAACATTTGTTTATCCTCTCTGCCCCCACCGTTGAGAACTAAAACCAGATTAATTATGGATGAGGTCATGCTACCACTATATTTATACAAGTCAAATACTATGCAGATTAAGTTAAACAAATTTTATAGACTTTTTTGTAGGAATAGTAATAGCAACGCCGATGTTATGGCATGGTTAGATGATGAAACGTTCATAAAGAAAAATGTTTTTTGTGTCTGGTAGGGCACGATCCCATCGGATGCAGAAAACATTTCTTTTCTTTACGAACGTTTCACCATCTAACTGTGCCACAACATCGGCGTTACTATTACAACGCCTAAAAAATGTTAATAAAAATTGTTTCTTAATTTAATCTGCGTAGTGTTCGACTTGTATAAATATATCTGCTGCAACGGGCTTTTCGGTGAATTTAATACCGATCTCTTCGCAATTTGGTTTAAAAAGCAGCATATACTGTCCCATTCCACGAAATAACGGGTTTCGGAAAATACATTTTAAATACTTCGTAAGGGATTGAGTGTTTGTTGTCTATAGCTCTGTTGGTAAGAGCACCTGCCCGGATAGTAGAGGTGTGTGAGATCGTGTCCCACCATAAATAAAATATCATAAATGGCTTGCAGTGATATTGTCCTCAACTAGAAAATAGTAACTGATTTATACACATGCTTCAAAATTACCTCGGTGGGCTGGTAGGAGCTGTAACAGTCGAAAAGTATTCTTGGTTACCATGGTTACCTCGTAAGATTTCTGCAACAGTATTGATTGTCTATAATGAAACAAAACGAAAACCAAAAAACCCTTCAGCTTCACAAATAAATATAATCTGTTAAATAGTTCTTAAAAAATTAACTTTATTGTTACCTCCGTTAAAATGTCAGCAGGAACACCAGAAGCCATGAGAATGCCGCATAACTGTTCCAACAAGCCTTTAATAAAATAATAAAAATGTGTAAACAATGGCTATGTTTTACTATGCAAAATCTCTTAAAATAATGAATTTGAGTCTTACCACACTGAAACATTGCTTTTTGGGAAGACATGGTCACTTGCTGTGGGTTATTAGGGGACACAAGAACTCTAAGGACCTGGTGGGGAAAAAATTAAATTTCCAACTATTTTTTTTTTTTTTACTTAAACTGCCTAAGCAGACCAGCCCTTGGACCACAGGGGCACTTAATAAAATGTAGCTAAAAACATACTTGCAACATCATGTGAATATTTGTAACTTTCTGAGAAGACCAACCACGCTCAGAACTATTGCCAAGTTCAAAAAATGGAGCCAAGTGCTGAATGTAACTGCCTTCTTTGAAGAAACTCTGATTGGAACTGTTATTTTTCAGCAATGTTTGAAGAACAAGTAAGCAGTCTTCAACGATAACCCCTAATATGAAGAGAAAAAAAATACATTCAGAATAGTAATGTTTCAGACACATAACCCTCAAACATAAAGTCAAGGCCTCGTTAACTGTGTCCCAGTTGTTTAGTTAGCCTAACTCTTGGACATCAAAAAAGGGGGTTACTGGATCGAGTCAAACTGAAACTAATGTTCCCTCCTTTCTGACCCCTGAAATGCATTGCACATTGGGAATTTATGTGTTATGCAATTTATAGTCAACCACTTCTAATCAAAGGTAATAATTTCCAACTTTACAAGATACTATCACATTTCTAAGTGTTAACACAATTACCAAATAGTCAACACAAAGCCACTGTAGTATGTTCTTGTAAATTTGTATTTTAAGTCATTTTAACCACTTCGTATGATGCTGGTCCATCTATTTGTTTTACTGAACAAAGATAGCGAATATGCTATATCGGGATCTAAAGCTTTCCAAGGAATCTAAACCCTTATTATATAGGGAAACAAACTTTGGATTCGGTTTAATGGCGACATACTGTACTAATCAATAGAAGCAAAAATCACAAATTTTATTGGTGCATGCAGTTGATATATAAAACATAATAATTTAAAAACAATGTTGCTAATAACTATTTCGATAGTGCACCAGCCATCCTTGTCTGAACATGGCTTCTGTTTATGTCCGTGCTGTTGGTCGGTGTTGCCATCACGTCGGTTGGAAACTTGATTGGGTGGAAATGTTAAGTATACTGGTGGTGCCGTCTCTAGCTGTGAGACACAAAAGTTTTTTTTCAAGTGGGTGAGTTAAAGTTGCTAAGAAGTTGGTCGGTAACTAACGTTGATATTTGATAGGATATGAAATGTCTAAAAAAAATTGAAATCAAGCGTTGACTTTTTTAATAATATGTGCATTAGAGAATAAGAACTTGTGTCCGAATTCCCATGAGTGTTTTGCCAGAGCCGATTTATGAAATTCTTGCTTTCTTACATAAGCTTCACGTTCTTTTAATCTAAGATGCAGTGTTCTTCATGTCTGTCCATACTAGCATGGAATGGAATATATGCCGCAGCTGTCAGAATCCGGGATGGTGTCTTTAAAATGAGAAAACAATACTTTGTTGATTGAAGTGAAGGTAGTAAAAAAAAGTTGAATTTATGCAAAACTACAGCGATCTTGTTAGAAATCCTCAAGATATAAGGAATGCAAACAATGTCCTTAGGTGCTGAAAAATCACTGGAGAGAGAAGAGACAGGTTTTTGTTTACCGAGTTTCTTAAAGACATGAACAATGATTGTAGGATTTCAGCCCCGGTATGAGGCAATTTTTCGAATGTAGCTGATTTTCTTAGTCAATGCGTCACTTGTAGACGAGAATTTGATGGCACGAGACACCAACCAATAAAACGAGCTCATTTTCTGGCTTTGTGGATGAGCCGATAGAGCGTGAGGAAGAAGACTAAAAAGAATTAGGTTTACAGTAGACACTGGTGTGGAAGCCGATGGATGTTTTACGGATTAAAACATTGAGGGGAAAAAGGCAGCAGTTATTTTCTTCTTCGAAAGTAAATTCGATGTTAAGGTCAATGGTTACATTCACGAAGGCTTTCATGGCATCTATTAAAATCCATTATAAAAATTGGCGGGATATTCCGCTGTGTCTGTTTTTAAAAAACAATGTTTAATCCTTGCTATGCGAAACATCCTCAGAACAAACAACCGACCAAGTTTCTCTCTGCAAATTGAAAGACTTCCACTTGGTTGCTCGGCCAAAACGACGGTTTTAGGAAGCTCATTTTTGGCCAAGCAACCAAGTAGAAGCCTTGCAATTTGCAGAGAGAAAGTTGTTTCTTCTGAGGATGCTCCGCATAGAACGGAGTGAAACGTTAAGTGTTTTTAACAAACAGACACAGCAGAATATCCTATAATTAAGTCCTATAATGGATTTTGAAGGTCAATGGTGTTTAAGAGGTTGATAATTTATGAAACATCCATATTATTAGGTTGTAAAGTGAAAGTATCATCTATATGTATCTTGTCCAGAACATAAATGGGACGTGATGGCCATCATTTTTTCTTCTACATAGTGCATAAAGACATTGCACAGAATCAGGAAAAGTGGATTTCCCATTGCCAGACTGCTAGTTTGTTTGTATAAGTTATTTTCAAACAAGAAACAAGTTTGGTTGATACATAGTTTGGTAAGGAAAACCAGTTCACCGATTTCATAATCTGTATAGTGAAATTCCTTCAATCTCGAGGTGGGTAAATCAATTCAGCCTTGGATAGATACGTTTGTAAATAAGCTCATCACATCAAACGAGACCATTTTAAAGAAATTCGGATTAAGGAGCTTCAATTTCTCAATAAAATTGGAAGAATTTTTAACTGTGAAAGTGTTGTTATTTAATAACAGTGTAAATTTCCAGACAAGGTATCTTGAGAGTAGATGTGCCAATATTTGATACAATCGATCAGAATGGTATTCCAAGTTTATGCACCTTTAGTAGGGCATAAAGTTGGGCAACATTGGCAATAGACAGAATAATCGATTATTTAGTTTTTCATCTATGAAAAAACAGTTCCATATAGTTTTATTCACATTGGCAAGCTAAGAAGTAATAGGATTTTTCTTAACCATTACATAGGAGCAATTCTGGATAAGTTCATTAACCCCATCTGAATACTGTTTTTTGTCAATCACGACGACTACACTACCTTTGTCAGTCTTAGTTATAATAATGTCGTTATGCAGTAAACTTTTCACTTTCTGAAGATTCGCCGATGAAATATTTGACCAACTCCTTAGCAACCCGATCTCATGAACTTGGAAAAACATTGTATGCCTCATGGCTAGAGATGACATCACCAATATATTTAACTCCTCCACCCACTCGAGTTCTCAACGAACATAATGGCAATACTGACTAACATAACAGATATAAACAGAAGCCTCCAAGCTCTGATGAGGATAGTCATTGCGTTATCGAAATAGCTATTAGCAACGTTGTTTTTAAGTTAATATAATGTTTTATAAATCAACTGCATCAATAAAATTTGTGCGATTTTTGTTTCTAAACTCTGGACTGTGATTGCTCCTGAAACCCCATTTTTAAAACTGACAGTATCGAAAGAACAATTATGGAATCTCCATGGTGAAACTTCTTGTTTTTCAAAAGTTATCTGTTACATTACAAACGGCTTGCAAATCATAACATGCATGTTGGTCCACATTTAAAAATTTAATGATAGCTTAAAAGGTAAATAATTATGATCATTGAGCAACTTGAATAAAAAAGGTTTTGACTTCATTGTAGGTAATGTAATTTAACTTACTATTATATTATATATACCATATTTGGTGCAAAAAACAGTTCAACATTTACCTCCATCGCTGAAGCCTTCTTCTTTAATGATTGCTAAAAGCCGGTCAAATGCCATTTCAAATGCCACTATCTTCTGAATATTAGCATTGCCTTTGGTCAAATGTGCTAGTAGCAATAATGTCTGGAATAACAGTATATTTCCCAAAGCAATTAGCCTTCATATTACTTTCAAATTCAACAGAAATATCTGATAATATAAAGAAATAATTCAGCAAGGCACTTTCAAAATATAAAGTTTCAAATGCACATGGTTGTATGAAAGCATCGGAAGATTTTTCAAGCTACCTTGAACGTTTTCATACATTGACAAATGTGTTTCCTACATCATTTTTAATAGAAAGATTTTCTAAATCCATTGGTTATCGCAGCTCAAACAAACCAATGAAACTTTGGTACTTTTAAGTAGGAATTACTACTTTGTTCTAACAAAAGAATACAACGACTGGCCCGGGTTTACCATAACTAGTAAAATTTTATCACTGGCCCAATATATAGGAAAAGAGTCTTCACATACACTATTTCAAGAATTATAGTTCTCTTTATTAAGTAAAGTCACTTCACTTGTTAAAGGGACAGTAGCTCTCAAAATATTGCGGAATCTCTTCTTATACACTGGACTAGTGACAAATTTTGTTTACTTTTTTTTTTCTTTTTTACAAAAAAAAAATTGCAATAATTTTGATTTTAATAAATTTTACATATATAAAGACTTATCAACAGGTCGCTTGAAAATCATTGTAATAATTACAATCACCTAAGCTCCAACATATTCAAACTCTTTACACAGAATACAAAACAACGTGTTCAACTACTCAGGTATATATAACCCATCGGAACTACATTTTCATAATTTGTAACTGAGAATTAATGTATTTTAGAATTTGATGAGCAGTTAAATTCTCCATGATGAGATAAACTGTTCAATATCATCTCCGATCCATAACAGCACTATGCAATCTGGGAAATTGAACTTGTAATGATGAAAATCAGAAGAGTTGTTCTTAAAATTACACCTAGTAGCTGCAAACATTTGTTTGGGTTTTATCATGCACAGACAGCTGAGAGCATATTACATTAGGACTAGTAGTTTTTAAAGGGCGTTTTGGACCTCTTTCGCTTACAGACACGAACTCTGTGCTGCGGATCCGCAGGGCGGTTACAAAGACTGAAGTGAACTTACATCATTCCTAATAATTTCCCTTGTGTCGAGAAGCAGATCCATCAATTTCGAAACTCCCATTGGGCTGACTAAAATGCATTCTTGTAATTCTTTTGGTTTATGCACCAGTAATGCAGTCAACAATTTCACGACTGGCCACCGAACTTTAAAATCATATTCCTAGAGAAACAGGAAATATGAATATATATTCTTTATAAAACAAAAACTACAGAATAACATGCATATAGAGTAAGATCCACTTATAACAAACCCATTTGTAACAAGTTTCCGGAGTTAGCGATGAAACTATGAATTTTGTTTAGTATAGTGATTAAATGCAATATGATTTAATCATTTTCAATGAACAAGATTTTTAGACTCTGAATTTAATACGTAAAAATGTAGAACAGAAAATTAAAATTAGTGATTGAAGGTGTCTTTTTGAGGTAGAAGATGAAACAAAACTTTCCAGCATTTGAAAATGTAGAATTTCTAAGAATTCTCATTCCTTCCAGAATCTATAACAAAGGATTCTCATAAGCTTTTTTGAGGCAACGAATTACACCATTGACAATTTAATGCACTTGATGATGAAAATTTAATGAAGAAAGATGCAAAATGAAGCAAATAACTATACAGTTCGTTCACGAAAAGTAGACCGATGGTACTGTTAGAATTCCCGGGAGCTGACGTCACAAACGGGCTAGCCGATTACAGCAGAGGGGAGGACGTCATTTCAGAACTGGTTTTTGGCGCAGGCAAACGTTCACTAAAAAACAGTTCTGAAATGACACCCTTCCCTCTGCTGGAATCGGCTATGCCCTTTGTGACGTCAGCTCCCCTTATTTCTAACGGCACCATCGGTCAACTTTTCGTGAACGTACGGTGATGTGTTGCTTACACATCACCAAATAAAGCTTAATTTGGGAATGATTACTAATGTAAGCTCCTTTATAATTTTTCCCTTTATTTAGCCAAGCCTGGGCAAAAGGTTTTTTTCCTTCTGTATTTTTTTTTATTTTTTAAAGAAAAGGAGGGTTCATAAAAAAAAGGGGGGTGGGTTTGATGGAAGGAAAATGTTCTCTAAAAGAATTTTATTTTAAAGATATTATTCAAATGGGAGGGGAGGTCCATTTCCAAAGCCCTTTTTCTTTTTCACACAGTCTTGTATATAGCTTACTTTAATGAAATTCACGTGGTTGTTTGTTAATTTTAAGCAAATTGAAAGCTGAATATTATTGCATGTATAATGCATGCACAAATATATTCCCTATATAGCCCTGATGCTTAAAATTTGGAATATTTAATTCCAAAACAGACTTAGTGAGCGACCAGATATAACAAGCATTTTCATTAATCCCAAATTGCTTGTTATGTACAGGTCATACTGCATATATACACTATCAAATTCTGCTGTAACAACTTTTGTTGTAGAAACAATTTAACTATTACATCAAAATTTGGAAGTGTCCTTACTATTTATTTAATAATTTGGCTTTAAAAAAGACAACAATATAACCTTTTTAAAACTCTTGAATTTTAAATAATTAATAATAAACTTTATTTTATCCAACCTATACACAGTTATTACTGGTATATGTGTCTCGATATTATTCTGATGTTACAATTGAGATTTTGAGAACATCGGTATGATTAGGTTAGAAATGAAGGATAGCAGAAAGCAGTAGCTTGTTGCGAGGCTCTCCTCCACTTAAACACAGTTTAATACATAATTTAGTAATTGTAATAAAATACAGTTTAACTTTGATGTCAAATTTAAATGAGCCAAAAACTTCTACAAGTCAAAGTAATAAGAAAATGAAAATACCAATAAATATATAACTGTTATGACACGGATATTAATTATAAGCTTAATTAATCCTTTCTTGTCTATCTTCATCGATGTTGTTTACAATGACAAAGAAATGAGGTGTGATCCACTGTATCCAAAGTTGGATACTTCTCAGCCGAGAGATGATGTGTTCGCGTGCGTTGATCCCTGCATTGAAAAGGTGTGTCAACAAGATTATCTACTTGCAAAGGACATCTCTTCCATAATAACTTTGGTTTTATGAAGTATCCATCACTAGAACCATCCCACATCTGCCAAAAGACCATGTTTGTAAAGTTCATTAGGTCGGAGACAAGTCCCACAAGGGTACGTTTGATTTTGCATGTAGCCAGCTTCCATTCAAATAGCAGGGATGTCGGAAAAAAAAGACGATAGCATAGCCTCTTGGAAAATAAATGTT
>QLNU02003225.1:33684054-33716347 GCA_006491805.2 Dysdera silvatica | reverse complement strand
AGGTGCAAAATGAGACTGATGTCTTCTAATTTCGAGCACTGGACACATGACTGCAGAAAGACAGGATTCCGATCCTCTCAAACGAAAAGGCGCCGAGGAAGGTCACATGGTATGGAAGGGGAGGGAGGCAGACAAAAAGTAAATGGCATTCGCAGTATGGATGACAATTGATAGGAAGAAATTTAAAACTGAAATTTCAATGTTTGCATTATAAAATAAGGTGTGTTTTTTTTTTTGTTTTTGTTTTTTTTGTTGTTATTTTAAAAAATGTGTATAGTTTTTTTTTTTTTTCATCGCAAAATTTTCAACACAGTTTGCAAAAATGTATAGTCTTGCATATGTTTTGAATTGCAAACTGCAGTGCGATACCGCTTATTTCAAGTGCTGATGGGGGTTACAATCCCCACCCCCCCCCTGGCGACTCCTATGCTTGTAACGGTGCGTAGCTTCAGTCATCAAGTAGAGCTGATGTTTTCGGTAAGGTGTTTCATTGTCCAGTAATAGATTAAGGGTGGAATTACCGATGCCTTT
The DNA here is from genome assembly GCA_006491805.2 of Dysdera silvatica. Lineage (NCBI taxonomy): Eukaryota > Metazoa > Arthropoda > Arachnida > Araneae > Dysderidae > Dysdera > Dysdera silvatica. The sequence goes on along the minus strand of QLNU02003225.1, from coordinate 33,715,816 downwards.
GCACTGGCCACCAAGCCAAGTAGTGGGTGGCAAAACAGCTTAATGATCCCAAAGTCCAGACAAGGCCAAATCCAGTTTGGTCATTTCAATGCCTAGTCTTAAATAAGTTTCAATAAATCAAATTGATAATTGAAAATAATTAACATTTAGTGGAGAAGGGGAGACATCACATTTTGGACTCACACCAGGCATCATATGACCTAAATCCATCTCTGCATTGTCCTTGTCTTTCAAAATAAATATACTATTTTTCTAATTTGTGCCACATTTTCTAGTTCACCTTGCATGCAGTTATGCCGGGTTCAACTCCCAACTGTGCTAAAAAAAAAAGTACACTTATCGACTAATTGTGTTCATTAATCTGGTGATTGGTTCTCTAGGCTGTAAGAGGCTCAGATTCTTTGGAAAACTATAAACCTAACTCAGAATGACCTTTGGCCCTAAAACTCGCAAACACTGAATTCGATTCCCAGTAAACTTGATTATGTGTAAATGTTTGTTTGGAAGTCCCATTAAACCATGGTCCTCATCCGAAATGATCCCTTTTGTGGAGCAGTGGTTCCCACCCAACCTGGGGGTTGCTACAATTATTTTTACAAGAAATTTCATACCAAATGTTTCCAATGCTTTTATATTTCAACATGGCTAACTGCAATATTCTACTAACGGTTGTTAACTTTATATCTATAATATATATATATAAAATATTTAGTAATATATTTTTATATTTAATGTGTTTTCTTTACTCTGTTAAAAATGCTTTTATTATGTAAATATGGTGGCGATGGACAGTGGTCGGGTCACAGACCTTTTAGTTGCTATAAAAGGGAATCATGGATTATTTGGCTACTATGAAAGTGGGTCGCAGCTTGAAGGAGATTGGGAATCATTGATGTAGGGAAGGAGAAGTATTTCTGCAATTTTGGGTTCTTTGAATGCCCCATTATTGAATATATTCTCCCAATATATTCCTTTGCATATATAAAAAAAAAAAATAATGCTATCTGATATGTGGTCCATAATTTCATTGAATGTATTTGATTCAGATATAAGTTTGATTGATTTTCCACCACCTGATAGGACCCAAACCCACAACCTCTTGATTGCCTATTAAGTGCTCTACTGAGTTTCTCTTTACGAGTAATTTAACATCTATTGTTGCCACATCATCGGCTAATATGAAAAAAAAAGTATTAATTTAATAAGTTTTAAGTTGCTTTATTGATTGTAATGTGCCGCTTGAAATAAATTGCATAGTTTTCAGTGTTGTGTTTTCTGTAATCACTGTGGTAACATAACATGTCTAGTCTAATCCTCCTCTGCAATCTGAGATTTAATTTCCAAGAGAGAGGCAGCATGATATACACATGGTTCAGAGGTCATATTTCGTAATCTCTTCTATATCTAATAACCTGAGCAGCTTTGTAATAAAACTAGTCCCCTATTTCTGAGATAAATGTTGTTCAGTGTCATTCAAATGATTTTAACGTTATGACATATATGAATATGAGCTCATTTAAAAGCAAAATTATTTTAACTATAGGAAGTGATTGTCAGGGAATGCAAAAGTCTGGATAAAAAATTCCACATAACCATCTGCGGGAGTTACCGAAGAGGTAAATAAATAAATGATAAATCCCTCACAAAGAAAAGAATGATTTCTTGGTGGTGCCTGGCGAGGACGAAACCCACAACCTGTTGATAACCAGTCAAATGCTCTTTCCCATTCAATTACAGGCATCATTCAAATTCCCTGCTATGAGCGAATATAATATTAACTGTGAACTTGTCCATATTGAGAAATCATTCATTCCTTTGCTTGTGATTTGTTATCTAGTATTGCCACATCATTGGCTGTGATGAGAATTGTTTTATTTTTGCAGGTAAATATACATTAAATTTTTAATTATTTCAGATTCATCATAATAATTAAACCATTATTCATAAAATTATTAATAATACGAATAATAGTTTTTATATTATAAATTTTAAGTTTATAATTTTTCATTGGTGTTTAGGTGCTGCAGAAAGTGGCGACATAGACATTCTGTTGACACATAAAAAATATTCTTCTGAAGATACAATAAAGGTTCGTTTTACGAAAACCTCTGCGGAGGAAATTAAGTATAAAAAGAACAGCTTTTAGGCATACTTTCCATGTTGGCATTTATTTTCACTTGAGGTTTCAACTTGACCATGTGTAAGTTTTCAGAAGGTAATATTTTGAAATGCCACTGAAGCAAATGATTTTTGGTACGTTAATCATGCCTTAAAGTAACATTTGCTGAAGACTTGCAATGGCTTGGGTCACATTGTCAAGTGAAGATGTTGAATTAATAAATGCACCTGAAAAAAAATTGTGTTCAGTATCTTATTCCTTAATTTTTAGTTATTGTTCCTCCTGTTGTAGCCAGAACTGCTAAAAAGTGTTATAAAAAGATTAGAAGACATTGGATTAATTGAAGAGCAAATTTCGTGTGGTGATACTAAGTTTATGGTAAAGTATAGTTACATTACAACATAGATTTTAAGTCTTTTTTCAATGCAGATTACCTTCAAGACTTTTTTCAATGCAGATTACCTTCAAGACTTTTTCTCATGAAATAATGTGCAACTTGATTGATAGCTGAACTAGATGTGAAGAAGGTGTAGTAGGGCAGTAGTAATATATTCACTGGATGCGCTGCTAATCAGAGTTCAATTCACAACAGTGACCCAAAAAAAAAAAGAAAAAAAAAAGAGATTAACTGCTAAAGAAATTACCGATTAACTGCTCATTATAGGTTGTGGGTTGTTTCCCAAGGCTTTAAGAGGTTCAGATTCCTCGGAAAACTGTCAATCCCAGTGCATCATGACTTTTGCTTACCTTGCATCGTAAAATAAATGGTATTAAAGTAAAGAAAAAACAGAAATTCATAACAATTATTGTTCTTCACCTTAAAACCTCAATGCCTTAGCAATACTTCTTTACACTTTTTTCTTGGTAAACAAATACAGTCCTGCTTTTCAATATTTGGGATACATAAATGGGCATGTACTGGGATGTACATATACAACATTTTTAATGCAGTGTATGTTTTGCAGATTACATTTTTCACTTCAAATGTTTAACGAAAACAGTGCTTATAATAAGTCATTATGCAATTAAATGATGGTGGTATCATTGTTTCTTAAGTTGATAGTAGTATTATTGGTGTCAGGGTTGGGAAAGGTATGAGAAAATTAAGAATAAAAAATACATATCTACTAAAAATATGTAATAATAAGTTAAACGTTACTGCAATGGTGTTCTGAAATCGATATCATTACTATAGTTGCGGTAAACAAAAACATAAGAATATATATTCTCTAAAACTTTGAACATGCAGTTAAATTTAAAAAATAATAATAATAATCGCAAATAATAAATTTAAAAATATTGACTCGTCAAATGCACCTGAAACATCAGCTTATAATAATTTTTCCCCTCTTAAAACCACTTTTAATACATTTGATTTTGTTAGTAACGATCAGTTCAATTTCTTCGGAAATACAAGGATGAGAAATTAAACTTACTATTATTATTATTGTAAACCTTTGTACCAATAATCCAATATCTATAACCATGACCTTTAATTTTGCCACTGGATTTGATTCTTGATAAGCTCGGTTATGTTTGAACATATCAAGGTTTCAAAGTCATATTAACCTTTTAATGGCCAATGTTCCATAAATGGAACATAATTTAATTTTTTTTTTCACCAATTCAAATTAACTTTTTTAAATGAAATGATAATTTATTCAATTAAATAAAAGATTGAAACATATTCCTGAATTATTTCAAGACTTTTGGATTGAATACCTAAGTTGAAAAATTAGAACACAGAAAATGAAGGAAAAATTCAGTAATGTATTGGATTTAGGAGTGGACTTTAAAGGGTTAATGTATGCCACGGGATTCTACCATGGCGAGTGAAAATGTGCACTAAAATAGAGTTACCCAAAAATTGAAATTTGAATTATACATGAAAGAATAGGCACTACAATTTATTGGTATCTTATTCATGGTTATATTCTTTCTCGTGTTATTATCTTCTTATTTGTGTTTATAATCTCTTTACTAGCAAATTAACATTGAAATGCCTTAAAAAATAATGGATAAAAAATTTTATTTCATAAATTATTCATTTATAAATATGTCATTACAATTGTTAATTGTATGTGTTTTATTTTTTCACTTTACAGGGTGTCTGTCGGTTAAAAGAAAAGCATAAGCATCATCCATTTCGTCGAATTGATATAAGGTTAGAAGTAGATCAATTTGAACGCTGGTGAATGATAAAAGTATCTTTTCAATTTTGAAATTAGCATCAAGTAAAAATATTATGTATTAATGAGTCATGTCTGTGATTCGAGTTGTATAAGACGCTATAAGTCAAATTTACCGTTAAGGCTTTGCTATAATGTTAATATTGTACAGGGTTCCCATGTACCTGGACAAGGAATTTGAAAACGCTCCTAAAGGTCAGGGGAAAACAAGATTTCTTGTTCAAACTTGGAAAAACTAAATTTCAGTTTTGAATAGTTAAATTTCTCACGAATATGAAGCCATTTTCCCCTCAATTGAAGTTCAGTTGATTGTGATTGCTTAAAGGATTTCTTCTCCAATGTGATTGAAAACCCTGCTGTAGCACCCCCTCTTACTTCCGAACTGCCAGTCATCAGACGCATGCATAGAAAAAAATGTGTCCCCCATTGGACAAGAGTACCACATCTAGGCCCACTATATTGAGGTTGACTTCTCATAAGTTGGGTTTTGTGTGTAAATATGTCATTTTTTGGAAATCATCAATCCCATCTCACGTGACGCATAGCATAGTTTTGAGATACAAAGTATACAAGCAGACAGTTATGAATGAAAAGTGTGGTGCTCATTGTTATTCTATGGAGACTGTTTTGTTAAAAAAAAAATGGTGGTTGAAACTTCCAGATCAGGTTCTGCATTCGATTGGTAAGCAGCAAGTGTAAATCAAATAGTGATATACTGCGCGAAACAAATAAATAAATGTATATAAAAACACAAATTAACGCAGTTTAATTTTGAAAACATTGACAGCTGTTTCAATAGCACGTGGCTATTTTCGTCAGAATGATACAACTAATACGTTGGTTAATGTTGTTATTCAAATGATGCCATACCATAGAACATAAACTGTACAAAGTACAAAAATAAAATTAACACTCAACATTGACTTGAGTATTAAACCCGTAAGCATTGCTTATTTTTTAAGAAAACCATTCAAGAAGTAACTATGTTTTTATTCAAGAAATTAAAATGTTAAGTTTGTAAATGAGATATAAGACGACAAATAAGTGAATAAGTCAATGCTTTCGCACCGTTCATTACATAGTTTCTAAAACGTGTCAGCCCAGAAGTACCACTGGGGCAACAAATATGAATCGATGCCGCAACCTGTGATATTGACGGGAGCGAGATTCAAGAGGCTAATTTTATTTTTTCACGTTCTATGGTTTATGTTCTACAGTATGGCATCGTTTGACTAGCAACGTTAACCAACCTATTAGTTATAACATTTTGACGAAAATAGCTATGTGCTGTTGAAATGGGTATCAATGCTTTCAAAATTAAACTGTGTTAATTTGTATTTATTTATTTAAACGCAAATGTGTTTAAGTTTCCTTGCAGTATGTAGTGCACTTTCAAATTTGAATTCTCAATAAGGCTTAAATAAGTTGGTAAACATTGTGGATTTTTCACACACTGTGTTGTGTCAGTTGTTTCAGTGAAATTTGGGTGATAGAGCAATATAATGTGTATAAGGATAAACTCAACGCTTGTTGGGATGCAAAAAAGATAGTCCTTCGGGTGGGAAGTGGCGCTTTCCATTACCTTACCTAAGTATAAGATTTTGTAATCTCATAAATTGTGGTTTGCCATCATCAAAATTGATTTTGTATTCAGGATGAATTTTAGGAAATTATTGATAAGGTTACTAGTAGCCTGACTATAACATTTATCAATAATTTTTAAATCTTAACATTAAAAATTAATACTGATGAAATAAAAGTTGAAATGAAAATGGTTTTCTTCAATATATAATGTTCCTTTCTCTTTTTATTTCCAGAATTTTTCCCTTTGACCAGTATTTTTGTGCCACGCTATACTTTACAGGAAGCAATTTATTCAACAAGCAAATGAGAGCTCATGCTTTGAAGGAAGGATTTACTATTAATGAATATTGCATTCAGCCGTTAGGAATCAAAGGTGACTTTTTCATAAATTAGTAAGGTGAAGGTGGGTGTTCTGTGCTGATGGCACCATCATGTAACTGATTGTTAAACTGGTTGATTTAAAGCTCTTTTATGTAGAAACCTCCATTGAGAGTAATCTATAATTTATAGTGATTTTTCAGAGGCGAAAAGAGTTATCTCTGCCTTTGAAAGATTTATATATATTATGCATCGAAATGCCTTTGAAGTATTTTGCCTATTCACAACGTATTGAAATTACTCGGTGAGAAATCAATGTCAGTTCTCCCATTCACTTCGTCATGTTTGCCTGATTGTTGGCAATATTATTTGATTAATAAGAAACTGTTTATGGCTTACCATTCATTTATGTTGGTAATTAAATTTCCTGCCCTATTAAGAAGTGTGGTTTACGAATAAAAATCTGTCAATATTCTGAGTACAAATACATTTGTTGAAGACTTATTTGTAAATCTTTAACTTTGCAATTCCCAGCCTGATAATTGCAGTTACTGTTTTTGACTGAATGGGCTGAGGGTATTTCCTGGCATGTTTGGACATGTGTAAGCATACTGTGATTTGGAGTCCATGTTTAGTTGCCAGTTCTATCTCTGATGACCTGTTTCCGATTGAAGATCAATAAATTATCCATATCATGTTTTTTATATTGTCTAGTAGCTGTATCCCCAAAAAAATGTAATACTTGAATCCTACTTTTTAAAGGAATGCTATGTAATGAAAACCTTAAAGAACTTCAATGGAGGAGGTAGTTCTAAAATTTTAACTCTTAGAATTTTAAAAGAAACGTTACCATAAATTATAATATATATAGCTTTCGTTGTTTCCTTCCAATGTTCTATTCAAATATTTTCCGTTAAATCAGCCTTAACTTATCACAGAGGTAATGTATGTGGCTGCTGTGCAGAAAATTGGGGTTTGACTTTTGCTGGTACCAAGTATATGTAACTTTTTCTTACAATCCATATTCCGGGTTAAATTTCCTAGTTGCTAAAGGTTTAGATCCCTCGAAAAATTACAGGTTGTGACACAGTATGACCGTAAATGTCGTTGTGAGAAGAAACGATGGAAATAAATTATTCGTTAGATTAATGTAAAGATGAAATTAAGTAAATATGTGCTTTATAATTATTTAAAATGGCGTTGTATATAATGGATGTTTTCTGGAGAAATATGAATGTTCTCGCTTGTTTTAGGCACACCGGGTGAAGCCCTTCCTGTTACCAGTGAGAAAGATATTTTCGAATACATTAATTATCCTTACAAAAAGCCAGAAGACAGAAATGTGTAATAAGTCATTATCATTAAATCAAGTATCATTAGCCCTCGAAACACGAACCTTGTTTTCTATTACATTATTTGTTACAAAAAATAGTCTTTTTAAGAAAACTTTTTGTAAATAAAATTTTCTATAAGAGAAAAGTTGCACATCAATTTCATGTCCAGTGCTTAGTTCATTGTAGAATCCTTTCATAATTATTTTTAGATTTTAGAAAATAGTTGATTCTGTGCTGTTCTTCCTTAGCACAATGATTGCTTTAGCAGAATGACGGATACCTTGATTTTAAGGTTAAAAATGTTTTTACGGAGGTCAATTGGAAAAAGCATTACTTTTTTCATCAAATTAATAAAGATATGAGGTTGCCACTTTTTTTCTGGGATGCTAATGAGGCTACGACTACGATATTCCATATTCAGAGAGTGTACTTGAGGGCACTTGAAATGTCACATGCCAGGGTCGTATCGGAGGGCCCGGAACTCTCCATCGTTTTTCTGGGATGCTATTCGGGCTATGATTACGATATTCCATATTCAGAGTGTATACGTTTTCAACGTTCTGATATTCAATAACATTAAAGATTTTTTTTGTTTTTATATTTAATTTAAATGGGTCGGATTGGATGCACAGTAAACTTGTTCAAGTGTAAACACATCACAGTATGGAAGAAACAGTAAACCGTTACTCCAAATAATGTATGTTGTGTTCGCTTAACACCACAACCAGAAAATTTCCTATGAGAAAGGCACCTTTTACCTCTGAAGACCCCTACTGCTTTATCTGATGCTTGATGAAAACATCAGTAGTAAATTGATACGAGAAAAAAAATTGAATGCACTGGGATTAGTATAACTCATGAGTGAAAAATTTTGAGCCTTCTTAGCCATTAAATTTGGCCTTTCGAATGAATATAGATTTTGCAGGACCGCTCTTACTATTTGAGTTAATATGATTTTGTTTGCCCATTTCACTTTCATTATAATTTTAAAATGAACGTTTGTAAAATACAAAAGAATATTCAGTGAAATAACCCTATCTGATTAACTGTTACAATTAAAATTTATCTCTTTCTCAGATTACAGCTAATTTTATGTGGCCTTCGAACATCAATAGCTTCATTAATTCTAGTGTAACTCATTCTAGACCAGGTTGCCCACCATACAGCCCATGGGCCACAATCTGGCCCGCTAATAACTGTATGGGGAAAAAAAAATATTTTTTTTTTTTTCACAAATCGAGAAAAACTGCGTGGGTGACTCCTTTTCATATCGCAAGTGAATAAATAATCGGAAGAAACTTTGAAGTGGTGTTTTTTTTTTTTTTTTGCGTGCTTGCTAAAACCGCTGTTCCGCGAAATCAGTGAAAAATTTTTAAGTTGCCCACTGTCCAAAAAGGTTGGACAGCCCTGTTCTAGACGCTTTAACTAATGTTTAGCTATGTAATAAAATCTCTGTCCAATTTAAAAACCTGTAAAGAACAGACTGCATACTGATTGAACAACGCATTAATGAACAGCAATAAATATGTAATTAGGATCTGATATAGAATAGGAACTATGTGAATAGTTATAAGTATAATAATGAATAACTATATGAACAGTTTGTTCATTTTAGCGTTAGTTTTTTTTTCATATGAGATGCTTTCTTAAAAACATTGAAATTAAGTTCCACTTTATTAGAATGGGAAACTCATAATTGATTTTACCAACTACTTACTCTCACCGTTCATTTACTTAGGGTTCACTCCAATCTGCTCTTGATGAAGGACAGCAACGTTTGTCTGAAACATGTCAATATGTTATTATTTACCTTTAGTAAGTTTATTTGATGGACGTTCCATTTTTTTTTAACACATGGGCTAAATCGATCGTTTAGACACTATGCGTAATTCTGCGATTACTGTGGAAGCTTTGGAACTCAAATTATTCTCCTCCAATCCTAGCAACTTCAATTGTGTATGAATATATTGTTTGGATTTCACCTTAAGCCATCTGGCCTGTTTGTTGGAAATTTATGGCCTTCATTTTTTTTTACTTTCCCAATGTCCTTTTGTGTAGAGCAATTTCCGTAATAACTGTTCCTCATAAGGCCACTCCAAAATTATATTCATTCTACATTCCAATTTAAGTATGCTTTTTGAAGACGTTTTTATTGAGCTTAACTGTATGAAAACCATTACGGGTGTTCTTCACATTTTTAGACTAAATTTCTCGGCAAACATCGCCAACTTTCAATTAAGGTTCCCAATCTTAATTTATTTTTAATTTGATGTAACTTTTTCATTTTTTTAATAATTTAAAATGGAACTTTAAGAATTAAATTTTAATTTCGTCAGTTTGAAAATTTTATTTTTTATTCTCGCTCGACACCATGGACTCTTAAAATGACTCTGCCATTATGGTCTTGGATTGGTCTGTTGTTTTGCGCCATGCTTTCTGGAAACTTATTTTCTTCTGGCGTTTTATATATTTTCCGGAATACTTCCATCTGAAAATAAATAAAAGACCTTGATATTTACATTAAAGAATGAATGTAAGCGCAGCATGGGTTGTTTCCAGTGCCCGGGGCAAATTAAGTAAACCCACTTAGCACTCCCTTCCATTAGGGAAATATTGAAATTTAGCATCCATTGATTTTGCCCCGGTGGGAACCCCCAACGCTACGTCACTTTATAATCGAATAGTATATTCAAACAATGTAAATTTAACATGAAGATAGAGCTAGCGGTGTATCAAATTGCTTAATGATTGAATAAAGGAACGAATCTGCTCGTTTATTATAGAAGGGCAAAATCGTTCATTCGTTCTTTCCGCCAACGATTTGGTGCCCATATAAGGGGGCAGGTGACTTGAGCCCTAATGCCATTCTTTAAAAATTTTATTTGCCCGATTCTGCTATGCATTTAGTTTCAAAAGTTTTACAAGTACATTTTAAAATAAGGTACTTTTTAGCTCATTACTAATTGTCAAGCAGTATCAATTATTTTTGTAGCATTTTAGTATTATGAAACCCCTTATTAGCGGTCACTCGCGGGACAGACAAATTTGGCCGTAAAAGTGGGGGTCATTCTGAAATAGCTGAAATATTACATCTCAATTATTTAAATACTTATTTCAAAATTTTCGCATTTTTAAGCACAAGACAAGTTTAAGATAATGAACATAAACATTTGCTAAATATATTGAGTAAATTTACAACGAAATGTTAAATTTTAAAATTTATTTATCTTAAAAGAACGAACAATAGCTGTTTGGGGTATTTTACTCATCAGTTTTTCTCCTTCGAAATGTACGAGGCTGAGTCAATAAGTTCTTGGAAAGAGTTAATAAAAAACATATTGTAAGGAGCATAAATTTTTTATTTTTTCGATATAACTTCCATCCTTTTTAATACACTTATCCTATCTTTTTACAAGGATGTCAAATCCCTAGGAAAAGAAGATTTGCGGTTGGCCCTGGCACCAATTTTGAGCAAATTTGTCCACGTCCAAAATGGGAGAGAATCTGTCCACATAGAGCATCTTAAAGGTACGTAAACAGATAAAAGTCAAATGGAGGTAAATCAGGACAATAGGCAGGATGTACTAACAGCTTTCAACCAAGGTTTCTTAATGTTCCTGTAGTATGTTTGGCTGAGTGAGGACGAGCATTGTCATTGTGGAAAACGACCCCATGTTTCAGCTTTCCCGGTCTTTTACAAGGTATAGCTTCACGTACTGGACGTTTAAGCAGGTTAGAATTGTATTCTGAATTTATTGTATATTTTCCTTCCAAAAAATCAATGCATACTATTACTTTTGAGTCCCAAAAAAAGGCTGATAAAACCCTTCCGGCTAAATGTTGAAGATCGCTCGACAGCGCAAATACTTACATATCCCGATTTAAATTTATCGTGCTATAAATAAAGTACAGATTCACTCATGCATTCATTACCATACTGTGCTTATAATCTTCCCAAAATTTCGTTAATTTTTACGCCTTTTCTGATTAGAAATTTTGCAATAGAACGTTGCTCAAAGTTTGGCAGGTCTCCTATAGTCACCGCCATTTGTTTTTATTTATTGCGCATGCTCCGTAAGTACCAGAAAGGCGCCAATTTGCCATGGTGTTGCCAAATGTTTACTCTATAAGTTTGTTCAATGATTTGAATTTATTTTTTAAACGACTATCTTTATAAGTTTTTTCCTGGAACTTTTTTGACTCACCTACGAATTTTCAATTGCGGGATAAAATCCACTGTTTTTCCGTCGTTACGTTTACAAGACACTGTGTGTTAAGTTGAGTAAACGATAATAAATTTGAACTGCGATAATTTTGTGTTGATAATTGTTTATTAGTTTCGCCGCGATGTATCAATATGCGATTTATTTATTATCAAAGTCCTTGTTAAGCATTAGTTATTTGGGTGGGCAAATCCAAGTCATTCGCCGCTCTTTATTAATGAAAGGGAAAATTCTCCTTAGCTGTTATCCTGTTTATTCTTAGTTTCCTGTTGTAAGGAACACCATGAAGATCGAAGTTCAATCATATTTTGTTCTTACAGGGGTTCTAATCCAATGAAAATAATCATGAAAATAGTGTCCGCGTCCGTGTCTGAGGGTGGCCACTAAGCAAGGATTTCAAATATAGTATTGTAAGTCAGTTTCTGCCGGGGAATTTTTGTCTGACTGTAATCTAAGTGGTGTCCGTAAAGAGGGATTTCACTGTATCTTGTACATTTACTAAAATGCTTAACAGCTTTGAAGAAGGTAGGATTTTTCTCAGCCCCCTCTCACTAGAAATAATCATGTGGGCACCACCTCACCTGTATATAGGACTCTGTAATTTATGGGGAAATTATCTGCAATACAGGAGGAGTGGCACTATTATCAGTACAGATGTGCCAAATTAATCACAGAAGGAATAAATGAATGGTATTTCCCGTGTATCATAAATGAGCAAGCTTCTTCACTGATCCGATCATTGGCCAATTTTGCACACATGTTAATTATCATCAAAAAGAAAACAAATATTAACAACGAAAATAAGAGCTCTTAGACATGCTGAGATCTTTGACCAAATAATAACTCTTAAGGAAAGCTGGACAAAAACATCCAAGTACCAAATCCTTGAACGCTTTTGTCCATTAAACAGTCATGCCAGCAGCTGACAAAGGCGCGTGCGCTTAAATTATGTCACTCATAATTTGAAGAAAAAACAGACAAGGGAATATTATTAGTAATTTGTTACTTTTTTGTTTATTTAAGTACGTTTTCTCTCGCTTGACATTTCATTCGTATATTTCTTAAAAGGTACCCGTATGTTGTGGAACAACAACCTGTCACAAAAATTATCGAATCATCTCCACATGATTGGAAGTACATAGAACCGGCAGAAATTAATTGAGCATTATAGGCTCAATGAGTGACATAGGCACATGGTTTAATGCAAACTTCACATTACAGTTCACCAGACCTGTAGCCAAGCAGGGGCACAACCCCAGTTGCCCCATCGAGCTGTTTATATATATATAACAATCCTGGGTGCCCTTAGCCTTACTCCAGTTATACCTTCATTCTTGCTACAGGCAGATAAGGGCACTCTGCTCCTTTAGCTTCCTGTGTTTTCCCCCAAACCATCAAAAAAGTCATAAAGCATGGGTGGTGTCCATCTTCTGTACTATCTAAAAGACCCTCTTTTATTTTAAAGTAATTATTTTATAATTGTGATTTTTTTTTAAAGTAAATTGTCATGCAATTTACGTTTGAAAACAGAAAGTTTATTTTCCATCAAATTTATAAGCAAAAAATTGAAATTGAAAATTTACATAAGAAAAAGTGTATGTCTTTTCCATGAAATTTATAAGAAAAAAAATTAAAATGTGGATGGTCCTTAATGAAGCAAACCCCTCCCCCTATAAAGCAAGGACGTCCTTCGTGAATGGTCCCTAACAGATTCGGTAATGACATTTTTCATGACTACTACAAAGACACGAAGAGATAGATACCAATGCCATATCGTTTGTCTTAAGTGGACGAACGGCAAAGAAAATGAAAATTCCCTCCACAAAATAGTGAAACGTAATTCTATATAGCCTGAAATTCATAATTCAGAAAAAAATTGAAAATTTGCGAGATGATACATACTTGTGATCTACCAATTAAAATAGGGTCTTCAAAAATACTCCATATAACACCTTCAGTGCAAGGTGGTGTCGTCAGGGACCCATTGTAGCGAAAAAAGTGTTTCCTATGATACCGATCTGGAAGCCAAGTATCTAATGCGTAACTTCCCGGCATATCCATCTTTTGGTTCATGAAAGGTATATATTTTATCACATCGAGGATAGGGACATACTGAACATTGTTTTGACTGGATGCCTTGAAAATAAAAAATAAAATAATTCATTATTTTTGATATTTCATTTGTAGATGTTAATATTAAAATTAAAAGAACAATTTGCTGATCTTTTCTTACTTGGAACATCAGTCCCACGACCGCAATTCCGGCTCTGCCATCTTTAGCTTCATTGTCGTTTACATGGACGAAATGAGCCTATAGAGAAACAAAAGAAATTAATGAAATTAAATTTCCACACCTATAGTCCGTTCGTGGAAACTTGGCGGCCAGGTCTCGTTAGAATTGAAGGGAGCTGACATCACAGACAGGTTGTTTCATTGCAGTAGAGGGTAGAGCGTCTTTCATAACTCATTTTTCGCACGTGAAAAACGAGTAACGAACTATACTTTTATGGTTCAAATCAGAGCTCTTTTATGCATATATTACTAATTAGGGCATTATTGCATTTTTCAGGGTCAGCATAATTGCCACCCCACTTTCAACTCCCACCATAAAAACTTCCTGTAAATGCTCTATGTGCTGAGTCATTCGTGATAATTGTGCTGGCCTTGGGAAGGTCAATAATAACCTGATTTGTAATGTAATAGTTAAAAAGCTTTAATGTCAGCCACAAAACAAGTGTTTAAATTCAAGTTCATTAATTGATTCTTCCGTTTACCTCCGATTAAAAAACAGTAGGATACATATAAATTTACTATGGAAATTTAATTGATGATGTAAGTTGGAGGGATTTAAATTTGCAAACAGTGCGGAAATTCAGATTGATAGTCTGACAAATGAAGGAGACAATCAGACATCAAGATGCATATGTTATGGAAGTTAGCACAAAATGAGTGAATGGTCACTCACGATCAGTGAATGAGTAAAGGGGGATGGGGTAACACTCTCTGAAAAATATCTCTTATCCCCCTTTACAATATCATTCCGTGAATGATTCAAAAGAATGTATACATTATAGAGCTTTGCGGGATATTTCGTCACTTCTGTTTGTTAAAAACACTTAACGTTTCACTCCGTTCTATGCGGAGCATCCTCAGAAGCAACAGCTGACCAAGTTTCTCTCTTTCCGTTTGGTTGGTCGGCAGAAAATGTGATTAAAATTTAATTACTCATGTTCTTCCGAGCAACTAATCGGAAGTCTTGCATTTTTACAGAGGGAAACTTGGTCAGCTGTTGCTTCTGGGGATGCTCAGCATAACACGGAGTGAAACGTTAAGTGTTTTTAATAAACAGACGCGGCGGAACATCACAAAAAGCTCTATAATGTATATTAATAGACGCCGTGAAAGCCTTCGTGAATGTATCAAAAGAATGTGTTTAAAGAATGAGGTTGGAAGGGAATACATTCACAGAAGTTTGCCCACCTCTAATATGTCGTAAATCTCAACTACATTTATGTTTAGTTTAAAATCTTAAAAAGCATAATACAATTATCTTAACATCGATAAGTCACTGTTTAATTATAAAATAAAAAGTGTTGCCTCTAAGCTTCTTCCATAGTGAGGATTGAGGAAATGTTCAGAGCCTTTGGAATCATTTCTTCCCCAGTGAAAATGAAGTTGTGAAAAGGTGTACCTGGCACCTAGTCCTCCGAGATCAATATAAGGTCTATCTTCTTCACCTTCAATCAAGTGTAACTCCACTGAAAAAAAAATTAAGTGAAGTAAATCAATTAATAATTAAAGGGGACCATAATTGCCAGTGTCCAAATTGCAAGTTTTTGAGATAGCCAAAATTTCGTTTTTATAATTTCGATGATTTTTTGGTCATGTCCGTAGCATTTCAAAAAAAATATTTTTCCAGGGTGTTTTGGTCTAATTTTTTTATTGGAATATTATAGGTATGATTGAAAAATAATCGTAATTGAAATGAGCTTTCCTCAAAACTTGTAGACTAAGTATTTTCTCTTGTTGTTTTAAGATAGATATATACATATGTAATTTTGTTTTAAATGCCTTAATATCAGAATAGTGAAGTAAGAACTAATTAAAGAAATATTGTTTTTATATAGAGTCTGGATTTTTTTTTATGTTAAATTTCACATAAAAATAAGAATTAAAAGAAAAATAACGATAATGGCATACCCGAGTGTCCATTATTTTCTATGGTCATTCCACTTCTATGGACGTCGTAACCGTCGAACCGTATGGCTTCGAGCTTGGTTCGCTTTGCCTGCGTTTTGTCAATTCTGATTGGAGATTGCAATTTACCTGCACAGTTTGGAAAGTTTTCACTCCACTTAGTGGGACCTAAACAAATGGTAATTTCATGTGTTATATCGTATAAATATTTCTTATGGAGGAAATAATCAACTAATAAATTAATTTAATATTTATAAAACACATCAACTGAATTAATCGTCTAAGTTGGGTAGATAGATTTTCCTTTTATTGATTTGATAATTGCGCATACTTAAAAATATAATCGTTTATCCTTTACAACAATAATTAATTTTATTTTATTATAATTCTTAGTAATTTATATATTTTTTCTGGAACAAGAAAGGTAGAGAGGACGATGAAATAAGTAAATTTTGTTATTAAAGTTTGACGCAATTAGTAAAAATTTTCTTTGCGCTATATCGTAGAGCGTAAATCGCCATAAGTGTAGTGCTGTAACTTGTCTTAAGCTCTAATGAGCTGTAACCCTAGATCTTAATTCTTTTCTCAGTTGTTTGGATTTTTTTTATTGAATCCTAATTTTTTCTAAAATATCTAAATCTTTTCTAGGAGCTTAAACCCGCTAGCCCCCCTCTAATTACGTTTAACCTCCTGACGCCCAGCGTAGAGGGGGTTCTACATCGTTCAGCTGCTAATAGAAGGAAGATCGTTGGCCAACGTAGAAGATATTTTATATGCAAATATGGGTTAAATAAAACAACACAATAACATAACATATAATAACATAACATAATACAACAACCATAACAAAAAAATACAATAACATAACACAACATATAATAACATAACATAATACAACAACAATAACATAAAAACAATAACAAAAAAATACAATAACATAAAAACATGTTTTCAACATCCCCATTATCTCGAAAGGTGTAAACGAAGGTCTTGAAAAAAGTCGAATTTCTCTTATGCATCAGGAGATTATAGCTAGCTTTCTATAATACATATTAAAGACATGATATTCATATAATATTATATAATTTTCAAAACGTGCATATAATTTTCAATATATTATTATTATATTTTTGATAGTTAATTTACGGGATATGATTTTAATATTTGACTTTTGAGTATATAATTTTACACTGAAACAATAATAGTTATAATAGATGGACCATATATGTATTAAATAAATAAATGTTCGATTTTACCATCCTCTTCTCCAAGGTAACTCCAAGAATGGCTCTCATGTTTCTCCTTGAGTCCCAAAATGGTGTAGTGGGTATCTAAATTAAAATACATACATTTACTATATATATATTTAAAATTCGAAAAATTGTTTTATGAACAAAGAAATATATATTAAGTGCTATATATCCTGTTTGAACTTCCGTGAACTACACTTTAAAACGAATAAGTCGCTGATTCTTAGGCCGGAAACGCTCTTGATGAACAAATGTCGAGTAGCAAAAGAATACAGCAACTGACTTCTCGCTTGATAAAGGGAAGAGTAGCCGTCGAAACGTTGCGGAATATTTTCTTGTACTTTGGAACAGTGACGAAATTTTACTAATTAAAGTATTAGGTGGCCAAAAAAGTTCTACTGCTTTTCGACCCACTACAGAACCTGATTTTATAACAAATGAATTTGTATAGTACATGTTTTTGGATGCGTTGTAAAGTTAGAATGTAAATTTTTTATTTAAAAAAATTTCACCGCGCTTGATTCAGTTTTCACTTACAAAGCATTCCAATAGCCTGTTAAACCCGATTTATTCGATTGTGCTTGCTTTATAAATTCAAAATCGGCACAAATTCTTCAGTGGCATGTCGTAAAATACGTATTGTATTTGGAAGCAATGTTGTTCTGCACAAAAATGTCACAAAAGAAATCTGAAGAAGAATCGCTGGAAAATGCACCATGCTCTGTATGATTTACCAACATAAGAAGGAACCGTTTTTCGATTTCTTTTTGGTTTCTGATGAAAAAAGAAGGCAGTACTCTGGCAATAAGAGGGTGTACAGGGTTTGTCCCAGAAGTTCCCGGAATGATTTTTTGTAGTTGGCAACGCTGGCTGACGGGGCGGAGAAGTTGGTGGGGGATCTGAGCTTGGAAACGAGACCGGTATCAGTCGCCTGCGGGCAGTTGTTGAGGCAGGGTCACGCTCCGCGCAGAGGTATCTACTGCACCCTCGTCGATCAAAAAATGGACCAGTTTTTGGAGCAGCGTTATGCAATCAAATTTTGTGTGAAACTGGGTAAAAACGGGGCGGAGACACTCGAAATGCTTCGGAAAGCCTACGGTGACGGGGCGATGAAAAAAAGCCAAACTTTCATGTGGCACAAGCGGTTCCGGGAAGGTCGGGAGTCCGTCAACGACGACGACCGCTCTGGACGCCCGTCGACATCACAAACGGACGACTCGGTGCAAAAAGTGCGTCAAGTTTTGGACAATGACCGACGATTAAGTGTTCGGGTGATTGCAGAGGAGTGTGGAATACCCAAAACAATCGTTCATCGCATTTTAACGGAGGGACGTGGATTTTTCAGTACGATCCCGAATCAAAGCTACAGAGCAGCGAGTGGCACACCAAGGAGTCTCCTCGCCCGAAAAAAGCAAGGATGAGCAAATCGCGAATCAAGGCAATGCTCATTGTGTTTTTTGACAGAAAAGGTGTAGTTCACAGTGAATTCGTGCCACAAGGACAAACAGTCAACAAGGAGTTTTACTGTGAAGTGCTCAAACGGTTGCGCAACAGGGTTCGACGCGTCCGAAACGAAATTCGCGACAATTGGATCTTGCACCATGACAACGCGTCAACCCACACCGCGCTCATTGTCTCCGAGTTGCTGGCCAAAATGGGTGTGGCAACGCTGCCCCAGCCGCCGTACAGCCCCGATCTGGCACCAGCGGATTTCTTTTTGTTCCCAAGGATCAAAAGAACCCTGAAAGGAACTCGGCATGGGACGCTGGAGGCGGTAAAAGCAGCCGCGACGACCTCACTGAAGGAGATTCCCGTTGACGACTTCCAGGGCGCCTTCAATGATTGGGTGAAGCGTTGGCAACGGTGCATCGAAGCAGGGGGAGAATACTTTGAAAAGTTCTGAAAAGATTGTAAACTGATATTGAATAAATGATTTTAAAAAAAATCATTTCGGGAACTTTTGGGACAAACCCTGTATCATTGGTTTCCACCGTAAGATTCAATTCCTCGTTTTACAAAAATTGCACTCCATCAATAAGAGACATATGCTTTGTATATGGTGGACTTTGAACCGGTATTGTTTCTTCTAGTAAGGCCAAACAATTGTGTCTGAGGTATATTCTAGTAAATTTGGACATGCGCAAAATGTAATGATTCACAAACAGCTAACACTGATGAGCATTGGACAAGTGTGCAGGACATTGACAAATCACATGCAGCAAAAATTTTCCACAATATTATAAATTTTATGAGAACCGTTACCTCATCCACCGTATTCCCTTGATATCTCGCCAAGTGATCATCACCTTTATCTTGTTCTGAATGACCTCATGCAAAAGAGACAGCATAGAAATTAAACAGAGATAAAATTAGAAATGGCCAGGTTTTTTACGTTTAAGCCAAGACATCTTACGAAAACGGTAAGCATGAATTTGCATCTCGCTAGTAAAAGATTATGAAATATGATGTTATGGTGTCTATTTTGATAAGTAAAATAATTTTTTAAATAATTCTTTAGTTTTTTAAAATTTCATATGAAAAGCGACAGAACTTCTTTGTTTACCAGATATAACAATATTGTACTTGAACAAACTGAAACTTCTACAGATTTTAAATACATCTCTTCTTACTCGAATTATTAAATGATTGTATGAGACCTAGCCCTATCTTTCCACGCTAGAAAGATAAATTACATAATCATTTCGTGGGACCGTGGGTCTGAGTGGCTACGAATGAATACAACGATTTCCATACGGACGTTTATTTAGAGCACTTAGGTATACATCCATATATTTCGGATCACACATCGAGTTTATCAAACTTAACTTGGCCTTCGTGTATGTTTTCTGGTTCCACCGGGGCAGCTTACAGTATACACTAGAAAATATTCTATACGTTACTAAAATTTATAGGTATAGTAATAAGCTAAAAAGTTAAACCAAACTAATATTAAGAGTAAAGTCGTAACCTGGATTTAAATACCCAGAGCCTGTCCACATTAACACTTCTAACAGAGACGCCAATACAGTCAGTGCCACTTCTGTAATTGAACGCCACTCAATGCAGGTAATCCAAAAGCACTTAGAACAAATGTTGCATGGCAAAGAGCTCAACCAGGAGGCTTAAGTCTTTTCCTGTTACTACTAATTTAGCACTCAAGTCTGCACTTATCCTTGCGCCGCAAATTATGTATAAACAAACCCGTAAACAACTCCAGTACTTTCTTAACTATTTATGCTTAACAAGATTATACCTTTAATGTTAATATATTAAACTATCTAACTAGCACCTGTCCTTGCGCCGCAAGAAATCTACAGTCGCTAAACAGTTCAGTTCTAACATTAACTAAATTAAGGTTATGACTAAACACACTATTAAACATTAGTCAGTAACAAAAGGTAAGGTAAATTGCGAATCGTAACAGTAATACGTCACCAAGGTCCGTTCTGTACTCAGTCCACCTGGCAATTAATAAAGCCGAAGACAGGTACACCTGCTTTCTTATTAAGTTGAACTCTCGTGAACGGACAATTCGGCAATTCTCTCCTTAGTTGGCCCGCTCCGCAACTAACGCTTTTCTCGTCTCGACTTCCAGTTGCTAGTGAGTTAACACAGAACTCCAAGCTCAGTCAGAATACGTTGAGAATTCTTTCGTAAACTAATTACGAAAATCCACGAGGCCTCAATTCAACTATAAACTTGAGTGAGCAACATCTAAAAAACACGAACTGGACTCCTACGAGCCCTTGACAATGAAAGGCGACTGGCCACCTACCACAGCTCGCCACGTCTGTCATGCTCGCTCTTACTCCATTGGCCGCTTACTGCTCGAAACTCGATAACTGCCCTACGCAGCCTGCAACTCTCGTTTAATAGTGCACCACTATCTACATAACAGATTCAGAGTGATGTCACAGAGCAAAACCACGGAGAATTCTTAGAGAAAGTTGGCCGTACATACCCATGGCCGTTACAAGATGAATGAAGAGAAACAAAAATTGAGTGTTGTTTCATACCACCAAGCCTTTACCGAATGCATAGTTTTGTACTTTATGTCCCATACAGTTTTACGTGACATCTATGACGAGACAGACTACTTGGTATGACGTCCGAACCATGATACATTTAAACACAAGCAAGCTGACTGGGGTTCAGTCTAATCCATCGAATCCAAAGGCGGTGGTTATTACCATTTGGGGCTCATCATTGAACGCCCGTCGAAGTTTATATTACATATATCCAATTCTTGACTAAATTACAAACATTATGCAAATACCTAATATCTTTTTTGGTTCTAAAAATGGAAGAAGAAATTTGAGGAAAAGAGCACTGACTTACGCAAGAGGTAGGGAGGTGAGGTGACCCTCATTACAATGTAATTTTGCATATATACGCTCTGCATATATATATACTCTGTAACCCCCTTAATAACTTTGTCATATCCCCCTCTTATGACCTTTCTGCGTGTGCTAACGGAAAACAGCACTCCTTTCTCTCTCTCTATATATATCATTTGCATCCCCCAATCACTCAATGGGTAAAAAAAACAACAACAAGACAATAACAATTAACTGATCACATTTCGACCACTTTCTAGCAATTTTTAGAAGGAGATTGTACATTGGATTTTATCAAGAAAGTTAAGTTTTAACAGAGTCTTTTACGAAACTGTTTTAACGTTATTTGTCTATTTATGTGTTATTCAGAAAATGAATTCTGATTTCAACCTGTATAAATGGAATATGTTAAAATTTATTAGAAAACTATATCCTTTAGTTAGAAAAAGTGTTACCCTATTTAGAAAAGGTATTACTCTGTTTAGAAAAAGGGTTGCTCCATTTAGGAAAAATTTTACTTTCTTTTTAAAAAAACAAGTAAAATGAAATTGAAGCAATTTTCGCTTCTGGAATGGGATTAAAAAAAGTGCATTTGTTATTTTATCTGCTTGATAAGAAAAATATTTATCATCTCTTTCATTCTAACTTTTCGTTGAACTTAGGATTTGTCTAATCTAATTTAAATTTAACTCTAAGCTAAACCAACATGCATTAGTTGTAGAATCGTTTTCAATACGCTGTTTGCCTTTTTATTCTTCCGTTTGTCAGTCAGTTAGAGAACTGAAATTTTGTACCATTAAACAAGATAAGGTAGTACTGAGGGGTTTGTATTTAATGGAAATAATAAATACATGTATTAAAAGCAATAATTGAATGCGAAAATTTACGCGTTGCTTTTATTGATGAAACTAAATTTTCTCTCTATTATTTTTAGATTATTTTGTTATTGGAAAATTTTAAATTATCCCACCATTTTAAATTATGCCACCACTGTTGTTTTCGGTGTCTATTGCGTTCTACGAATGCATGTACACTACTTGTCACGTGAAGACTGATGATTTTAACTATGCAGAAAAAAACTATTAGCCACTTAATTTAAAAAAGAATTTAGTTTCTATATGTATTCTAATTTCGATACAAGTAAAATTTGAAGTTCGTACTTCTTTTAGGAACATCCTGTATATCTAACACTAATGAATAATGTTTTGTTATTTCTCTGTCCTTTTTTTTTTTTGGTATGGAAGATAAAAAATTGATGCATATAAAACAATTGTTAAATAAGTTCAATATACGTTAATAATTCGAGAACAATTTTGGGCATATTGAATAACTTACCGGGAACATCAGCAATAGCAAACCGCTGGAGCAATGAGATAATTCCCAAGCAAAAAAGCAAAATCATGTTTCTGAAAATTGCAAACTCGAATTGAAATTTTTGATAATAATTTAAATACTGAGATAATAAAATAATTAAAAAAAAGTGATTTATATTTTCATAAAAAATTGAGGAATTTCAACAAGCTTCGGCTTAGAACATTCACCAGCGTATTTTATTCATTTTTTAAAACGTGCTTTATTTATGTAAAATATTATTACCCTTCTCCGGACCCTGAGAAGGCAATAATATCGTACGTACTTGTATGCAGAAAAAGAGAACGTTAATCCTGTTCTTGTTGGATTAGCGGTTAAGGCACCCCGGACTCAACGAAAGTGACCCTAGTTCGACTCTAGGACGGGGCCAATGTCTCTTTCTCTTATACCGAAACAGCTCTAGCATAAGCTTCAACATGGGTGTCAAATTAATTAATCGTAGTACTTTATCCCTCAAAACGTACTTTGTTCATCTTTCAAAACCAGTGGCGGCTCGTGACTTCAAGAACGGGTGAAGCGGCGAGCCCCTCCTCCACCCCCCAAAGAAACACGAAAAGTGGCCAATAAATTTCCGTTTTCTAGCAAAATAATTGTATTTATTATGATATATATATATATAGTCAAAAAAATAAAAAAAAATTCTAAAAACAAGAAATAAATTAGATTGGTATGAATTCAATACAAACTCAACTAACAATTTAATTAAAGTTTAAAAAAATCAATATTACCAAGGAAAATTTCTAGTGAAAAATACTAAACACCAATGGGAAAATATTAACAAATTGCTCGGGAATTCTAAAAAAAAAAATGGATGAATGGATGATGAAAGCTACAGATAGAAAATAAATAACATAATTTAAGGTCAATTGCCATAGAATTTAATAATTTGTTTGCAAATATGGCAGAACATATGATTTTGGGAGAACATGTGCAAATTGTAACGGATTCAAACTTAGACATCAATAGAATCACGGTTAGTATGTTCTTTGGAGAAATGACAGAAGACGAAATTGAAAAAAAAACTTAAAAATATCAAGGGAGATAAATCAGCAGCAATAGATAATTTGAAACCTAAAAAAATAAAACTATGTTGGGAAGAACTGAAATATCCATTTCTTAAAGTTTTTGATAGAATAATTGAAACATCGAAATTTTCGAGTAAAACGAAAATTTCAAAAGTAATTCCAATATTTAAAAGGGCTGATATAAAATATAGAAATAATTACAGACCAATTTCAATTCTGCCGATATTTGCCATGGTCCTAAAAAATTAGTTATAATAGATTTCATAAATAAAAATCAAATTATTTCTCAGAATCAATACAGATTCTTAAGAGGCAAATCAACGGAAGATAAATTGTTAAAAGCAGTGGGAATAATGAAAGAAAAAATATAAAATAAGGAATATATAATGGGTCTATTTCTTCGGTTTGTCAAAGGCATTTGATGTCATAAATAGAAAAAGGTTAACAGAAGAAATGGAGAGATATGGAGTTAGAGATATCTTAGTGCTAGACGGCAGATGGTTAGAATTGGTAAAACATCCTCGGGGTTATTAACAAACAATTCGGGCATACCGCAGGGCTCAATCCTCAGCCCCTTGTTGTTCTTAATTTATATTAACGATAGAGCAAGCACTCTAGAGGGTGTCGATCTCTTCGCGGACGACATAAGGATTTTATTGGGCGATAGATCACTGGAGTGTTTATTTCAGAAATCACATATTTCATTTGAGAGCTTTGGAAGAAATGGTCTTGTGATAATCAACTTTTTGTAAATGCAAATAAAACTAAATATATTGTATTCAGAAATAGGAATAAGAAATTGAAAATAAGGGACAATTATAAAATCACTTTAAATGGAAATATTATTTAAAGGGTGGAAGAATGGAAATTTCTTGGTTTAACAATTCATGAAAAACTTAATTGGAACACTCATGTTGAAAACACTTGTAGAAAAATGTGCATGGGAGCCCACGATATTGCAAGAATTCTCAAAATGATACCTGAAGATATAGCAATGCAACCATATTACGCACTTATACACAGTCATTTAACATATAGAAACTGTACATGGGGGAAAAACAGTACCAAAAAAATCAAGGCAAATCCAAAATGTAGCCAATGGAGCGTTAAAGAGTATAGCAAGGCAATCAAACAGATCACTTGAAACATTAAAAAAATATATAAACTATTAAACTTCGTTGAATTGCATAGATTTAAGACCTTAATGGTCATTTACGAAAGAATAAATAACAATTATCACTCAAATATTATAACATTTAAAAAAAAGAATAAACATAAAAGATACAAGACAGGGTGATGATTATGAGGTAAGAAGAATTAGAACAAATATGGGAGCAAGCAATGTAAACTACTATGGTATAAAATTCTCGAATAAGCAACTTCAAGAAGTTAAAATCGGAAAAAACATCCGAGATTTTAAATGTGAACTGAAGACATATATTGGATAATGCTGATTGAGCACCGGGTGTAAAGTTAGGAGTTTGTGTTTTTGACATTTGTTTTTAAAATATTCCTAGCATTCTGTGCATGTTTTCAGTCTACAAAAATTTACAAATCATTATATGTTTGCGGTAAACATGTACGAGCATGCAAAATAAAATTTTATGTCTTTTATTGGAGAGAACACACGTAAGTCCAAAAATATGGTTAAAAACAACAACCAAAAGTGAAAATTCAAAGTCGTTAAATATATTTAAATAGCCGACACTCTGCCTAAGCGAAGTTTCATCGGAAGTTGGATGGTTCATAATCTCAGTAAATACTTCTTTTAAAGAATCCCATTCTTTATTTATAACACTCAACATTTTAGAGTTTGATGTCCATCGCGTAATAACAGAAGTAGGAATTCGTCTTCCGACGACTGTATCGACCACGTGAGTTCGTTTGGCAGAATGATGAAAAAATGCAGGTATGTCGCTTTTAGTTGCAAAAAATATGCGACACTGTGAAATGCTGTTGCAGCTTTGTTGTAGCACTAAATTCAGACGATGTGCCAAACAGTGAATAAAAACTGTATGTGGCGTTACTTCTTTAATTTTGGACTGAAGACAATTTAAGTGCCCTGACATTACGCTTGCCCCATCCAAACGTTGTCCTATAAGTTTTGATTTATAGTTAAATTAGTAGAGTTTTCTTTTAAAGCATCCTCAATACCACTTAAATTTTTCTTTAGATTTGAAAAACATAATGTACAATCCACATGGTCAAAAGAACCTTTATGTTTGTGAAGAGCACGGGTAACGTTACCAAAATCATTCGAAACCACTCTTATTCCACACATTTGATTTAACACCAATGATTAAACATGGCATACAAAAAAGTTTATTTAAATAATAACTCCCACACAGCCATTCAAACTCCGAATATCACGAAATCTTAAAATGCCGATTATATACTTTGTCCTTTTTTTGCAACTTTACTTACATTTAACACAGGCATGGGCTTTTCCTTACTTAAAAAAATCTTTTTTATCATCGTTATTCCACATGGAAAATGGGGTGTCTAATAAAATACATACCCTGTCATTTAAGGTAAACGTTATATTGTAAAAGAACCTATTAATTACCCACGAAAAACTCACAAAATTCTCGCCCCGGAGGCTTTCTTGTGTTGACCATATTTGGCAATTGTGTTATCCCTGCGGAGGGTAATAATACCTTACAGAACCTATTAGGTTTAACCTAACGAATCAAGTAACGGAAATATTGATTTCCTAGGCGGTTTGAGAACTTGTAGCATAGTGCGCATATCTGAACGTTAGACCATATAAAAGATGGACACAGCAGTGTCCCCAATTTAACGACTGCTCTTCGAGCGGCTCCACATCACGTGACGTTAAACGTAATTCATTGGCGACGTGAGGAAAATGGAAAAGACGTCTTATCCTTCCTAGCAAGCTCCTCGCTATTCTTCTAGTGTGTTAAAACGATCATGGTGCGGTACAGTGTAGCATATAATTGCAAGGAAAGGGGTGGGAAAGAAAGGCGGAATTTACTCATTTCACAGGTTTATTAATGTGTATATATCTTCTGTTCACACTGTTAATGATACGGTTCCCATTATCACGCATAAACATTTCATTCACACATACACACACACAAATTACCAAGAAAGGTACCAGCTTTAACCTAAAACCAGAAAATATGGAAGAAATAAGTCATTAAAATGTATAAAAAACAATATATAGCAATTATATAAAAAATCGACATATTTTAAATATCATATTTTTTTAAATTATTGAAAATATATTTTTACTTTGTCAGTTGGTTTTAAAATATAGGTATTTATGATATAAAAGCATATTAAAAATTTCAGAACTCTAGTGCGCATAGATCTGAAGATAATCTCTGCGCAATATAGAAAAAGTGATTTTGAGAAAAAGAGCGTTCAAGTTGGAACTTGGTAACAAGGTAACATGTAATAGTTATTTTTATTTTATACAATAGTGCAAGAAGTAATTGAAGAATTTTGATGCGGTTTGTTTTAAAACACTGCCAAAAATCCATATTATTTTTTAAACTAATAAATAAAAAATCGATTTTTTAAAGATTTAAAGGTCCTGTGTCCCCTTAAGAAACAAAAACACAACGAAATTACACGCTTCTACTGTTACCACTCAACGTGCCTCGAAATACTTCAGGGTAATTAAATAATTCTAACAGATATAACACTAAACTGTTTGTAGTTTGAATCAAAGTTTTATTCAATTCTTTGATTTAATTTTTTTTCTTTGACCAGTAACACACCCCACAGAAAATTTTTTACCTCTAGAAACCTCTGTGGTAATCAAAAATCTCAATTTTTATTTCTGATCAAGCCATACCTCTGTTTTGGTAATTTTTACCTTTTTCCCCATGCAAAACCTCTAGATTCAGAGGTAAAACCTCTGATCTGGCAATACTAGCTGACATGATGATGCGATAAAAATTTCTCTTCTCTGACAGTACTTGCTTTCGCCGTAAATATTCCATCGCCATGGTAACCATGTTCGCAAAGCATTTCCGTTTTGAAGCGAAGCTCTGAATTTCTATCGTCGCTTCATCCGTCCCTTTTTCTCGGCGGGCAATATTTCGTTGGTGCGTTTAACGCGTTTAAAGCGCTGACTTAAAAACGTAGCCTTCTGTTCCTGAATGTAATTCCAATTATATTAAAGGAATTAAATTCAAAAAAAAATAGTGGGCTCAAAATAAAATTCTAAATTTTATTTTTCTAATCAAATTTTAAATTTGACAAAAAAATAAAAATAATTTGGAGATTAAATTAAAAAAACTGTTCAACCGCCCAATTTCTTTAGGTGCAGTGGCGCTTCACTCGCGTTACCCGACGAGCCGCTACTGTTCAAAACGTACTTCGTTCACCTTTCAAAACGTACTTTATTCATCTTTCAAAACGTACTTCATTCATCTTTCAAAACATACTTTATCTTTTAGAACTTATTTTACTTATCCTTCAACATGTACGTCATTTAAGACGCGTTTTCTTAGACGCGCATATTTTTGCTGCGCAACAATATAAAACGCCGAGGTGAAACTCGGAAAAACAAAAACCAATGGAAGCGTTTTGCGCGTTCTAGGGAAACATTTCCATTGGTTTTCTATTGTTTGGGTCAGTTTTCGACGTTTTTCATTGTTAAGCTGCAAAATATGCGCATCTAGGAAAACGCACCTTTACCTATCAAAAATTTTTAAGCATTGTTGAAAAATCGTCAATTTGGTTGTTTTAATTTACAGAACATTTTAGAAAATTTATAAGCAAAGGCAGCGTGCGGCAAAAAAATTAAAATAAAAAGGTGCTAGCTTCAATGGCATATATGTCACTACCTCCCCTCGTTCTTGTCCCCCACGTAGGTCCAATGGCTACCGTTTTCAGAGCCGAGAACAGAGAGGGGCAAATGCCCAAGGGTCTGGAAACTAAGGACGTTCGCCGTTTAACGATTTCGCTTTTCAGTTTCTTTCAATTACACTAAAAGCCGTTGTTAGCAAACACTCACCAGACAGAAAATTTTGTCCTTCGGTTGATTGATTAAATATTTATGGCGCAAGGCCGTCAAAGGACATTCTGCGCCGAAAAATTGTCCGTGAAAGAGAAGTAGGCCTATTTCCTCGAAAAAATTTCTGGCCGAGAAATTTTTAACAACCCCGGTGCTAAGACACCCTATATACTGAAACCCGTTAAAGCCCTGCGGTGGCGCAGTGTGGCAACGCGTTCGCCTAGTGTACTGTTAACCCGGATTCGACTTCCAATGGTGCAAAGAACACTTGTTCAGAGATATCATGAATATCGCATTGCTCAACGTAGTCCGGGGTTTGGTTGCCTAGCCCTTAAGAGGTTCGGATTTTTCGGAAAACTGTAAGTCCAAGAGGTCCAGATTCCTCGGAAAACAGTGGGTCCCAGCGCAGCACGACCACCTTGAGCCGTAAAACCACAAATAAACAAATAAAACCCGTTAAAACAGGCTCGTATTCCTAGGATAGAACTCGTTCTTTCAATGATTATTGAAAATTCTTTTGCTATGTCTTCTGCATTGTAATGTGTTTCGTGTGTGCTTATTGCACATTCTACTGTCTTTTTGTGGCATATGATTTCATTTATTAGGCTAAAACCATCTTTTTTAACGAAAAAAAAATGAATACGTTCGCAGTCGCGGATTCGAACTCAACAACATATATAGTGACGGAACTCGACTTTTAGGGATAATCGTTGATTCCTTGGTTGATTTTCCATTATTGCACGTTCTGTTATCTTTTCATGGCATATTTTTTTTTTCCAAGGGCACATCTAATTTAAAAATAAAGTACACATTCGCGTTCCCGAAATCGAACTTAGCATTTTATCTATTGAGGAAATTTAACTTTCGGGGATAATCTGTAATATCTTAGATGTTATTACATATTCTGCGTTCCTTTTATGGCGTGTAGTATCATTTACAAGGGCACAACCAAATTTCTTTTAACAAAAAAATACGAACAAAAGTTCACAATCCTGTGATCGAACAAGACCCTATATAGTGATGAAATTCTACTCTTAGAAATAATCTGAAACTCTTTAGCTGGTGATTTTTTTTTTTTTTCTAATGCACATTTTGCTGGATTTTTTTTTTATGATTTTAAAAAGTACGTTCTTTCGGATTCATGGGATCTAATTCTGGACCATAAATTCTGACGAAACTCAACTCTCAGTTACAAAATCGACAATTTCAAAGCTGCTGTTCCGTTAGCAGTACATGTTGCTTTCCTTTATAGTTCATTGTATAATTTCTAAATTCATTTGATTAACAGACAAAAAAGCAGCTTTTTATAGAAAGAGGTTTCATTTGCTACTGCATTTTTACGGTTTTTTTTTTTTATTATTATTATTTTTAAGTTTGGTAATTCTATAAGTTCCTTCGTTCGTTTTTTTTTTTCTTTTTGAAGTTCGATAATTCGTTAGCTTTTAGTTATGTGAGAAATAGCTGGGGGGCGAGGAAGTGGGTAGGGAATGCTTTGTGGGTGGCGATCCGCTAAATTGTCTAGGTGATCGTAAATCCTGTCTCCGACCCTGAAAGTTATGGTTGGATCTACTAGGTTGCGTTAAATTCCGAGTAATATAGAAACTGACTATAATTTTAAAATCTTGCCAAATTGTTGGTTGCATACCAAATACTAAAAACGATTGATATGAACGTTGGGCAATCTTGACTCGTAAAAATGTATAAATTGTGTATCGACTTATCGGCACGTCAAAATTTGGTTTTGTAAGCTTCCCAATTGACTGAAAAATTAATTGCAAAACCTTTAATTACACTAGAAAGGAACGACTTTGTCAAAATACAGCATAATCTATCATAAGCATCCATATGAGTACTTTTAGGGGGGGTCTGAGAAAAATTATTACCTCCTTCTCAAGGCTGTCAAACATTTTAGTGAATGTACAAGATACTAAAATACTACAAAAATAATTGATACTGCTTGACAATTAATAATGAACTAAAATTGTGTAGCCGCAAAAGTAAATGCATAGCAGAATCGGGCAAATCAAAATTTTGGATGGCTAGGGGGAGCTGGAGCACCCCTGCTCCTTATATGGGCGCCCATGGAAACTATCCACCTTGGATTTTGCGGGAATGAATAAAAAAAAATTCATGATAAAAATATTACTCGTTATTTTGAAGCCTCTCTTGTATACGGAACACCTGACGGAATAACAAACTTGTCCGCAGCAATCTGCCTTTTTATCAGAAGATTTCCGTTCAGAAACTTCAAGAGGATTTCATGCTTCCTTCAATCAAGAGATCATTCGACATTCTTTTCACGCTCATTATTTGCGTTTCTTAAGGTCGTAATCGCGAACATAACGAGTGCACAGAATACAACGAAATGACATTTCATGTCCGCGAATTTCTCAGGCCAGGTGAAACAACTTCCACGAAAAGAGAGGTAAAAGTAATTACTTTCTCATTCTTCACCCCCCCACCTCCAATCCTCAATGTGCGAATTCCCCAGTCCCTATTGAAATTGCCAACTGGAATCGCAGTCCTTTGGTGTATTTTCGAGAAATTCACGACATGCACATGTTACGTTCCTGCTTTACCACCCACGTGGCGTCGTGACTGTTGCTGTGCAAGGGATGTTTCTCAATTACCTTCGAAATTGTAACTGACATTGTAACCAATAATTCGAGATACAGAAATTTTGGTAAAAAATTGTACCGGATGAACACGAAGGTGTACCTTGAATTTAAACTCAAAATGCAGGGAAGTACAAAAGTTTCGAGATAGACAAGTTCAACTTTATAGAAATTCAATAACCAATAAAAACGCGGAACAAGTTTTGACAA
>QLNU02003225.1:33658189-33683954 GCA_006491805.2 Dysdera silvatica | reverse complement strand
CTGTTGAAAATATAATATCTATGGATAATATTTTACTGAAAATATAATACATTTCCTAAAGAAGGAAAAGATCTGAAACTGAAAATTTTCAAGTTGTTTTCCTTGTATTGTGAAGGTGCGACATGCCACAGAGAACAATATAGTATCAACGGGGGAGGAGAGAAGAGGGGGAGAGACGTACACACACATACATGAAAAGTTCAACTTATTTCTGCGGCATTCTCTCTCATGAAACTAAAAGAAATTTAATATTTCTAAACATTACTGTTTACAAAGCTTGCAAATAACAACGCAATAAACGAATAAATGGTGGAGCCGCATCACCACAAGTAAATATATATGCCATGCCTGTATTCAGAGGAGGGATTTTAAGGGCCGGGCCATCCCCGAAACTACACTTTTAATAGAACTTGGCTACAGCCTTGCATGTTGTGATTGTATCGATGTATGCTGTAAAAATTTTGAATTCCCAAAATTAAATCCTAGACACGGTTTTGATATATGCTATATAAGAGTTGCTTACCGCCTAACGTTGTTTTCCATCAACGTGAACGGCAGAAGACAAGAATAATGCGTGTTCAATAAATAAATGGTTTTATCGACAAACTTAACAGAAATGAAAATCTAAACGTAACAATACATCAGCTATAATCCTTACCAAGGGCGTCGTTAAGGCAAATTACAGGGGGGGGGGCATTTTTTTTACCGATGTTAACCCAAAGCAAATAATTACTTTAACCTTTTAATGTATTCAAAATATTGCATATATTTCAATTCTAGGGGAGGAAGTTGCCCCCCTTACCCCACCCAAACGATGTTCATGATCCTGACGTGTAGTGAGAATTGCACTACACAAAAATAAGGAAACACATTAAGTAAATGGAAAATAATACAGTTTTTAAGAATTAAAGTTGTACAATTAAAATTGTAAATAATTAATATTCATTCCACCATTTCTCATTTTGGTGTACTTGATCATTTTATCCTCAAGGAAAATTTTAATAGGTGAAAATATTTATACTTTTTAGATATAGGTCTAACTTATAATTAATTGTGCAATAATATCTAGTAAATTTAAGTACGTAATTGAACTAATATAATTAATTGAACAGTTTTATTATGTTTTTGAATAATTTTACTAAGGTTCTTAAATTTGTTTTTGGTTTATCGCATATATATATTTAATTGAAAAATATTGTAAAAATGGAAATCGACAGGGGAAATAAAAATCTAATGCTCCAGATATATCAAGAAATAAAAGAAATAAAATCACAAATTGAAATAAACAAAAAAAGATACAGACAATAAAATCGAAAAATTGACAACTAAGATTGAATTGTCAAACACGGCTTTAAATATAATCAAAGAGGAACAGGAGACACTAAAATTAATAATTGAGAACGTTATTTCTACAAACAAACAACTTGAAAAAACTAATCGAACTATCCATAGAAGCTAAATATCATATAAATGCAAGTAACATTGATTATAATAATATGGATAAACAAATTCACCATCTGTATGAAAATCAAAACAATACTGAACAAAGACTAAACAAATTAGAAACATATGGAATGAGAAAGGATTTAATAATAGAAGGATTGCCACTAAAACAGAACGAAAACTGTATAAATGAAATTATAAACATAGGCAAAGAATTTGAAATAAACTTATCTGAAAACGATATAGACACAGCACACAGATGACAACAAACAAGGTAAAAGTAAAATGTTAATTCGTTTCACAAAATTAAAAAAAAAGGAATGAACTTTGGAACCAAAGGAAAAAACATCAAGCTGAGAACAGATATGGGACTGATGCAACTAAGGGATAATATTTACATCAATAAACACTTGACAGAAAAAAAATGCTAATACCTTTAGGGAAGCTAGAATATTGTAAAAACAAAATAACTGGAAATTCGTCTGGCCATCCAAAGGTAAAACAAAATTAAGGAAAGATGAAACTCTGAAATATATGAAATAAATAATATCAATGAATTAAATTACTTATGATCTGACTTAAATAATATTAATAAGGTAAGCGGGAAAAACATACTAAAGAATAGAAATCAAATAAGTTATTCAACTTCAAAAAGAAAAGCAGTAAAAAGAATTAAAAGAAGAAATAGATTAGGTCACAGAAAATACAGAACATTATTAAATCACAATAAAACTAATACTACATCTATATTATACATGAACGCTAATAGTATGAATAATAAAATTGACCAAATAGAAGAAATAATTCAAAATCACGATGAACCCGAACCCATCACAATTTTTGAAACATGGAAATCAAGTGAAACATTGGTAAACTTCATCAACTATAATGAATTTTCTATTTACAGAGATAACAGAAAAGGAGGCGGAATTTCAGTATATGTAAAACAGGGATTAGACGTGGATTTAATAAAAGAAGAAACTGAAATAACTGAGGACATTGAAATATTAACAATTAACATAGGCGAAATAAAAATATCAACATTATATAGACCACCGAACTCCAATACAAAAAAAAATTCTTTGATAAAATAGAAAAATTAATTAAAAAAAATAACCAAGGAAAACAAATTTTCATAATTGGCGACTTTAACATAGATATTAAAAATAAAAGTAATGATTCAAACAAATTATTAAACATAATGGAATCAAACGGATTAATAAACAAAATTAACGAACCTACTAGAATAACACTGACAAGTATTAGTACAATTGACCTGGTTTTTACAAATGTGAAAAATAGTTACACTTCAATATTGGAAGATATAATGAGTGACCATCGAATATTACTAATAAATTTGAAGACTATTACTCGATGTACAAAAAATATAATAAAGATTA
Organism: Dysdera silvatica; assembly: GCA_006491805.2. NCBI lineage: Eukaryota > Metazoa > Arthropoda > Arachnida > Araneae > Dysderidae > Dysdera > Dysdera silvatica. Next base: position 33,681,111 of record QLNU02003225.1, on the reverse strand, counting down.
GAAATCTCAATGGAAAAAACATACATAAATTTCAAAAGGCTCTACAAGATATAGATTGGCAAAATTTTCTTGAAACTGCTAATATTACCATCTATCCAAATATGAAAAATTTGCAATGAAATTACAAGAACTTTAAAATGATTGTTTTCCTGAAAACACTAAATTACTAAATAGAAAAAATCACTCTGAATAGTTTAATGATAATCTAAAAAAAAATGAAGAAAAAAATAACGTATACAAAAAATTTATAAATGAAAGAATAAATAAGCAATGGAATGAATTCACTAAATATAGAAATGAATTAAATAGAGAAATAAAATAAAAGAAAAATAACTATTACTTTGATCTATTATCAACTAAAAATTCTTCATATAAATGAAATTTAATAAACAAATTATTAGGCAAATCAAAATACAGGACTGATAATAAAATAGAACTTTCAATAAATAATATCAAAACAGACAACTTAAACACAATCACAAATGAATTTAACAATTATTACACAAATATTGACAAAGAATTAAATATATATCAATCAATTAACGACAATTATAAAATATACTTAAATAATACCATAACAGAAACCTTCTGTTTAATTGAAACTAATGAAATTGAAATTGAAAGAGAACTAAACAAAATAAACACAAAAAAGGTCCAGGTATTGATTGTTTATATCCTAAAATAATTAAATTAAGTAAAAAATGAATTAAAAGAACCTTCATCAATCATAATAAACGATATATTTCTGGCAAAAAAAATTTCCAAATGGATTAAAAACAGCAATAATTAAACAAATTTTTAAAAAGGGTAATAGATATAACAAAGAAAACTATAGACCAATTGCTATTATGTCGGTTTTTTCAACAATAATTGAAAAATTAATGTATAACAGACTGATAGACTTTTTCAATAAACACAGAATAATTCACAATAATCAATGTGGTTCCCAAAAAATTAAATCAACGGAAGACATTTTATTGAGAGCTGTTAATAATATTCAAAAAGGTCTCGAAGATAAGAAATTAGTTTATGGATTTTTTTTTCGATATGAATAAAGCGTTCCATTTAATAAATAGAAACATCTTAAAAGCAAAATTACTAAATTACGTCATAAGAGGACCGATGTTCAAATTAATTGATAGCTACTTATCGAATAGATTACAAATAGTAAAAATAGATAATACTCAGTCAAAATCATTAATAAATGAGATACGTGTTCCCCAAGTTCTTCGGACCATTGTTCTTTTTAATAGCAATAAATGACGTAATAAATGTAGATGAAGGAATATTATTGTTTGCAGATGACACAGTTTGGTTGACAGAGGGAAATAAAATTAATCACATGATCGATAATATAAGTGTCAAATTATTTTCATTTGAACAATTCTTCGGGGATAATAAATAACTTAAAAATTAACACAGATAAAACAAAATATATAATTTTCCATACTAAAAATAAAAAAAATTCAACCAACCGAATAAAATAAAATTTAATCACACTGTCATCGAAAGAGTTAACTCAATAAAATTTCTGGGAATAATAATTCAAGATAATTTGGGCTGGGATTGTCAAAGAAACGAAATTGAAAAAAAAGAAGATCTAACGGAATTTTGACAAAGCTTTTTACAATCTTACCTTTAAACATAAAAATTAAGCTTTACTTTGCATTAACTTACATTTACCTAAACTACGGAAATATAGTGTGGGTGAAATTATCAGTAACAAACTTGAAAAAAATTAATAATTTACTTAATAAAACAATTTAGAAATTATGCTACAAGACAGGGAAACAAAAAGATGACATAATATATGACAACAAAATACTCAACGTAACTAATATACGTAACTTAAAAGTAGAAACATACATATACGAACGATTAAACAAAAATAAGCACTTAAACTCAATCTCAATTAACGAAAATGTTCATAATTACAACACAAGAGATAGAAAAGAACAAAATTAAAATCAGGATGAATATAGGTAAAAATAATATTAATCACAATTGAATTGAATTATGAAACAACATCTTAACAACGATAAAAGAAATGAAACCAAAAAGTAAATTTAAGACCGAATTAAAAGGATACTTTATGGAGCATCAATGAGTTTAATCGCCTCGGTTGCAAGAATTTTAAATACGTTTATTTTGTCTTGTATCCCTTGTATGTCATAATCTGTATGATATACATAAATAAAACTGATTGATTGATGTGTGATTTACGAATTGATTCATTTTCGCTCTCTAATTAGGTAAGAAATTAAATAGAGATCTAACATTTTATATCAATATAAACTGAAGGATCTGTAAAAATAATAAAGTCACTTACATTTTACCCAAGTTTGAGAAATATTACTGGAAAACAAATCTGACTACACCATTCCTAACCCATAAATCGAAAATGTTCGCTTATAAAAAAAAGAGTGGTTTTCTCCTTCTATAACAAATACGCTCTCATCCTCTGGGAGTGATTTAAATTTATTAGTACTAGTTAAGAATATTTTGATGATGGTTACGAATGTGTAAAGGTTTTGGCGGTGCAATCTCGGAAAGTGACTTTTTTCCGAGACTTCAAATTACAAAAGAAGTCTATGAAAGAAACATATCTCTAAAACTCCTGTAAAGGGGATTACAATTGATTTCAATTCCATTTTTATACAAGAAACTAGAAGCTATGCTGCATGTAATGCATATACATTATTATTAGGAAAACACCCAGATCATGTGATCAAATTCAACTTAAAAAATGTTTTCACTTCACCTTTAAGTTGAATTTAAACATGTTCGCCATGTTTCTTGCATTAGTTCAGGTGCATTAAATGCAGCATAGATTCAAGTTCCGTGTCCAAATATAGAACTGAGGTCACCTATGGTGCCCTTTTTAAAAATTGTAGAAAAACTTGTTTTTATTATAGGCTCACTTTGTAAAAGTGATATAGTCGCATCCCATAGAAATACTCCTTGAGAGAGATTGAGAACTATCAGCACTAATCAAGAGGATTTTTAACACTAATTACGCATATGTTAAGATTTTGAAGGAGCTATGCCGTGAAGAGACTGTTTACAAGAATTTCAAACCAAAAGAAATACATGTTTCTCCTATAATTTGAAATAAAAAAAAAATCCACCTAACGTCTCACTTTTTTGCATATTTGTAATCAGTGTCAAAAATATGCTTAACTATTGCTTACAATGTTTGATCACTCCCAGGAAGGATTTCCATAAGAAGGATCTATCACTTTTTTTTTAAAGAGAATTTATAGCAAAAACAAATTTTCTACCTCCCCACACTCCTTCTTCACGAAATCGTACGTAGAAAACGTATTTCTTCCACAGAGTGAATTCTATTATAATTTGAAGTCCCGAAAAACAGCCACTTCCCAAAGTCGCACCTTCAAAATCTTTACAGATTAATAAGTAACATTAAAAATATTTTTAATTAATTCTGATGAGTTTCGATCACCTTCAGGGGAATTTCCTATGGGAAATAGGAATCGATCTTTTCTTTTTCAAAGAAGATGCAATGTATTATTATCGAAAAGATATATATGCATCGGGTGAATTGCAATAATAATTAATTCATTGTAGTAAAAAAATTGCTGCCTGAGCACAATACTCACGCATTTAGTAAAAGTCACAATAAAATAGCCCAATAGAGTTTTGCTGTGTTTGTTGAAAATTGTAGATCAAAAGTACCTCCAAAGAATGCAACATTTACATATTTTAGTGCCTATTTAGCCTCCCTTGTTTAAAATAACAAAACGAATTCAATAAAAGAGACAGAAATGGTTATTTTCAAATCAATTTTTTTTTTCAATTTCGTTCATTATGTAGAAAAGAAATATAAAACTGTTAAGTTGAAATCAACTATTCAAACCGTGATTGTCTCCTTTTTATGATGGAATAATGAATAGATGATAAATTACTAACAAAGTAAAGAATAATTCCTCTGCGCCCAGTGGGGACTGAACCCATAAACACTTGATAACCAGTCGAGTGCTTTTAATACATGATGAGAATTGGTTGATTTTAATAAATAATAAATCGATGTTATGGAATACAATTACAATTATTGTTGTATACAATATTTTATGGTCCTGGGACAGCTAAGCTTAAACTCGTGAAATTATGGTGAATCATTACTTATAATTTTCTTGTAAACGTTTTTTACGCGAAATAAAATATTCATTGTGTCGATCAAATTAATTTTAATGACTTACTATTTAGGCTGTTCTACCATGGATTTGTAATAAAGGAGATGATGAATTAAATGATTATTATAATTAAATTGTTATTATTATAAAATTATTATTATAATTAAATTGTTATTATTATAAAATTATTATTACTATGAAATTATTATTACTATAAAATTATTATATTATTATTATTACTATGAAATTATTATTACTATATTAATTATTATTATATTATATTATTATTATTATTATTATATTATATTATTATTATTATTATTATTATTATTATTATTATTATTATTATTATTATTATTATTATCATTGTTGTTGTTGTTGTTGTTGTTGAAATAAAATACAGGGTACCAGCAGTTAAGTTGAATGTTGTATTGCAATAATTTAAAGTGCTATTATGTAATTATTATAATTATTATTATTATTTATTATTACTATAAATTTTGATTATTATAAAATTATTATTTATGTATGTGTGTTATGTGTGTTCTCGCACTTGGCGGATTAGGCTTAAGACGAGTGGTTCCAAGTTCTCAAGTCTACCTTTAGTGTGAAAATATTTTTGTATGTTTCATTCTGGTGCCAAGTTTAAAAATTTTCTGACTGTTCGGCAGGTGTTTAGTATTGTTGCTTTTTGCATCTGAATATATGTGTTGGGGTCAATTTCAAGTGTCTCCAAGTTCTTTTGGAGTGTGGTTGGTATTATACCTGTTGCTGATAAGACAAGAGGGATAACGTTTACCTTATCCATGTACCACATGTCTTTAATTTCCTACCTTAAGTCTTGGTATTTAGTCATTTTTGTGGTGTATGTGTTCTGAATGTTATTTGTGTTGGGTATTGCTATGTCTGTGATGTGTGTGTAGTTTTGCTGGTTTTGTCAATTATGATTATTTTTGGTCTGTTGTGTGGTGTCGTTTTGTCCCTCATAATAGCCCTATCCCAGTACAATTTGCGTGTTTTGTTCTCTAGTATTGTTTCTGGTTCGTATTTGTAGTAAGGATTCATGTTGGTTATCAGCTTGATTCTGACAGCAAGTTTTTAGTGAATTATTTTTGTCACTTAGTCGTGACGGTATTTGTAGTTTGTTTGGGCAATTATCTTACAACCTGATGTTACATGTTGTATTGTTTCGGATGTTAAGTCACATTGTCTACATTGTTCATTTTCTATATTCTTCTTCAGGACGTATGGCTGGTAGTCTTGTTTTTATGACCTGGTCCTGGATTGCCATCATGAATTCTTTCGTTTCCTGTTATAAGGTTCCTTGGGTTAGCCATGTGTTCGAGATTTTTTTGTAGATGTGGTGCTGTTGAAGATCATTATAGTGTCTGCCATGAAGTGCTTTGCCTGCCTGTTCCTTCAGTTTCTTTTCAATGTGTACGGGTGGTATTTCTTTGTCGGTACTGAGACTTATTGGTGTATGGAGGCATCTGTGTCTACTACTGCTTAGATGAGAGGATACTGCCTGCTCTTTTCAAAGAAGTACTGCCTCATATTATGGATTTGCTTCTCATGGAGATCTTTCAGGTCGATTTGTCCTCGTCCATCATCCTCTAGAGGGAATAGTTTTTCTTTGGGTTGTTGACGGATGTAGTTGTCTGTATTTTGTTTGTGTAGTTCTCATTACCCGTTGTAGATCCTCTAGTTCTATGTTTGACCATTTGATGATTCCAAAAGGAGTATGTTAGTACTGGGAATGCAAAGAAGTTAATTGCTTGTGTGATGTTCTTTCTATTCAGCTTGGGCCTGCATTATTCCTAGATATTTATATGTTTCATGTTCTTGCATGGTTTCCATCATTCCTCCGTTATTCAGTATAATCCCATCTAGACTCGTTTATTCGCTGCCTTCAAGTATTTTGCATTTATCCAGACCAAACTCTATCTTTATGTTGCTTGAAAATTCCTCTGTAATTTGGACCAGGTGGCGGAGTTGAGGGATAGACGGTGCATATAACTTTATATCGTCCGTGTACATGAGGTGTGATACCTTCTGGAGGTTTTTCTTGGCTTTTTTGATCATGTGGCCATAGTTGCTCTTACTTAGCATTCTTGATAGAGGGTTTATTGCTAGGCAGAACAATTGGGGGCTAAGGGTATCCCCTTGGAATATGCCTCTTCTAATAGGTATTTCGTTGATTAATAGTACTTTGTTTTGCTCTCTGAGATGTATTGTAGTTCTCCATCTCTTAATGCTATGCTCCAGAAATCTTATTATGATAGGGTGTATTTTGTACACTTTCGGGATTTCAATTATCCATGAGTGGGGAACTGAGTCGAAGGCTTTCTTGTAGTCAGTGTAGGCAGTATTAAGGTTTCACTTTTTTTTTCTTTTTTTTTTGGCTTATTCTAGGATCACAGAGTCAATTATTACTTGTTCCTTGCATCCCAGTGTGTTTCTCTGGCATCCCCTCTTTTCCTCAATCAATATGTTATTTATGTGGCAGTGCTATCCTATTTTTTCGGAGATGCATCCAGTAAGGATTTTGTAAAGGGTGTTAAAGCATGCTAGTGGCCTGTATTTTGCTGGGTTCTTCGTGTCTCGGTCTTTCGGTAGTAAGTGGGTAATGCCATTAGGTTGGAAATCCGGCACCTTGCTAGGGTCGTCTCTAATTGATGTCAGTTCTGTTGCCGTCTGTGAATGGATACTTGTAAATTTCTTATACCAATAGTTTTGAATTTTGTCTACACCTGCTGCTTTCCAGTTATGTGTTTTTCTGATAACCTTTTGAAGTTCTTCGGTGATGATTCCTTCATATTACCTTCCTGTTATGTACTTTCCTGTCGTTCTTTCTTCCTCTATCCATGCAGCTTTGTTATGTTTCACTTCGTTGGACCAAAGCGATTTCCAAATCTCCTCAATTTCTGTTGTGAGTGGTGTTTCATTTTAATGCTCCGTTTGGGAGCTTGTAAGGGTTCTAAAGAAGATTTCCTGATTTGTTGTGAACAATTTTTCTATGCCTTTCTAACAGCGCTTTCTTTGTATCTCCGTAGCCTTTTGCCGTAGGCACATAATTTCTGCTTCAGGGTGTCAAAGTATTCGTTGGCATGCTTGTTATGGTCTTCGCGCTTTGTGTGTATTTTAGCCTTCCTAAACACAAGTTTTACTCTGTTAACTAACTTCTTTTTACGGTTTCCCTGTATATATTGTGTTATCCTTCCGATGTGTCCTCGTAATTCACTTATTTTATTCTCTAATATGCTTTCCCATGGTAGGGCTTTGCTTGCCGCAAAGTTTGAGATGTGGGCTCTAATTTCTAGTCCATTGGTTCTTGTTGCTGCTGTAGCTGCACAGTAAATAGCTGTGTGAATGTCTAAAAATGTATGTTCTTTCAAGTATTCTGGTAGGACATGCGCATTTAAATTCACCAACGCTTTCGTGTTAGTTGCTGTTTTGGTATAGCAGGTATTGCAGTTGGGTCCATACCTGCAAATTCTGTAATGGCTCTGTAGAATTCCTCAGCTACTTTTTTCAATTCAATGTCGTGTTCAGCTATACTGTGTTCTGCAGTCCCTGTTTCCCTTGTCATATCTTGTGCATTTACTACTACATTATTTATCGCAAGTGTTGTTTCCCTTGTCCCATTTTGGTAGTCCTTTTAAGTTGACCCTCTGCCCAAACTTTTTGCTACTTCTTCCTTCAGCGTTTGCGTTGTGCGTTCGCGCAGACCTGACGCCTGATACCGTTAGCAGACGGGTTAGTCCATTGCAGTTTAGGGAAGGGCGTCTTGCCGAAACTGCTTTTTTTGCGCCAGAAAAACCAGTTCCTCCAAGACGGCCTTCCCTAAACTGCAATGGACTAACCCGTCTGCTAACGGTATCACGCGCCAACTGAGCGCGAATGCACAGTAGTGTGGTTTGGGGAAGGAGATTTCTTAGTACTATTGCCCGGCGTTGATCTGCAACTCTCTGTTCGGTAACATTAAGATGAGGATATTGTTGAATAAATTTTGTGTAGTGCTTGCCTATATGTTGTTAAATTTGTTTCAAGTTGGGTGACTTCATAGTATGTGCGCATTATATGCATGTTCATTTCTGTTGACCAAGAAATGCGCTGGCATGGTTTCCCTGCTTTGGTGGTTGTACTTTGACTGGGGTGCAAACACTGTCAGCAGCCTGTGTTATAGTTGCCATACTGCATTGGGTACCGCTATTTCCTCCAGCATTTCCAATGGGAGGGTGTTTTCTGGTGTTTATTGGACGAACTCCTCTACCTAAAGTCCGAGCGCGGTTCTGATTATTCTGCGGAACCGGTGCAGCGTGTACATCAATATGTTCGGGGTTCATCCTTTCATGGAGGTAACCTCTAGTCGAAGTGTCCTAATGTTGTGGGCCACCTTATTATTATTAAATTATTATTGCTATTCAATTATCATTATTATTAAATTTTACTGCAGTTTCTTGCACATAAAATAATTGAATACAATGAAACAAAGTTTTACAAACCAATCAAATATAGTAAAACTTTCGTATAATGATCACCCATATGATCATTTGGAGCGATAACCGTGGAACGATATGTAAAATAACATCCATATCCTTTTGAACACAAATTTACATTTTTTTTTACTCTTTAAAGTAGTACTGATTTTTAGGAAATGGTCATAGTAGTAGTAGTGAAAGATTTCATTACGTGTGTATTTAGAGGAAGAGGAAAAACCGAATCTTTAAATTACATAAATTTTTCAAATACCAAAATATAATTTTTGAACGCATAAGCAATACAGCTTTATGTTTGAACATCACGTCATTATGTCTCACCTTTTTTGCTTTGTAACTCAACTTAGTCCTCCGCTACGAGGAACTGCCAAGCAGAACAAGGATCTTTGGTGGTAAGAAGGAAAAGTTAACAAGCGCCGCGATAACTGATTTCCATTATTGATAATCGGTGTTAAAATGCGCATGGGGAACCTAGTACAGGTATATCATACGAACAAGAATAGGCTTGCAGTCATTGAATGAACTAAAATAACCTTTGTGCGATTTTTCAGTTGCTAAATAAAAGTTGCACTTCTTTTTGCTTCAAACTTACGAAATCTATCAACCCTGTCAATCATTTTAACAGCCGTGGAAGGTAATCCGCATCTAACGTCACATTATAACAGTGCTAACGGCAACGTTGAGAGAAGTAAATGACGTTCAGCATTGAAGCTTCAGAAGCTGTCGAAACGGTAGTTAAATTGGCTAAATATATAAACAGAAAGCTCCCATTTCAGCACAAAAACTTCTACTGAATCCTTGTTAGCTCTTAAGTATTGGAAGATGAAAGAATAATGCTTTATTCCAGAATTTTAGCCACCTCCGCTAAGAGAGTATTTGATATTCGACTGAAGGTGATTTTTAGTTATTATGTCACGTAAGCTTTAAATTTTAAAAATAACCTTTTTCGCAATGAGAAAATAATAATTATCCGTCGACAGTGGGCCCGGGGAAAGATCTGAATCGCTTTCCTTATGAGCAAATTAAAATCACATGGTAGTATCTTGGCCAGGACTTTGACTTGTTTTATGGAACTTTTGGGCACATTCTTGAATAAGTAAAAAAAAAAAAAGTTAGCCAGCGGCATGCTTGTAGTCGATAGCAGATAAATGTTGAAGGATCAACCAAAAATTGTTGACGGGGGAAAATATTTTATTCAACTCACACACGACATTATTATCACTGTATCTGCTTACGTGATAGTTCCAATTTTTCACCCCCATGTGATGAATGGTGTATCCCTTTTGTTTAACGTTTTTTCACACAGAAAAACCTTCCCAAGAATACTAATTTACCTTTTAGGAACACTTTTTTTCTCCACCTGAGTTTATTCTCCCACATGTGCACTGAATATTCGAGCGGTTAACGCCTGAAAAACAAGGTCAGAACTGCAATGTCAAAGGCCTAGGGAACGAGCTCGTCTTGAAGAGACATACAGACGACATATCTTGTAGAGACATAACAGTCTGATTTCTCTTTCTGATAAGAGAAATGAGCAAAGAGGGAAACAAAACGATGTCACAATAACAAAGACGTGATTAGCGCTCCAATTAAATTGAAACAAATTGATGTGACAGACAGCAAGTTTCAAGAATTTATGAGTCTTAGATGACACAAAAACTCTCTAAGAAGGTCGAGGCCATTATTCGCATATAAAATGTATTGTATTCTTTCAGTTGTCGGTTTATAGTACTCAAAACATATGTGGAAAAACTAACATCTTATATATGGTACATAACATGAATTTTTTAGTTTTTATAACAATTTTTTGTTATTTTTATAACGTAATATGAAATTGAATGACTTTTTATTATAAGGAATTTTTAAAGAAAGAAGAGAATAAACTTTTTGTTTTATCTAGTCTTGTAACAGTGAAACTTGTGTAGAATAATAGCAATTCAAAATCAACGCATTTATTATATTTTAACCTTTGTTTTTCTGTTACCTCCTTTTTTAATACGGCTTAATAAGAGGAATTATGCCACAGTTAATTAATGATTAGAAGAATTATGCCATAAAAGCAGTTCTTAAAATATTGAGACTCGTGTAAATCCATTGCAGTTATTCACAACGACATTTTGAATCGGTAAGCTTAATTCTAAATCTACTCAAATATTGTACATTATATTACATACACTATATACATTAAATTCAATGAAATTTATGGGGATTTTGCAATGCATAACATACATGAAATTTTATTCCATTATTGCATATCCGTGGTTTCTCAAAACAAACTTCTTTTAACATATAAGCGCTAAGATCTTTTAAAAGCTGATAATAACTTCTGTAAGCACACTTATAATCCTCTTCGGTCGAGTGGTTATAAACACAAAGGATTTAAAAATGCAATTCTTATCTTCTTCATCAACGGATGAAAATGAAAATCAAGCCCTTAACGACTTTTGTATGAACGATGAAATGGATAAGTAGAAACCAAACTGGCCATCCAAAATAAGTTCATTAGTGTGTGTCCTAATGAACTAATTTTACGAAAATGCACATTTTCGTAGAGTTCCATACCCAATTATTACAAATGACCGAAGTCATCATTTTCCTCTGAGTCACCAGCTTCGTTAAATAAAAATACTCATTTAATGATACCTTGAATTAATGAAAGTGCAAGTTTGTGTCCATTAACATAAACTATGTATTCAGATGGTCCATAATTAGTTTTCTTGAATTATTTCTTCTCATATAAAGTAATCATACTTACGTTTATAAGGGTATTTTCTTACCACAATATAATTAATTTCCTAATTTGTATTCGACATTCGCCTAAGCTCTATTACACATTCTCTGAAACCTACAAATTGCCCATGAGTGTTTTTGCATGTTTCTTTCATACGTCTTGGCCCCAGGCTATTTATTTCGACTTTATATTGGTCTGTTTTCAAGTTTCATTAATTCCAACTTCTCAGAGGACAGAATGGATTCTTTGCTCTCTTTCTCGCTCTCTGCGATGCTCTACTATGTACCTCACTGCTAATTTTGATTGTTTATTGATGCTTAGTTATATTTTGCTGCATGTTCTGTTAATTTCCATTTAGTTTTTTATATTATCAACGATGAAATTAATTATAAATCTGTTTATGATTGCATGAGTTGTAATATTGGTTGATGATATAATATTGGAGAACCTCGGATTCAACGGGGAAAGGCGAGCGTGGAAAAATACAAATACATTGATGGCCATTAAAAGTACAATTCCAAAAAAGACAAGAGGTACTAAATTCCCATATATATTGAATACACAGTTCATGTTATAAGAAGGAAAAGATATATTAAAGTCCTAGGCACTGTATATCAAATTCATTTTACAAGAACGAAAGACAATACTAAAGTTATATGTATTGAATATACAGTTTATATTACAAGAATGAAAAGCCTACTAAATGTACTCCCATTCATTTAATACACAGTTAATGTAATAATAATAAGAATGAAAACAGTTACTAAAATCCTATGCGCTGAATACACAGTTTTTGTTACAAGAATGAAAAAGAGATTGACATGACTAAAGATTTGTGAAATAGCAATTAATCATTCATATTTTCTTCCATGTTTCACTTATCTTGCAAATTTCGGGCTAATCTGATACGTTGCCCTGGTGTTGCACATTTTTAACAGCTAGGATTGTACATGACCTGTTTTAAAGTAAATTTTAAATTCACCCCTTATATACTTTAACAAGGAATAAATTATTATTTTTGTATATAAAGTGATAGTTTCTAAATAGATATTCGTTCATATTTTGAAAAGACACCTCTTTAATTATTGAAATATCAAACACAAGAAAAATAACCAAGTTTAATATTTTAAACCAGCCTCTGCCATTTAACAAACTTAATTATGATTTATTAAGCTGACCAGCATTTTATTAAATTTGGTTACAATTACATGTCACGTGATGCTTAGCGTCATTTAATTAAAATTTAATTATATGGGATGTGAAACGAAGTTAAAACGATAAGAAAGATAGAGTCACACCCAGCGGGGCAGCGAGAGTTACCAGCGCCCGGGGTAAATTAAGTATTGTGCCCACTAAAACCCGTTAGCATTCCCGCACACTGGTCCAATATTGAAATTTGGCGCCTGGGGCTTTCGCCCCGGTGGCACCCTCACTCTACGCCAGTGGTCACTCACACCTTAACTAACATGAAGAAGTAAAGGAAAGTAATAAATCAACATAGGGAATTAGAACTAAAATAGTTACAAATCGTTCAAGAAATGAATGAAAATTGGCTGAAGGACATTGTACGTGTCTGTGAATAAATTAAATGTAAAATTAAAAAAAAGTAACAAGTCTGTGATATTTGAAGGAACTAAGGATAATCTTTTAGTAGATGATGGATGTGTCTTTGGATCCGAAGATTAGTTATGTCACTGAAATTTACTTGGGACACTCTATATATATATAATTGTGTGCTAGTTGAGAAGAGATGAATATATATACAGACACCTAGATCAATGAATAGTAATATCATTGTGTTTTAAATTATCAGTATTAAACATACAGAAAAGTTATTATATATCAGTACTTAAGAATTTTATTAAAGTTAAAATTATTGAATATTATAGATTTCTTATAATGTTACCAACGAAAAATATTTATCGACAAACAGGATGAAACCATTGGAAAATGAATTTTGGATATATGTATTGATCGTTTTTGGAAATATGTAAGAAGAAACTTATTAAAAAATTTGGCTTTTGTCAAATAAAATTTTTTTAATATTAATTATTATGCAACTTGGTGAGAATTTCATGGATAGCTACAGTGGATGTCTGTAGATGTGGTTCGATTACAAATTTTTAAATAATATGAAAACCTACGGTTCTAATAATGCGGAGATACAAGATTTGCACAGAATAGCACTCTGAGAAATAAATTTAGTTATTTAATTATTGCAAAATACGATGAACTATGATGAGTCGATTAAAAGAATAGAATAACTCCTTTATCACTATTGAAATTTTTTGACTTAAAATTTACATAACGGAGGCCCATTTAATTTGCATAAAACGAGGCAATACTAAAAACTATTACGATGTGTGTTTAACATCTATTCTAGTATTATTTTACAAAAATATACATTTCTATAATTATGTTTGTTCGAAAGCTTAGATCCACCCATAAAATATCTGATATAACGCATTATAATGCTAATGAGCTAACTTTTATCCACATAGAACTACAACATTTTCAATTTATTTTATTTAGGTATATGAATCAGTTTTTCAACTCACCAAGAAAGGTCCATGATTTGCCATATAGGGAATACAGCAGATGCAAGTTACCGTTTTCCAGTTGATATCCGTTTCTTTTTTACATTCGTTCTTATAAAATTTGCCGCTACTCTGACTCGAAGATGTACTCCTTCCAGAAGAATCCCAAGATGGTGGTAGCGATGGCTTCTCTGCTGCGGTAACTGAAGAATTTGCTTGTTGTTTTTCAACTTTGTTTTTGCTAAAGATTAATGCTGAAAAACAAGCCAGTCCTACCAAAACTAGCATACCATACACAGAAGACAAAAATATCGAGAATTTCACGTCCCACATTAAAGGATGGATTGAGCACATCCCTTGTTCCACTAAAGGTGGATTTCTTGCAAATACTGCAGTCACTCCTACAAAAACAGCAATGATCCCGAGCACTACCACGTGATAACGCACTTGACTGCTGCGGACGCTATCCCTGTACTTGCAAGGCCACTTTGTAGCAAGGAGCCGGTCCAGGAGAAACGACGTGACAGACGATAGATGAAAAGTCCGGGTTCCCACCAAGCCCCATACAATGAAACCACATGGAGCACCCAAAAGTGGCCTGATGATACTTAATACTGAAAAACCGAAAGCAAAAAGCGAATACACAATTTCATGTGCAGTCATTGAAAAGAAAAACAAGTCCACCAATCTCCAATGTGTTCTGAAAGTACAGAAAACCACTAGTGTCCATGCTGATAAGATAGTCACAAAGGGAGCCAAAGCAGCAGCACCCAACCAACTGTATATAATGCCTTCCATTTTACGGTATAAAATGTCCTCATGAAAGGTATACAATGTCCTCACTTACTTCATGGCATACCAAGTATTTGGCCTGCACTACCTCGATATAGCACTTTCGCGCTTATTAAATACCAAAAGTATAAATTTTCAAACACCAGACGCATTTCGAAAATTAATGGTGGGTTTCAAAATATTATTCTTTCGATTGCCGAAAAATATCCGATTTTTGAGTTGCCAAAGGACTACCTCATAAAAAACAGAAGTAGCGTAAAATTAATAAAGTTTATCTCTAAAGTGCAATCACATTTTTTGTTTCAGGAAAGCTCCCGTTAATGATATGTATATTTGGCGTTATTTCCCAGATATATCGGCGCTCTACAAGTTCTCTTTAGATATTGGCCTGTCTCTGCAAATTCGGTGGAACCGTTGGCGATACCGACCGGAAAGTACCTTCACATCTTAAGCCTAGTCCTGTGCGACCGGCCAAGACGAATTTAGATCTCCATATAAAATAGACGGCAAGCTAGCTGGCGGGAAGTTTAGCGGCTAACAGGTTTGTCACGTGACCCATCCAAGAGAAGATTAGCTTTGGGTTGGAGAGGTTGGTGCGAGATTCGAGTAGGAGATAATGTTATAAACAGATGCCCTGGAGAAGTGATGGTGAGTGATTCCGCGAGTTTCATTAATTTCACGACGTGCGTTAACCCGAATCGGCAGCTGAGAGATGATAGCCTCATGCAAAATAAGAAATGCAAATGCGGCTTGTGTGTGATTACTGTTGGGAGCGTGTTTATCAGATTAATCTTCATTATAAATATGAATATCGTAACTACAGCGACACATTGCCTACTTCCTTGGAAAAGCACGCCATGTGAATGTGGTCAATAGCACATCTGATATTGACATTCACGTTATCAAACAGCCCGGTACCTTGATTGAGGTCATTGAAGATTGCTGCTAAAAACAAGTACTCGAACAATTAAATAACGTATACAAACATTATAGACAAATAACAACACAATTCCTAAAACAAATATAATTAAATCAGAATTTACGCGAGAATGTAGATGTGGTTAACTGCTTTATAGCGTAATGTGTTTTTGTAACTGGGATATTTTCAAATTTTGCTTTACAAGCCTGAAACATTTTGTAAAATATATATATATATACAGTATATGCCAAAGACTAAGAAAACCAAAAATAAAACTACTATATATTACATTTTAACATACTCCATTAGAAAAATCGAATCTTAAAAAATAAATTATAGCCTTTATTTAATCTTAGATTAATTTATATCTTAGATTTATTCATCCACATATTTATAGATATATGAACCTACTCAAGAAGGTTTTTTTTCCCTAATGATATTTGGACATATACTTCACAAGAGGAATCTTTAAATTGGATCTGTATAAGCTAAAGGTTTCAGAGATTCACTTTTAAATTTGTCTATAATTTTCTTTTGTTGATCCACGTCGCATTTATTAATAAAGAACGTGTTTAGCAGCTCCAGTGGATCCTGGCAGTGTTGAATAAAAATTAACTAAAGACATTTTATGTTTTCGTATTTATAACCTGCTTTGTAAAATGTAAAACCATTTCTCTCTTTCTGTAACCGATATTTTGAGCTTTAAATTAATTCATTCTGCACTTCAAATTTGCTTTCATGATATCTTTTCACATCAAAACTTATCCAGTAAGTCTTTTTCATTCACAGTAAAACGTAGCGGCATTGTATCTAGGAATGTGTAACTTTCTTACATGTTCTTCTATATTCTTCCTTCGCCCTTCCTTTTCTCCAACATGACACTCCAATACTTTCGTACTTTTTTCTACATGATGATATCTAACAAACACAGGCATTAACTTTTTTACAACAGGTTTGATGAGTCGATTGATACTGATACGAAATCAGAGCCGACGAGAGGGGTTGGCAGCAGGGGCTGCAGCCCATTTCCCAGACGAAGTCCAGGGGTTCGCACTGGTAAGGACATATGCTGTGGACATATGCTGGGGCTCGGCCCTTTTTCCAAAGTATTTTGGACACGACATCGTTGTTTTTTTATTTAAAAATGAAAAAATATGCCCCCGAGAACTTTCCGATACGTATATGTCGGAATATATTCTAAGGAATACTCCTGAGAATATATTTATGCTAAACTGTAACGTCTAGAAAACTTAGTGCATTGTTCAGCGATTAGAACCGTGTACAAAAATTCATATCTCGGGCCGACGATTCCATTCAAATAATGTTTGTAAATATGACTACGATGCAAGTGAAAAGGGGCCGTCCATTAGTCAATCAATCAATCAATCAATCAATCAATCAGAATTTATTTATGCATAACATCTATAAAAATGAAATACATTGGATACAAGTTAAAAATAAGACTATTTAAAACACTTGCAACCATGGCACTTTGTTTAATTGACGCTCCAAAATATATTCTTTTAATTTGGTTTTAAATTTACTTTTTGGTTTAATTTCTTTAATTGTTGGCGGGATGTTGTTCCATATGTCTATTCCATAATAATTAATATTGTTTTTACCTATGTTGGTTCCTATTTTTGTTTTATTTAATTCTTTTTTGTTTCTTGTATTATAATTATGTTCATTTTCACTTATTTTAATCAAAATTAGGTGCTTATTTTCGTATAATCTTTCGTAAATATATAATGCTACTTTTAAAATATATATATTAGTTATGTTTAATATTTTGTTTTCGTAAATCAATTTATCTTTATGCTTACCTGTTTTGAAACATAATTTTTGATATGTTTTATCAAGTAGTTTATTGAGTTTAGTTAAATTTGTTTGGGATAAATTTCCCCATACTATATTTCCGTAATTTATATGACTAAATATTAATGCGTAGTACAAAATTTTTGTATTTAATATTAGTAATGAATTAAGTTTTGTTAGAATTCCATTAGATCTAATTTTTTTCTCAATATCAAACATTTTTAGGTTGCAGTTTAATTGATCTTCGATTGTTAATCCAAGAAATTTAATTGAGTTAACTCTCTCTAGGATGTTATCGTTGAATTTTATTTTGTTAGGTTGATTAGTAAATTTTTTATTTTTAGTATGGAAGATTATATATTTTGTTTTATTTGTATTTATTATTAAGTTGTTGTCATTAAACCATTGTTCACAGGATGTTAACTTTGTATTTGTGTTATTAATTCTTTGATCTATGTTATTTCCATTTGTTAACTAGATGATATCGTCAGCAAATAACAGGAGTCCCCCATCAAGATTTATTAAGTAATTTATTGCGATTAAAAAAAATAACGGTCCGAGGATTGTTCCCTGAGGAACATCTAATTTGTTTATCAATGATTTCGATTGAATATTCTCAATTTTAACTATTTGCTGTCTATTTGTTAAATAGCTATCAATCAGTTTATACATTCGGCCTCTTATACCATAATTCTGTTCTTAAGATATTTCTGTTAATTAAGTCAAATGCTTTGTTCAGATCGAAAAAAAATCCATAAGTAATTTTTTTTTCTTCCATATTTTTTTGAATATTATTAATTGCTCTTAATAGGATTTCTTCAGTTCATTTTTTTTGGAAACCGTTTTTTTATGGATAGTTTATATTTATTAAAAAAATCTATTAGTCTATTATATATTACCTTTTCAGTTAATTTAGAAAATACTGACATGATTGCTATTGGTCTGTAGTTTTCTTTTAAGTAGTTATTACCCTTTTTAAAAATTGGTCTAATTACTGCTGTTTTCAATTCATCAGGAAAGATTCCGGTGTTAAATATATCATTTATTGTTATCGATAATGGTTTTTTTAATTCGTTTTTACACAGTTTAATTACTTTGGGAGATAAATCGTGAAACCCTGGTCCTATTTTTTTATTTATTTTATTTAGTTCTTTCTCTATTTCGTGTTCAGTTGTGTTTTCTAAGTGAAAGGTTTCTAAAATATTTGTGCTTAAATACTTTTTATAGTTATCAGTTACTGATTGACTTATATTTAATTCCTTATCAATGGTTGTGCAATAATTGTTAAATTCATCTGCTATTAAGTTCGTATTATCTGTTCTGGTATTGTTTATTATTAGTTTTATTTTATTTTCATTTTTGTTATTTGTTTTACCCAATAATTTGTGAATTATTCTCCATTTTTGCGTGGTATTTTTTGTTGATAATTGTTCAAGATAGTAGTTATTTTTTATATTTTATTTCCTTGTTTAGTTTGTTTCTGTGTTTAGTAAAATCATCCCATCTCTTTTATTGTTCTTTCATTCATAAATTTTTTGTATGAATTTTTTTTCGTTATTATTTTTTTCTTTAAAATTGAATTAAACCATTCAGGATTATTTTTATTATTTAGTACTTTAGTTTTTTTAGGAAAGCTTTTGTTATATAATTCCTTTATTCTTAATGCAAATTTTTCATAAATAGATGTTCGAGAATTAATAGACGGTACATCAAAAGTTTGCTAGTCTATTTATAATAATGCCCCTTGAAATTTTTTAATATTTTTTGATTAAAATTTCTAATCTTTTTTAATTTTTTTGTTCGTTGAATTATAGTTTTCATGTTTATTAAAATCGTTCTATGATCACTTATTCTTTCATCTAAAATTGATGTAGAACAGTTATCTGTGTTAGTAAAAACTAGGTCTATTGTACTTGAACTTGTTAGTGTTATTCTAGTAGGTTCTCTTTTATTTAGTAATCCGTGTGATATCATTAAGTTTAATAGTTTTGATGGATCGTTATTTTTTTTTGTAATGTCTATGTTGAAATCTCTAATTATAAAAATTTGTTTTCCTTGAGTATTATTCTCTAGTAGTTTTTCTAGTTTTTCGAAAACAAATTTTTATTTGAATTTGGTGGCCTATATAATGTTAGGATTTTTAGTCCATTTATGATAATTGTCAGTATTTCAACGTCTTCGGTTAGTTCTGTTTCGTTACTTATCATATCTACATCTAATTCATCTTTCACATAGACCGATATACCACCTTCTTTTTTATTAGAATTTCTGTAAATAGAGTATTCTTTATAATTATTAAAATTTATTAATGTTTCATTTGTTTTCCAAGTTTCAACTATACAGATTATTTATGGAGTATAATAATGTTGTATTATTTCTTCAACCTGTTTAATTTTGTTGTTCAGACTATTTGCGTCACATGTATTTTACTGAGATAGGATTTGTTTTATTATCATTAGATGATAGTTTATGTTTTTCGTGAATTAGTTTTTTTTCTAATTATATTTCTTTTTCCCTTTTTATTTTTCTTATGGATTAAATTGTTAATGAGTTTCTCATTATTGTGTATTTCCTTTTTGTCATTTGTGTTATTAACGGGAGTTCCTTCAGATCATAATATCGTTGAGTCTATCCATATTTTTATTTCATAAATTTCAGAATTTTAATTTTTTCCCATTTTTGTACATCCTTTTGATGTCCATACGAATTTCCAGTTATTATTTGTTTGAAATAATAATGCCTCTCTAAAGATTTTTGCATTTTTTTCAGTTAAATGTTCATTTATATGTATATTTTCATTAAGTTGCATTGAACACATGCCTGTTTTGAATTTGATATTTTTTCTTTGATTCCAGAATTCGTCCCTTTTTCCTATTTTTATAAACCAAATTAGTAATATACTTTTTCGTTGTTTATTGACCTGTAATCTATGTGATGTATCTATCTTTTTCTGATAAATCTATGTTTAGTTCTTTGCTAATCTTTAAGGTTTCATCAATGTGATTTCGTTTTGCTTTGATGGTAGTCCGTCAATTATTAGGTCCCTTCTCATTCCATATATTTCTGATTTATCAATTCTTTGTTCGATGTTACGTTGGATTTCAAAAAGTTGTATTTCCTTATCAATGTTGTTGTTATCATTGTTACTATTGTTTATATGATCGCTAACTTCTGTTGATATTTCCAATATTTTTGTTTCTAATTGATTATTTGTTAGAATGACATTTTCGTTTATTAATTTACGTTTCTCTTGCTCTTCTTTAATTTGATTTAGGGCTACATTTGATTGTTCAATTTTTGATAGTAGTGAATCTATTTTATTATCTGTGTCTTTTTTGTTATTTTCGATTTGTGATTTGATTTCTCTAATTTCCTTATAGATTTGGAGCATCAGGTTGTTGTCTGTTTCATTAGAATTCATTTTTCCAGATAGAATTTTTTTTCAATTGACTAAGTTAAAATTCCTGGTTATTCAATCAATATATGTAGTAAATACAATAATTCAGTTGAGTCGTGATTCAGCTATATACAAATCAATTACCGAGCATCACCATATAGACGTGTTAGAAAAAATTACGAGAATATTTAAAATCTTTATCAATTAAAACTCTGTTAAAATAGAAAATCGTTAAAAATATCCAAGTTGCTAATAATCCAAAATGGACACTATAAATCGTGAACACGATAATCAACCACTACGATTTAATCACACTCGATTAAAATCAATTGATAAGAGTAAAATTCCAGAACAATAAGTTATGATAAAAATAATGTGTAATTAAAATTCCAAGCAGAAATTTAAAATTGAGCTCTTTCTCCTCTGATCTAATCCACAATAAAAGTAAAAACATAATTATCAAGCACTGTCTGATAATGCACATTCGTAAATTAAATTAAAAAATTTGAGTAAAAATCACGTACAAGTTGACATACTAAGAACTATTTGGAAAAACTTTGTTTGATTTTGTATGCAATTATTTATTCACTTGCTAGATAATAACCATCTATAATTAGAGTAACACCAGAAAGTTTTGATATTCTAACCCGTTACGTAGGGAAATATGTTGATGAAGTTATTTAGTTAATTTCGTTTATTAAATAATTATAATAGTTTGAAGTTCGTCATTTTTTTCATATTGGTCCGCTTGGTGCTTCTTCATATCGATAACCTCATACGCAAGGACATCGCGAAAAAGAACGTCGCCTATTAGCTTAAAATCACATTAAAGGTGTTAATATGTATAATGTCAATTCACATTTAACTGTAGATTGTGATGGAAAGTTATCTATGATGTTAGAAAACGTTCGATCAGTTTATCAAATTTCTATGTGGCGCAAGGTCGATTGATTATCAGGAAAACAAGTCCGTGCAATGATTTGTTTTTTAATGGTATAAATATTTTTTCACTTACCAGCTTTCTTGTGTAGAAGTATTTTAACCATTATGATGTCTTACTTCCGTTTATAATTTATATTTCAAAGTTAATTCCGGAGTTGCAGATACAAGTTTAGAAAAACTGGATGTATTTGTTTACTCACATGTTGAGAAGCACGTTTGACGTAGCAACGAGTGCGATCTTGTTTTTTTACGACGATATTTCTGTTCCTGAATATTCGTTGTGATTAATTGGGCTGATAATCATGTACGATGAGTCAAATTAGATATTTATTTCGTTGAATATTTCCCTGGAGTTCAGCGCAATCACTCAATGAGATG
Source organism: Dysdera silvatica (assembly GCA_006491805.2). Lineage (NCBI taxonomy): Eukaryota > Metazoa > Arthropoda > Arachnida > Araneae > Dysderidae > Dysdera > Dysdera silvatica. The sequence goes on along the minus strand of QLNU02003225.1, from coordinate 33,658,947 downwards.
TTATCAAAGTGTGGTCAAAAATTTCAATTCCGTAAATTCCTTGATGGTAATTTCTTTCTTGCAAGTAATCAACAGTTGCAACGGTCGATATTTTTATAAAATAAGCTATAATAAATATCATAAATTTCTTTAAATTACTCCATATTCTTGTTCACTTCGAGGAGCTCCATTTTATTGGACTTGTCGCCCGGTTCTGGCTCATGAAAAATTAATAGTGTTGCAAAACAATCAATTATGACTGATTTATTGAAGTTCATTTTAGTTTTGGAACACATATTGCAATCCATAGCAATCATTACGAAATACATTATCAACAGCAATAATATCCAATAATTAAACTGTCATGTGACTATCATTAATTAGATTACGTATCTAACTCTATATGTCTAATCTGACTCTTAGGGGAAGATTGCCGGAATTGACGAGACATGATCAAAAAATATTATTCTCTTATCCTTCTCTCGCGAAGAATTCGCCTCGACATCTCAGAAGTTTGCTATAGCTGTACGAGAGGCATGTCAATTTGGTCGACATCACTGGCGGAGGATGTGCGTAGTACAAGGGAGCTATTCACCTCACTTTTAAAATATTGCTTTACCATCTTTGGGTCCCATCTGGTACTGATCTCATACTGATCTAATTATTCTCGTCTTATACTGACTCTGATCTCATGCACTTCTGCCCTGAAACTGATTAAACTTTTTAAAACTTTCGAAGTAAAAATTGCGTTTCAACCTCTGATTGGTTATTGGCTTAAC
>QLNU02003225.1:33616664-33658089 GCA_006491805.2 Dysdera silvatica | reverse complement strand
AATTGCGGGTGGGCCAAGCGAGATTTGTTCATTATTAGACATGTATACAGGGCCCGATCAAGCCAAAGTGAGGGCCAGGGTCTGGTATAAATTCGGGGCTTCATGACTCGCACAGGGCTTCCGAGAGTGGGGACCAGCGGGGCCATTTGGCCCGGGCCATCCTAAAAAATTAATAGAGATGGTCTGTTTCTTTATTAAAAAAAGGTATAGCCTATTTCTTACACAAAATTAAAATTTAACAAAAACCCTTGTTGTGAACCATCGATATATTTACGTGCCAAAACAAAACACATAAACGTGACAAAAGAAGAAGAGTTTTCTTCGTAGTGCCTGAACAAAAGCCTACCTACGGTCGCTACTTTTTGACCGGATATCACGTGAGCGATAAGTCACTAATACCCTAATGCTCAGAGCCTAATACTAGTTGCTTACCACGTGCTGTTCTCTGTGATTTTTTTTTTCACACGTGAGGCTTCATAACATTCAAACCTATGACTTGAATTTTAGTTCAGATTTGTGAACGACGGTGCATGACAATTTCTTTTATTGTGTTAAGAAGTTTTCTCCTTGTTATGAAACGTTTTTTCTTAAGGTTTAAAGTGTTTCTCACTGAAATTTTTATTTCCGCCTACGGGGGCCCTGCGGTGGCGCAGTGTGGTAACGCGTTCTCCTAGTGTGCCACTAATCCGGGTTCGACTCCCAGCAGTGCAAAGAACGCTTACTCAGAGATCTCTTCAATATCATTTACTATTTGTGTGAAAGAAGTAGAGAACTTTCTCGGCATTGAACCTTCTGAGGACCAGGGAACAAAACATTGGCCAATTTGCTATACCCCCGAAAAGACAGGTCCCGCCGTAATATCAGTCGCTTGTTGATACAGGTGGGCCCGATGGGACGTGGGTAGCTAACTATGATTACACACATATGAAACACACACTATGAAACACATATCTAATGAATTTCATCCTATTCCATCTTCGAAATACTGTTTATTCCTGCTACTTCTCATCTCTACCGGACATAGCTCTACCTCCATGCCGACTTTCTCTCTCTGCCTTGGGACTTTTCCTCTGATTTCTCGCTCGTTTTGCTTTGCAGGATCTTCCATCATTCCCCTTCCCTAGGATAACAGGGCCTCCCCCAGGAGGCCAAATTTTCCATAAATATACATGCACAATTTATGTCTATAAATTTAAGTGAAGTATTTAATGGAGAAATGATTTTTTAAAAAAAAAATACTTATTAGGTGCGGAGATGTAGCGATTTTAAATCACAAGAAAAGCGACAATTTTAAACCTTCCGGGGCATTTCACACCAATATTAATAGCCATTCTGAAGAAAGCTCGAATATGTGTTTAATAATTTTCTGAAAGCTTTCAAATGGCACTATTCTTAATAAAATACGCTTCATCCATCCTGAAACCATTTCCTTGTAAATTTAAATACGGATTTTAGCAGTGATAAATAAATACATAGGCATGGAGGTTGACATTTGTAATTTGCATATTTAATTATTTTTGTGACTTTTTATAAAAAACGCCTTTTAGCGATTTTGAATTTTTGGGAGTTAAGTTCTCTTTTCTTAATTCGCAATATTGCAGTTTAAATTCCATTTTGATGAATGTCGTGAGACTACTGACAAACAGTTTTTTAAACTAAAAGCTTGGTTCGTTTGTTTTGGATTTTTATGGAGCAAGGACAGCTGGAGATATACAAACATGGTACTTAAACTCTGAAATGAATTATTTTCCATACAATTCCAGTTTCCGCGCATAGTTTTGGCTTCTCATCCTGCATTTTTATAGTAGTAACACTGCGTTATTGATTTTTTTTAACTCGGGGGAAGAAGAAATTGCCCCCCAAATGACGCCCGTACTCTGGTAAGAAGTAGGCCCTCCTGTGTTATTGTCCAGTACGTCCCTGATTTATATATATATATTTATTTATTTATATAATAGACGTTCTAATATCTTGCTACATAACGAATTGTGATGGTGATGCATCTTAAAAGTACTCACACTTCATTAAGCCCGTGAAATACATTGCCAGGAAATTTTTTTGGCGAATTGAAAACTATGACGTTTCAAAACGTTCAGCTAACGAAAAATCCAGACTTATCCTTAAAAAATTCAATATATAAGTTTTTTCGATATATAGAAACAGTTTTTCTATGTAATGAATAAGGCCCAGATTTTCATGCCCAAGTAATATGCAAATTTAGCCCAAATAATATGCAAATATTCTCCAAATTATTACAAAATATGCAAGTGCATAGAAATTTGGACCCTACTCATAAGCGATGTTTCGAAATGTATAAAATAACAATTTATTGAAACAGTGCAAATGTTCTTGAAATTATTGCATAACATATATACTGAAATGCATAAAAAGTATCACTTTGTTACGTCCTTGAATATGATTATGCACAAAATTAATACAAAATACACACCAAAATGTATGAATTACGTACTAAGGTGTGTTTGAAAATATGGCATCATAAGTATTGGTTTGGACCCAAGGACGCTGGCAGGGTGAAATCTACGGGTGGGGGCAAAGGCCTTAAAATATGGAAATAAGCCGCTCATTGCATGGGTAGTAACACATTACACTTGGTCTTGACTTGGAAAGTATTACACATATTGAGAAATATCACCACGAAATATATATATAAATGGTGAATATTTAAATCATCTGCGGTTTGCTGATGACATTGTTATTTTTTCAACGAACCCATTAGAACTCCAAGACATGGTACAGGAGCTCTCAACTAGAAGTAAAGAAGTTGGACTCAAGATGAACCTACAAAAAACTAAGATCATGTTCAATAATTTTGTAGAGGAAACAAAAATACAAGTTGACAACATTGAGCTAGAAATTGCTGATTCATATATTTACCTTGGCCAGCTGATTTCAATGGATGGCAACATTATGAAAGAACTCAACAGACGTATTAAACTTGGCTGGAGTGCATTTGGAAGAAACAGTTTTATCCTGAAGGGGAAATTGCCTTTGTGTCTAAAAAGAAAGGTCTTCAACCAGTGTGTATTGCCAGTCCTCTCTTATGGATCAAAGGAGCATGGAGAGGTGCATGCTTGGAATAACTAGGAGAGATCGAAAAAGAAACACTTGGGTGAGAGAGCAAACTAGAGTAGAGGACATCATTGTTAAAGTAAAAGGGCTGAAATGGCGATGGGCTGGGCATATTGCAAGAAGAACTGATCAACGATGGACAACAGAAATTCTGAACTGGATTCCAAGAGACCACCGAAGACCTAGAAAACGTCCTCAAACTAGATGGGTGGATGAAATAAGAAAACAGGTTGGGGTGACGTGGAAACGAATGGCCCAGGATAGACTTGTGTGGAAAGCATTTGGAGAGACCTTCATCCAGCAGTGGATAGATAATGGTTGAATATGATGATGATGATATATATACCGTTGTATAACTATATCCAATGGTATCTATATACGCTATGCTTAGTTAGCCAAAAGGATTTAAACAATGCAAATAAGAAGTCGGAATGAACCTGGCTATACCTTGAGGATTTAAGATATAAATGTAGAACAAAAAATGCATCAAATATATTATATAAACTATGTACCTTTGCTAAAACTTAAAAAGTGGAAAACTGTAAAACCTATCCAGAGACCTATTTGTTTATCCGCACCTTACATATTTAGTAAGGCACAGGATGACTTGTCCCAAGGTTTTGCGTTGTCTTACCATTGATCGAAAATTTTCAAATTTTTGTCAGAGAACAGAATTGTTGAAGAAAATCCTACTTTTGTGAAGAAGCAAATGACAATTGCAAAAGATTTCTGAGATATAGTTGGCCCCTAAAGTTAGTCTATTTACTGCAGCTTGCATGTATTCACTAATGTTCAGGTTCGGTAAATCTAAATAATCATGTTATATAATGATGTAGAGAGAGAGAGAGAGAAATATCTCAAAATATAGTCTAAACCTTAGACCTACAGGAATGCACCCCATCGTAAATAGGGATCTAAATCAACAACATTTCAACAAAATAAACATAGAGGTCAATTTTCTTGTTTCTGTGAGTTATCAAATACTCAGAAGAGGGTTGTATGAATACAGTTAAATTATATAAAATACCCTCAGACCAATACTCCGCTTAACAAACTATCCTGCTTGAATATTTAAGGTACGATTACAAGTTTTAGAATCGCTTCTCTCCGTATGGGAAAACCCATAACGATTATTTTCCTTTAAATGTAGCCTGGGCTCATAATTAAAGTGAAATTATTAATTCATTGTTTTGCAGCTAAGTGCCGCTTTTGTCTGCACCACAATAATCTAGTTTTTGACTTTAATGAGATGTAGCCTGCCTTTCATACCTCTACCAGACCAGTCCTTTTTATTCATCGTATACTATTTCGAATCCGACAGTTCTACGGTTCACACTTCTTCTCATTTTGTATCTTTGCAATAACTTCAACTCTAGGGAATTGAGTTATTCCTTGGCTCTCCAACATTTCGACAACACCGCAATAATTTGGTCAAGGACATGTGAATGAACATATTCATTTACTACATTTATAGAATTGTTAAAGCAAAAATAAAGTTATTTTGACATACATAATACTTTTTTTTTTTGCGTGTGTGTGGAAAAATGGTTTTCAGTTTCTATTTCCTTTTTTTATACATCATTGCAGTTTCACATTTTTTGTTTTTTATGAATTGTAGTTTGGCATTGTCACGAATTTCACATTCGCATTTTCCCACCATTAACTGGCTATTCTGTTTTTTAGCTCTTTTTTCGCCATTTATTTTTTTAAACGTCTATTTTCCTTGAGATTTGGACACGTGTTTCCTTTGGTGTATAAAGTGATTAAAATTTACTTAAAAATAGACAAATAACATAAACAATACATAGCAAAAAACTCTATATCACAATCTATCTGGCCTCCATACTACTTCTATAACCTTCATACTACTACAATATGATAAATCATAATCTACTTACTATACACAATATGATAACGCATAATGTACTTAGTATACACAATATGATAACTCATAATCTACTTACTATACACAATATGATAACACATAATCTACTTACTATACACAATATGATAACTCATAATCTCACTATCCACACAATAATAATAAATCATAATTAACTTAATGTTCACCAATATGATAAATCATTATATACTTAATATCCACAATATTCTAAATCATAATCTACTTACTATCCACAATATGATAAATCATAATCTACTGACTATCCACAATATGATAAATCATAATCTTCACACTATCCACAATATGGTAATTCATAATCTACTGACTATTCGCAATATGATAAATCACAATATACTTACTATCCACAATATGGTAATTCATAATCTACTGACTATTCGCAATATGATAAATCATAATATACTTATTATTCACAATATGATTGATTGATTGTTTGGCTTTTTTATGGCGCAAGAGCATCTGGGCTATACTGCGCCATAAATCACAATATGAGAAATCATAATCTAAACTGAAAATCTCCGTGTCGCAAAATTAAATTAAATGGAAACGCAGTGCCATTTTCTTGCAAAGCCATAAAAGAGTGCACAAAAGACTCAAAGACTCGACTTACCTCTTACACACGCCACGCTTATGTCCCTTCTCAAATTAAACCGAAGTGCCAGAAAAACTGGTACAGGCGTGCGTATGCAAATAACGGAGCTTTGCAACCAATCAGCGTAACGCGATGCGGTCGGCAGCGCCTATATAAGACAAGAGATGTCTGGCAAAGCTGTTAGATCGGTTCTTGCCGCTACAATGGCAGGTTATCAAGATTTAAGTGATTTTGAACGTGGCGTTATAGTCGGCACAAGAGAGATGGGACATAGCATCTCCGAGATAGCGACAAAATTTGGATTTTCACATATGACCATTTCACAGGTATACCGTGAATATCAGGAATCCGGTAAAACATCAAATCTCCGACAGCGGTGCGGCCGGAAAAAGACCTTGAAAGAACGGGACATTCGACGACTGACGAGAATCGTTAAACGAGATAGACGTGCAACACTTCCTCAAATTGCCGCGGATTTCAATGCTGGGGCATCAACAAGTGTCAGCGTGCGAACTGTTCAACGAACCATCATTGATATGGGCTTTCGGAGCCGAAGGCCCACTCGTGTACCATTGTTGACTGCACGGCACAAAGCTTTACGCCTCGTCTGGGTCCGCCAACACCGCCATTGGACTGTTGATGACTGGAAACACGTTGCCTGGTCTGACGAGTCTCGTTTCCAATTGCATCAGGCGGATGGACGTGTACGGGTATGGAGACAACCTCATGAATCCATGGACCCTACATGTCAACAGGGGACTGTTCAAGCTGGTGGAGCTTCTGTGATGGTATGGGGCGTGTGCAGTTGGCGTGATATGGGACCCCTGATACGTCTAGAGACAACTCTGACAGGTGACACATACGTAAGCATCATGTCCGATCACCTACACCCATTCATGTCCATTGTGCATTCCGACGGACTTGGACAATTTCAGCATGATAATGCGACACCCCACACATCGAGAGTTGCTACCGAGTGGCTCCAGGAACACTCTTCTGACTTTAGACACTTCCATTGGCCACCTAAATCGCCAGACATGAACATTATCGAGCATATCTGGGATGCCTTGCAACGTGCTGTTCAGAAGAGATCTCTACCTCCTTGCACTCCTATGGATTTGTGGACTACCCTGCAGGATTCCTGGTGTGAATTGTCTCCAGGATACCTTCAGACATTAGTCGAGTCCATGCCATGTCGTACTACATCACTTTTCCCTTTTCATGGGGTTGGGGGCTACACGATATTAGGTAGGTGTACCAGTTTTTCTGGCACTTCAGTTTATTATTTAAAATAGATTCAACATAGGCAACTGGGACAAGGCAAAAGGCATATGGGGTACAGGGCACTCGGAAAGTGTTTTATATATATATATATATATATAAATAGCTCAATGTGGCAACAGAGGCACAAGCATAGGGCAACTAAGGCCAGGCCCCTCATGGTCCCGGGCGTAGGCCTATACGGTTATTTGAATTGTTTGTTCACAACTGGACGTAAAGAGTGGACATAAAAAGCAATCATAGTTTTCATCGATGCCTATAACAGAAAAATAATTTGGGATTCAAAACAATTTTTGTATTTTTGCAAAATTAAGTGAGCCCGACGCATGGGAAGGAATGGCCCATGTGGCTAAAAATTTTCTGCTTCTTACAGTTTTTTTATTATTTTTAGAAATATATGAATATACCCGTAGCCTACTACTGCTTGTCTGAAATTAATTTTATCACTCCACTGATGTTAGCACAGGCATTCATAGAAAATACTGGATCGCTGTGCTTTTCACGTTAAAGTTATGCTAGGAAGTTTTATTTAAGTGTGCACGCGTCTTTAATCAATCAACTTAAAAAAAGTCACATATTCCGAAACGGAATTACAAATAAAAATACAATAAATGCATAAAACAATTACGTGAATTCTAATGAGTTCAAATAATTAACGACCCATACCTCGAATGGATCGTTAAGTATTTATTCGTTTGTCTAATCATAATGCAAAAATATTATATGTGTATACGTTGATTTCTCTCTCTCTCTCTCTCTTCTTGTGGGGTCAACGCCCCTAAAAAATCGATCTTTCTTTAACTACAAATTGTACCTGATGTATATATCCGTTAATACATGGTTATAACTCTTTAAAAAATCTTACTGAAATAACAAAAAAAAGTAAAGAGTTCGATCTTTTACCAAAAGGCCAAGCTGACAACAAAAAGGGGGAAGGGGAAACTCCATAAGGAAAGAGTTCAAACAAATGTTGTCTTCCGCATTACTAACGTTTTAGTTCAATCATGATTATATGACAGTCGTGTAAACTATGATTATATGGAGAATCGCTCTCTAGTAAAAGAACAACAAGCTAAACAGTGCGTGAAAGTGCTGAAAAAAAAAAGAACTTCGATATTTTGAGCGTTTGTTAGTGTAATCATAATTTTAATGTGACTGAAAAAACTTTGCAAAATTATTTCTGAAATATTTCAAATTATCCATCTAATTTTTTAACGTTTTATTGATGAAATCCCTTAATTTCTTTCAAATAACTCTTTTGTCGTTCATGAAAGAGTTTTGCATATTTTTTTAACTCAACATAGCTTTATATTGAGTCATCAATTTAGATAGCAATGGCCATTTAAAAACGTTTTACGAAGTTTTCGACTTTTTAAAATAAGTTTTAACAGAGTCAATAAACAAAGCAACGCGTTGTAAAATCGCTGTTTATGAAAACTGTTTTACTTAATCCATTTGAGAAAATAAATTTTAAATTTATGTATAAAAGTTATATCTAAAAATGTAAGTGGCGTATTGAAAAGCGCTTATATACGAAATCATTGAAAACCTTGGTATCGTTTTTTAAAATTTTAAGCTGAATTGAATTGCTATTTTTATTTTAAAGTCCTAAAATTGGTCATGAGGTCATACTATCCTATGTAAGAAGTCGATTTAATATTCAAGATTTTAAATATGTCTTTTAGTTTATTGATGATTTACAAGTTTGTTAAATTTAAAAACGAGTTAATGGATCTTCTCAGACTAAAGCTAACTTTATGGTAATTGTTATCAATTTATTTTGTAGTACATCTAATTTAATTCAAATAAGTGAACTTACCTAAAATAAACCATATGGTTTACTCTCCTACCTAACCTCCCCTCAATGGAATCCCTCTTCGATGAACGTAAATGCCAGAGAGATAGAGAAAAAATATGCGTTATATGCTAACTTTAATAGCTTAATGCTTATAATGTCTGCACGGTAACTTGTAGACTCTTAGTTTAGAGTCAACTTGAATTGGAGTTATTTTCTTTTCTTACTCTTTTGGGTGAATTTAAAAAGTCTTTGGCGCGGACTGAAGTTGTGCAGGTATTAGAAGTAAATTGATTAAATTCCTACATAAATTCAAACCCTCTTCAAGAAAAAGAGAAAAACCAATTGTATAAAGCAACATTCAGGATTTAAAAGAATATCCCCAGTGGCTGTATGGGTTGACTAATAGTCGGTAATCGCATTATTCCTGGGAAGGGATTTAATATCTGTCAAAGCCTTAAACACGAAGCGAAGGATCATCATTCCCGTGCCTAGATAGCTCAGTTAGTTGGGGTACTTCGGGTCACGTGAAGGGTGCCAGGTTCGACTACGGGCCGGACAATATCTCGTGTTTTTCTTTATAAATACAGCTTCAGTTTGAGCTGTAAACGTGGGCGTAGAAAAAATATGGTTTACTTTAACGATGTTGTTTTCAATCTTTCTTTGCTGTGACTCTGTAAGTATGGCACCTACAAAAGGTTACTAGTACCTAACTGAAAAAAAAAATCACACGGACCAGGCCAGTTGCCTAGAGACCTATTCCATTTCCAAGCGATTTAAGTCAGTGTTTTCTATTCATGAAAAAAATATATTTTTTTTTAATTATGAAAGAAAATGGTGGAAGGGGAAGTGTGCTAAATACTCATAAATCCATTTACCTAACGTATTGTACTTCTAATTATTTCCCCAAAAGGATGCTTTCACAAACAAATCTATACACATGTACACACACACACATACACATATATTATCAGAAAAAATCAGTAAGCGAAACATTCAAGACCTTCTGATCCTTTTACTTTTCTGCAATCTAAAGGAATCGTTAATAATAAATTAATTAAGAAAAAAGCCAATTACCCGTTTTTAGTACTCTAAAAATGCTAAAAGTACCAGGTGTTAAATGGTATAATTACAGTAAAAGGTTTAAAGTATATGAGGTAAAGGTAGGTACTTCAACTTTGTAATATTTTAAACGACGTAAAATATTACGAATATAACATTATAAAAAATTTAAATACAGATGAAAACGTGAGAGTCAGTTAGTGGAATTTTTTTTAACAAGAATGGTTATATAAAATGCCATTTGTTAAAGCTTCAAGTTATCCATGGGTGAACCCAGGGGGGGGGTTGTGACGTATCTTCCCCCAACAACGGCTGTAACAAATATATACTTAATATAGGTCCCTGGGAATAGGTCTACATTAGTTTTCAAGCTTTGTAGCCTCACACGCACCCCCAAACGCGTATTCTAAATATGCCCTTGAAATTATTTTGCTATTTACGACCTCTAAACATAATTTAATTCAAAACAAAGCCATTCAGAATGCATAAAATTACTTTTAAGCTCTTCCAGGCAGAATATCGATACCAGTAAATTACATTAAAATGTAATTATGATAAAAAGCAGTCTCTCGAACCGCGGAATTGGCCTTGCTCTATTTTGTGAAATATTCACGCACTACTCCATATTGACATCCTCTTTATAATTTGTTTTGTTGATAGAATGCTAATTAGCATGGGCGCATTGTTCCATAATCCATATTAGATCAGATCCACGCCGATTGCCATTCTTAATTTGCTGGGAAGCCCCGCGGGAGTCCATTAACCGTCTTCCCAGGAAGTTGTTCTACAGTTCAGAATAATTATCATCGGATTTGCAATTTAGACAGTTCAGAAATCTTATTCTCAGCTTCCAAACTGTTTAGTTCATAGGTATCTTACTTTGGGATTAAAATACTTGTTGTTGTGCTCTCTGATTTCCAAGATTAGATAGTTCACCAGGTTTCTGTGACACGTGCAATTGCTCCCGCAGTGTCGATTTTGAATGTGTGTTTTATTGTTGCTCTCTGATTTTAGAAAACTAAATGTTGAATGGAAAAGTTCATTTTTAAGGTATTCTAAATTAAGGAGGGAACTACCGCATGAGAGAATTTCAGATTTCGGGCAGAGGGCTGAATTGCCGACTCCAAGTTTAGCAATACAGATAATACTGCTAATAAGAAAGTCTTGCAAGGCGAATGGGGAATGACATCCCGATATATAGTAAAAAGAAAAAAAAAATAATGCTCAGGTGGGAAAAAAAGTACTATAAATTTTCTAGTTTTCTGGGAGATTAATGAATTGAGTTCGTAACTATTATTAAAAATAGTAAAAAGCGTGACATTAGTAAATGATTTCACATAGTTCCATGTGCAGGGTTTCAAAAGTGTGTGTGTGTGGGGGTGTTTATAGAAAAGGAATTCGCATGGAAAATAACTTATAGTATTGTTAAATTGAGGGTTTGGCGTCAAATACCCCCATATGCACTGCCTTAGTTCCTCACTTCTTTAAGCTAACAACATCTGACGTATAAAAATTCGATCTTAATTAAAAATATTTATTCTTCTATCCGCATTTCCCCCCCCCCAAAGTCCATCAAACATTAACATTAAAAAATAAATTAATTACATTTGACGTATTTGTTTTTCACATAAAAACCAAATGCTTCTTATGTCCAAAATTTTAAATGCTTGTTTTAAAAATAGAGTTAAGGGGTATAAAGTAGCTAAAAGTTATGCATACACAAATCATATTTTAAGTTTGAAAAGCGCTTTCATTGTGGGAAGGTTTAGTTATTGATTATAAAGTTATTATATTATAAAGTTGAATATAAAGTCATTTTATTATAAAGTTGTTGAATATAGTTATTTTATTATAAAGTTGCTGATTATAAAGTCGTGGAAAGGTTCAGTTGTTGTAAGTCATTGGTAACTTATACAATATATTGTTTTTTTTGCCATACACGTATATTTTAGATCAAACTAGAGCTTTTTTGTTTTTGGAGAAAAAGTGGCGCCGTCCTCATCCTGGATTCGAACCAGGGTCCCCACGTTTAGCCTGCGGTGTCTTGACCTACTAGACGAACGAGGACAAGAACAAACGCATTTTTCTCCGTATATAAGATATTATTACCCTTCACAGGGATAACACAATTGCCAAATAATGGTCAACACAGAAAAGCCTCCGGGGCGAGATTTTTGTGAGTTTTTCGTGGGGGAATTTATTATACAATAATTTTTGCCACCCACGTTTATGTAGCTCAAACTAGAGCTTTTTATTTATAGTTGGAGAAAAAGAAGCGCCGTCCTCATCCTGGATCCCCTTTTTTCTCCAAAAGCAGAAAAGCTCTAGTTTGAGCTAAATATACGTGGGTGGCAAAAATTATTGTATAATAAATTCCCCCACGAAAAACTCACAAAAATCTCGCCCCGGAGGCTTTTCTGTGTTGACCATTATTTGGCAATTGTGTTATCCCTGTGAAGGGTAATAATATCTTACATCCTCATATACGGAGAAAAATGCGTTTGTTCTTGTCCTCATTCGTCTAGTAGGTCAAGACACCGCGGGCTCAACGCGGGGACCCTGGTTCGAACCCAGGATGAGGTCGGCGCCTCTTTTTCTCCAAATATAAAAAAAGCTCTAGTTTGAGCTAAATATACGTGGGTGGCAAAAATTATTGCATAATAAATTCCCCCACGAAAATCTCGACCCGGTGGTTTTTCTGTGTTGACCATTATTTGGCAATTGTGTTATCCCTGTGAAGGGTAATAATATCTTATAGCTATCATTTGTAACTTATTATTTAACTGATGAATTTATTATTTGATCCATACGCCACGCTTACGTGATTACAAAATAAGGGCTTATATTTCATTTCCTAAGTATAAAACTTTTTAATATAAGTTTAAAATAAATCTACTTCTATTTTAAGACCTTATCAATGAATAAATGGAACCAAATCAGACATTAAAAAGTTATCACTTCAAATTATGAAAAAAAAACATTGAATGAAAAGTATTTAGCATTATGAGATCGCATAACTTAAGGTTATACAAAAAAAATCATAACATAAAATGGCCCTCAAAAAATATCGAATGGTATAAAATTACACCGAGATCACACATAATACCACATAAGAAGTTATACAGTATTTATTTTAACATCGAAAATATCTTGTAATGTAAAATTATAAGAGAAAACAATGAATAATATGGTGGTTGCGTAAAAAAGAAAGAAAGAAAGAAGATAACACGATATAAAAACCAGCGCATCAGACATTCGAAAGTTACTGCAAAGCATAAAAAATAAAAAAATAAATTTTCAAGGACCAAAATTTGTATTTATTATTGAAAATTTTCCTCGAGGCATTTCTGCAGCATTTTCCAATAAGATTTCGAGTTTTTACGAACCGGAATGATATGCTTCATTAGTTCTGAATTTGCGACCTTGCATCGTCTTCGCTCTGATGTGGAGCAAGTCATCCTTTAACAAGTCTATTGTTACTCTTATTAAATGGAGGAAAGTCAAACAAGACTTTCACCCAATATATTACTTCGAAATTGCAATCCTTCGAGCACGAAAATCCTTCACCTTTCTTTTATTGTTGCTTGCCTCCTCATCTTTGTTTGTTTCGTGGACAACAGTTTGGGATTAAAGGGCAGTGTATGAGTCTGCTCGCACAATGGAAGAAAGTAATTTAATCTCTCATGATGGTATGTGCATTCACGTTTGCTTTTGTTTTGATTTAAAACACTACTTTTATATGATAAGGTTTCTAGATGGCGGACAACAATACATCTAATCGCATTAGAAATGATCGTGAAGCTTTTCAATGACTTCGCTATTCTTTTCATAAATTTAGCTCTTATTCTAATTGAGAAATAATAACCTACGTCGCGACTTCAGAATGTTACAGTCAAGTTCAAACAGATTCCCAGAAGTCTGTTTTACGTTTGAGTTATTATAACTTGAAGCTGATAAAAATATTTGGGAAATCTGATGGATGAGTAACGTATAGTATCAACAACACACACTTTAGAAGCTACACATTTTTTACGAACTGTTGTATCGATCCCGAAAGCTATTCCATGGAAGAAATGTTAATTCGCATTTACGAATTTTTGATTTTACGAATATTCCTTTGGATTATTTTTAGATCCACATGAATTCGTAAGAACGAGAGTTCAGTATACCTCAGATGTGTCATTGAGTCAGCTTTGATTTTTCTTTTTTTTTTTCTTTTTAGGAATTATCATATTTAAACGCTCATTATCCTCCATGCATGGGCGGATTTACCATTTTGCCGCCCCTATGCAATGTTTAACACCCCAATGTTATTTTTTGCCACCCGTTCTTACCCGTACGCCCCCAGTCAATGGTAGGAACAGAAAAATGTTACGTTTAATATACGCCAAAAGCTTTTGCATTGACGAAAAACATGTTGAAAAACAAACTTACATGATTATATTATCTGCTGTATGTTCGATTCGCTCCATATACATCTGATGAAGGCTGCCCTTTAGCGCAGCCGAAAGCCGGCTCATGTACCAATAATCTAACAAACCGCTCAAAGTTGTCTGATTGCTTTTATTATATTTATGTCAAGCGGTGTTACCTACTCAACATCACATATACATCAAACAATATTAACTTATATTGAAGTATTATCTCTTCTTGGTATATAATAAATCAAATTCAATTTTATTGAAATAAATTTTAATTTTAGCAAAAAATAAAAGCCTATCAAGCACTGGAATTTAAATGGAAAGCATGACGTCTAGCTTTCTTCTCGGCAAAACATCTGATTATATCATCGTATGGTATTGATTCTGTTATATCAAACTAAATGCACAAAATTTCCTATGCCCTAGTCTATAGCCGAGTACAGCCTATTGGGAATTTCGTCACTGCCTCCACGTAGAGTATCATGGGTTATATTTACACAATATTATCAAAAGCAATTAAATACTTTATTAAAGTAGCCAAATACGTTACCACTGCGCTATCGTAAGTCACGTCTTTATCTAAACTCATCTGAAAGTAGTTTATAAACTGCTGGTCGACCATAAACTACAGTCGAAAACAATTAAACCATTCAGTTTATTTTAATTAATAAGTAGTTACGGATACTAGAAAGTACTGAAATGGCTGAAATAAATGAAATAACTAGGAAAGATTGAAAAATAAATACTTGGGTAACAGAACCAATAAGTGTAGAGGACATCATTATTAAAGTGAAAAAAGCTGAAATGTGGTAGTTGTCTGAGTATGTTGCAAGAAAACGTATTAATGATGGACAATATATACGTTCAGCTGAAACCCGAACAACATTCTGAGACCTAAGAAACGTTCTTGACTATATTGACGGAATAGAAAAATAGGTTGGGGAAATATGGGGATGAATTACTAAAAGGAAACTCGCTTGAAGAGAATTTGAAGAGAGCTTCATCGAGCCGTAGTTATAGATAGTAGGTGAATATGATGATGATGATGAGCGATAATAATAAGTGAACAGAGCATAAATGGTGAATATGGATTAAGCCAGTAACTTATACATTTCTTTGTACCACAATATTTCCATTAATTTATAAAAATTTTATACAATTTTTACAATATGATAATTATCATAATATAGTCGAAACCGCATATATGCAAATGGACACAGCAACGAAATCATATCCACATAAGCGGATTTTACACATAAGCGATATTCTGTGAACCACTGCGTGCAAATAATTTGCTTATTAAAGTTTTCTTGAATTTTGTTATTAAATTGCATATTCCTATTTTTAATTTTATAAATCATATACATTATTTATTTCAATATTCATAACGCACGATTCCATTATTCTAATTATAAAAATAACAAGAAATAATGTACTAGTACTTACATAAATACGTGCATTGTATGAAATTTCTTGAAGTATTCTCATCTTTTATGGCAATTTCTTTAAGTTTTGCTTCCTATTGTACTATGAGAAACATAGTAGGTAAATTATAACTATATTCTTTTGCTATTTCAGTCTTTTTTTTTTATTATTTGATTGCAAATAATTTAAAATCGCCAACTTTTGATCAATATTTAAGCAGACATGCCGTTTCTTTTCATCTGCCATGTTTGCAATAAATATAAACCGAAAAGTGCAAAAGAAGAAAGCAAAAAACTTGCAAATAGACTAAGTATTTTGTAGACCAATAAAACATGGGACGCGTAATTATTGTTATTGCCAGGGTCGCCGAGAGCCACAAAGCGGGACCACAGGCTCATTTCGACCGGCCCCATAACCACTTCCTTGGGCCGCCCCCCCCCCTCCCTCACAGCACAGATCCTTGCCAGTGCGGGCCCAAACTTAATCCGGGCCCCCCACGAGCTACAGGCCCTGCTCCCCCATCCTCCTCTTGTCGGCTCTGTTCACTGCGCCAGATCAACAAAAACAAATTTTAATAGTGATTCCGAACACAGGCATGTTGCGTATGTCTGTATATGCGATTTATTGTACATGTGATGTCTAATGCAATAAGTATATCTTTACAGATTGTGTGCATTGTATGTCTCCTGTGATAAATAAAATCCATTTATTATTTATGATTATTATAAAGGGAGGGAGGCATAAAGAAAACCATAAATAAGCTGGTATGGGAAACTTCGACAAGGGTTGACAGCCATTTCCTATGGGGAAAGCCAATCCTTAAAAATAGGGTTGCCAACTACACATTTACTGTGGATGAAAACTTTTTCATAAAGTTTATTTGCATATATCCTGTTTAAACTCTATAATAAAACATCCATTTGACTTCAAAAATACTTCCATGTATGCGGTTTTTGCATGTATAAAATCGCAATTAAACGTGTTTAGGCAATATTGAAAGATAGGAGAAAATTTTAGGCTTGATATTTTTTGCATATATGCGATTTTCACGCATATGTAAATTGCATATATATGAGGTTTCGACTGTAATTATCATTATTTGAATGAATGTTTTCATTTTGAAATTTTTTAATATTCTAATAGATTTCTTCACTTTTCTTCTGCGCATACTCAATTTTGAGAACTGGGGCTAAAATTTATCAGTCAATTTTATTTTGCCGTTTTGTTTTAAAATCGTTAACGATCAAATTATATTAATGAGTATGTTTTCTTCTTTTAAGGTGATGAATATTGTTGGCATAGTAACACCTGCAAACTGGACCTCTTGGCAAGACAATATTATTGTTTGGTTGAGCCTCTCCCAAGGAATTTTAATACCACTTGTTTTGCTATTGTCAGACATTCCGTTCAGAAGCGCCGTCAAAAATACGCTTCGGCAACCAGGAAGGATTTACCGCCACCTTTCAGGTAATTTTAATATTACTTTTATGTAAAATATTGTTCATTTAAATTATAATACAGTAATTAGCTATCATGCAAATTCTTGGAACTTTATTATTTCAAAGTGTGTAGCGACGTTAGTAATTTTTTTTTTTTTTTGGCTTTCTTTCGTTACTTCTTTTACAGATCATAGTGGATTTCGGATGCAAGTTGCTGATCATAAATGTCAGAAACCTGGGTTTTCCTCATCGATAATGATGTATCCACCATCCAGCTGTTTGCCCATTAACCACAATCCCTTTCAAGTGCCACATAGGATTCGTTGGAATCCTCACACCCTGCCCAGTTTGCAATCACTCACCTTGAGCAAACATTCCGTAAACCCTTTGCTTGCACTTTCCGAAAAGGACTCCATTTGCAAAAAACCTTCGTCAAGGTGCACATCCCCGATGCCACCCCTCTATAAAAACACACTCTACTCCACTTTTGACAGCAGCTGCCATTCTTTACTCGGCAGATCGTGTTCATCCAGGATGTCCAATTGCGACATGGACCATCGAAAAAGTGAAATGGTAGAAGAAGAGGATACGCTCTCTATTACCACAGATGCTCTGGATGATTTTGAGTTCCACGGAGCGGGACAATCTAGTCCAGCAACCCGTCCACACGTCAAAGCTATTTTCGAATTTCCTTCCAAAAATCTGGAGAAGGATTCTTTTGCAGACGATGATTCTAGACATACTGTTCAAAAATATGGTGATGATTCATCTATTAGTGTCACCGACTCCTTGAACAGCATCTCTGGCCAGAAAAAGCCAGATAGCCATGATCGTATTTCTTGCATTTTTAGGCCTCCTTCACGGTCATCTCGTCAAGATGTTTATATTTTAAATAAGAATGTGTTTTCCTTTATACCTCCATCCAAAGCAGATAGTACTCAGTCTCTTGATTCCCTTGAGGTCGCAGAAAATGAAATGTATGAAGCAAAAAACGTTTCAAATTTAAAGGAAAATCCTTGTTATTCCAACTTTCGCCGATTCTCCGATGATAAGTTAACGAAACCAGAAAATTCGTCATCAATTGATCAAAACATTATTTTTTCTGAGTACTTGTGACTTAATGTTCTTTGTGTTGTATAACATGGTGTTTCTCGATTGAGATGTTGTATGCGCACTTTTAGAGCACATGAAATCATTACAAATTTTTAAATATGATAAATTTTAAAAAAAAAAGGTCTTTAGATTCTTTATGTTTGTCATAATTTGAATTCCAATTATTACGGCAAAATAATTTACAATGAAATTCGTCAACGAAGAAAAGAAGAGAAAGAACAACGAAATATAATTGAATATTAAAGTCATTAACTATAATACGATCTTGGTTATTAGTAACCAATTATAATTATTATTTATTATATTATTATTTACAAGGTTTAACGGGAGATTCCATCACAACAGTTGTTTCAACATTGGTGTGAGACAGTTTTTCTCAAATTTCGGTCGCTCATGAACCACTTTAAACAGTCCTTTATTTATCACACACCACCGGGGTCTCCCTGCCATTAAAAAATATATTGCCTGAAGTTAATGTTGCCAATTATGGCTAATAATATTAAGCCCTACTTAGTCACCGTCATACTGATTCACACACCCCTGCCTCTTCCAAGGAAAGACATATCCAAAGTAACCCTCGACTTATGTAATTTATTGGCAGGATTATATGCATATATAAGAGCTTCGACACAAGAAAAGTTCATCTCTTGAAATATAATTTGTAGTTAATCTTAGCTCGTTTTGTGGTAAATTTTTTAAGCTTTTTGGGTTTTTTACTTTAAAAAAGCACCAGCTTTTGGCAAAAAATCTCTAAAATATCCGACCATGTTCTTAAAACATGGGTTGGTTGCCAAACCCACCTGAAACAAAATAATTTTCAGAATAACACTATTTGATAAGGAGAGTGTCAGTTACGATCTTATTTTGTCAAATTTACAACTAAAGTGACGTCATTAATTTAGTTAAATAATAATAAGCAATGTAGACAGCATGGGTGTATTTAGAGGATTCAAATCTTTCACGAAACGCCGTAAGGTAACGTTTATAACAAGTAATATTTATGAGAAATTCCTTAAATCTCACTAGAACATAAATTCTAGCGACGCCTGCAATTTCTAGTTCAATTTTTTTTTTCCTGAAATTTGGTAATTGATGATACTGACGACCACTTGATAAGCCGACACGAACCACACGTTGAGAAACACTGGTGCAAGGTTTAAAAACACGACGTTTCGGGAGCCAACTGCTCCCTTTGTCAAATGAAGGCAGATTCTTCCTTCACGTGACAAAGGGAGCACTTGACTGTTGTCACAATTTACTCACTCATACACCTCATTATTTTGTTCCAAAACTATGTTTAAATAACTGTAAAAAATACTAAACTTCGTATCTAAAACACCACCTGGACACAAATAACCAGAATATAAGAAAGCGTAGTCTTTATATTCACAAAGTATTGGTTGCAGCGATTGTGTGTTCATGTGCGTGTGAGATTAGAGTAATCACGTGAAGCGTTCTGAATATACTAAACTAAAGGGAAAGGTCTAATGTAAGTGTTTCATTAAATAACATCATTGTCTTTGACATTGAAAATTCCCCACGCATACGACCACCTACCGAAGCAGATGCTCGTACTAAATTTTTATTTCTTCCTTTTATTATTCCTGACAAAAATTAAATGAATCCATGTACCCACCTCCATATCTACCTCTGCATAAAGTATCGCCTTAACCAGCTCGCACTCTATGGGTAGGGCAATTTTAATATCCAGAAAAATTTGCTTAATTCCCAGTCTGGAGAATAATTTCCATACCCACGTCTTTAATCCATCAATTCTCTACGAAAAAAATACGAAATGCATGCCCGATGACTCCGTGTGATGATCATTTAGTCATCGTACTAACTCTAAGAATGGGAATAATATGGTATCTCACAATTTCCAGTATGTTGCAACGAATGGTGAAGAGGAAAAGAAACTCAAGAAAAAATTCTCTTCTCGATTAGGTGGTTATCTCACATGCAGTAACACATGCCAATTTCCATGTCATTTCTATGGGAATTTCAATGTTTTTGTTTGCGTTTTACGGCGAAAGGACAGGAAGGAGCTTGCCACACTAGGACCCATGGGCGACCATATGGGGGCAGAGGGGCTCCAGCCCCCTAGCATTTTAAAAAAAAATTGATTTTCCCAAACCTGCTATGCATTTACTTTCAAAATATCATTACTAATTGTCAAGCAGTATCAATTATTTTTGTAGCGTTTTGGTATCTTGTACATTCACTAAAATTCTCGACAGCTTTGAGGAGGAGGTAATAATTTTTATCAACCGCCCTAGAAATACTCGTTAAGTTTTCTCTTCCCCCACCTAGAAGTACCCGTGTGGGCGCCCATGATCGGACCTACAGTTTTCCGAGTAATCGAAACCTCTTTTTTTACCTGGGAAATTAAAACTAAGGCTAATAATAGTTTATTTAAAGTGCAATGCATGTTATATTTAGCAAAGATTGATATATTACATAAATTTAGTAGAAATAATATATTTGGTAATAATGAAGTCTTACATAAGGATGATAAACTTTAAATGAATTTTTTTGTGGTATTAGCAGATTTAAAGGAAAGAAAATTGGGAAGTCAAAGATTGTGGCGAGAATTCTTTTCCACGATGATATCTGCATATTTATAGAAAAAAAAAACTCTGTATGTTACTGGAATCAAATTGAAATCTTAGAATTGTCACTACGCCACCGCAAGGACGGCCGGGGACATGGCGGAAAATGTCCTGTGGCTCTGTGTCTTAAAGGGACCTGGGGGGAAACTTCAATAACTCAGCAAACATAATTTTGGTTGGAGAGGGGCAATAAATTTTGTACCCAGCCCTGACCGTAAGGCATTTCAAATTCAAACAGTATATGTTGAACGTAATGTAATTTAAACCGAAAGAAATAATTTCTGCACCCCACACTTTTTGGCTTATAATAGAGCTTTATTACGCAGAAGTCAAGAAAGAAAAAAATATCACGCATTGTTCTAGTCTCGACCTAGCCGCCTTCACATTACCGTTTTGGCAACCTTGTCAATTGAAATATTGAAGCACAGTGGAGCGTGGTTTTTAATAACCGTCTCCTATATTATTCCTTAACTAATAAATTGCAAATCATTATCATCTCATGCATCTGTCTAAATAAAATCTGATTTAATTTGATATGTATATTCGCATATTAAAATATGAGATAAAACAATAAAAGAAAAGTATGGTTCATTCGCGGAAAGTTGACCGATGGTACCATTAGAATTCACGGGAGCTGACGTCACAAACTGGCTAGTTCATTACAGCAGAGAGGAGGACTTCATTTCAGAACTTGTTTTTGACGCAGACAAAAGTTCGCTAAAAACCAGTTCTGAAATGACGTCCTCCTTTCTTCTGTATTGAACTAGTTCGTCTGTGACATCAGCTCCCGTGAATTCTAAAGGTACCATCGGTCAACTTTCCGCGAACGAACTATAGTTTCACGTAGACTTCTTTAATAACGGAAGATACTAATGAAAGTACAATAACATGCATTTAATATTAAATTTCAGCTGCAAAACCTTTAATATGGCGGCAAAATAATGCAAAATAATTGCATATAAGACTAGTTCGGAGTAGCGAAATGGTGAACTTCTGCACTTCCACGTGAATTATTATAACATACAGTATGCTCATTATAATTAAAGTTCGCAGTTGGAAAGTCTGTAACTGCGAAAGTATTCAGCGAAAATACTTCATATTTAATGCGAGGATATTTTTGACCATGGAATTTTATTTGACCTAAAAAAACAAACAAACACGGTAATGCCGAAAGTTACTGCCAGGACGATACATGGTGCTATTCCATACCGCAATGCAGAATTCAAAGCCTTACGAAACTTATGGTACATGAACGTTGCGTAATTATCTGAGAATGTGTTTGATTGTGATGACATCCGAAAACCATTGTTTATCATACCTAGCGAACCTCAAGACTAATATTACGCGACATATCCGCAAAAATTGAGGTCACACTACGTCCTGTGGATGAACTTGCAATTTCAACCTATTGCCGACAACGGAGAACAGAATATTGAATGTGTCCTTGTGCGTTCACCATGTACAGAGTAAGCTTTGTGATTTCTTGAATTTTTCACTACGGTACTAACGCCATGCTTCTCCCTAGCAGCAACTTTCGGCATTAAAGGTTTTTTTTTTTGTTTTTTTTATAGAGTCAAATAAAAGGCATAGCTGCCGGCATCCTCACTTTAAATATGAAGTATTTTCGCTAAATAGTTCGCCATTTGCATTTGAAAACGTGAACTTTAATTATAATCACCGTGTATACTATTTCCACATTTTCTCATTGGGCTTAAGAGTCAAGAAGAAAATTTCACAGCAACTGGGAAATTCTATAAAAACAACGCAGTTTCCCATAAAACAGTTTTGATGAACTAAGCGGTTTAAAATTTACAATTAAGGTAACAAATTAATGTTTCTGTTATTTTTTCTGCATCATTAACTTAGGTTCAATGGCATATTAATAACTAAACCTATATTCAGAATTGGGTATTTCATAAAAATTTGTCTTTGTTTATGAGTATGAAAACTGGATAAAAAGTGCCTTTTGGTACTTAAATTAGAAGAAAGAACTAACTCATTACATTAATGGAAAGGATAATTAATGTTTTTCATAACTAAAAGTTTCATGCATAACATACACTATGTCAAAGCCGTAGCCAGGATTTAATTTTGGGGGGGGGGATCAAAATTTTTTACAGCATATAGCAAAGTCCCGTTAAAAGTGGTTCTGGGAGGATCCGATCCCTAAGATCCCCGCTCTCTAGATACTAGGCATGCTACGCGGTGACAAAATATTAGAAACACTATACTAATCAGTTTGTCTGTATTCAGCTTTGATGCAGCCAATATTCTTCACTGGAATGGATTCAACAAGTTGTCAGCCTGCCGTTACCCAGCCCTGCGGCCCTGCGGTGGCGCAGTGTGGTAACGCGTTCTCCTAGTGCGCCGCTAATCCGGGTTCGACTCCCAGCAGTGCAAAAAGAACGCTTACTCAGAGATCTCATAAAGATCGCACTGCTCACTGTAGTCCGGGGTTTGGTTCCCTAGGCCTTAAGAGGTTCGGATTCCTCGGAAAACAGTAGGTCCCGGCGCAGCATGACCACTGTAGTCTTTGAGCCGTAAAACCAAAAACAAACGGCAGCCCATGCGGTGGCTCAATGTATTAACGCGTTCGCCCTGGTGTTACCGTTAATCGGGTTCGACTCCCAGCAGGTGCACAAAGAACGCTTATTCAGAGATCTCATAGAGATCACACTGCTCACTGTAGTCCGAGGTTTGGTTCCCTAGGCCTTAAGAGGTTCGGATTCCTCGGAAAACAGTAGGTCCTGGCGCAGCATGACCATTGTAGTCTTCGAGCCGTAAAACCGCAAGCAAGCGTTGCAGAGAAACATTAGCCCATGGTGAAATAATGGCAGTCCCCAATTCTTTCAAATTGGGTGGTGGCTTTTATAAGCCTCAAATGGAGCTTTCCACTTACAAGGGAACCTCGCAAACTGTCAGAGCTCGACTTTTCTGAATTTCGGTTTATAGGCCAATATGACCGAGTGGATGAAAGATTCAAAATCAAATTTGGCCCAATCGACCTGGGGGGGTCGAGTTCATGGCCATGGTATTCTCTGATGCAGATGGTCATTTTCAGCAGGACATTGTACCCCATCACCGTGCGTAAGTGGTCTCAGGTTGGTTTGAGGAGCATGGTTTTGTGTTGTAGTTGTTCTAAAGGCCAGCGCAGACACCTGATTTCAACCTCAAAGAGCATCTGCGAGACTAACAAGGGAACCTCACGCACTACCCGAGCTCGATTTTTCTGAATTTTGGTTTATAGGCCAATATGACCGAGTAGATTAAAGATCCAAAATCAAATTTGGCCCAATCGACCTGGGGGTCGAGCTACGGCCCACTGAAAATAGAGCTCACCCTACGATGATGCTTCGCTGCATGACAGGTGAAAACAGTGTTTTGGCGTGCTGGGTAAGCATTAAACGCCAAACATTATCGTAGGAAAAAAATAATACATATGAACAAAATATAGCATATATTTATAATAGCCATTTTAGTTGTACCTGAAATAATTATACATTGTGTATGCTGGTGTAAAAGTAAAAAATATTTGAAGTTTTTACCTTACTTTTGCATAACTGACAAATTTTGAGATCATTTTTGGCGAAGAACTCGAAAAAGCCGCCTGGTACGTAAACCTTTTTAATTTTTTTGTTGGAAAGCGTGGAATTTCAAGCCTTATTTGTCACCATGTCTTCCTTTTCCACCATATCAACATACTTGTTTCGCGTTGTTTGTGAAAAATACACAAAGCAAGCCGATTTTGTATCAGATTATAAGATGGATATTGAGAAAGAAATATTTACATTTGCCAAAACTTTGATAAGTGGGTTAACATGCGAAATGAGTGACGAGTATATACTTGATATTTGTTTAAATGAAATGAAGTATGATGCAATAAAGGGTAATGAAATGAATGATGAGGAATGGGATGAACAAACTAATTTGCCGTCACGCGTAACTTACACATTAGAAGACATGAAAAGAATTTCCATGGAGTGGGTCAGGAAAACTACGTTCCTTGAAAAGCATACAGCATCGCTTTAAAGACAACACACTTTCACATAGACAAATTTATCACTTTCGGGATTATGTTGCTTCCCAGGGTACAAGATGTGAAAAACTGTTACGGATGAAAGACGAAGTATTTGAGAAGTTTAAAAATGCCGGGAATATGCTTTATTAACAGTTCACGATTCCGATTTAAAGTTATGGTTTCTGAACATTGCAATGAGAGAAAATCTCACAAACTTTAGCGCAAGTGATGCTTTTCTATTAAAATTTTAATAAAAGAGCGTGGCATAACAAGTAGAAGAGTCACCAAGTTCGTTACGCATGAACGTACTATGCACACAACGGCTTTGGAAGATAGAGCTATAGAATTCGTCAACATAGTTACAGATGCAATGAGCAACTATCCTTTTGATGACGTTTTAAACACTGACCACAGCGGATTCACTAAAGAACGGGCATCTACGCACACTCTGTCGATTACCATTCAATCTTCACACGCCGTATCCTGTTCCGTAACAATTGAACCTGTCATTTCTGCTACTGGACAATTATTACCACAATTTCTGCTCACCCATCAGGAACCAAAGGGTGTATTCGATCCACGGGTACAGGAAAAGTTATTTAATCTCCTAATGTTATTCTGGAATGTTCCAAAAGTGGTAAAACCTCTACCGAAATACATAAGATGTTCCTCAGCGAAGTACTCAAACCGAACGTAACATCAAAAGTTCTATTAATTATGGATTCGTGGACAGGTCAAATGGACGAAAATATAGTTGATGATAAATTTAGTCAAGCCAGTCTTTCAGAGCAATCGAAATTGATGATTACACCACCTGGAGGGATAGCACTCATACAGTCATACGACGTATATTTTTTTCTTCAATGGAAATATTTCGCTAAACGCTTAACACGATTTTGCCGTTTGCATTATTATGATCATGTAAGCTTAAGCTTATCAGAAAGGAATAGCATCACAAAACTGCATTCACTCATTCACAATCAGCTGTCTTCCCCAAAATTCCGAAATATGATAATCTATGCTTGGTGGAAATCAATGTACCCGATACCAAAGCCTGAAAAATTCTTCAATGTGCAAGAAATTTGTTTTAATTTCACGGACCAAGTGTGTCACGAAATGGACTGTGATGTCAGTTCATTCATTTGTTGCAGTCATTGCTCAAAGTTATTATGCTTTCTCATTTTTTTTTATTGATCTTCATTTCCATTAAAAGCGTTTTAAGTTCATCACAGCCAAGAGCGCAGTTATAACTCTGGAAACCCCCGCAGTTAGGTAACTCAAAATTTTTTTTTTCATATCTACATAAATTCATTTTCATACATAAATACTCCATGTTCATAATTCAAATCAGTTTCATATGTAAATACTCCATATTCATAATTTAAATCAGTTTCATATGTAAATATTCTATATTCATAATTCAAATCAGTTCCATATGTCAATATTGCAGCGGTAAATAATTTTAATTGATTTTGGAAAGTGCCTCTAAAATTATTTGCAAAGGAACCTCAGCTTTTCCGATGCGCCAGGACTTCACTTCTACAAGACGTAGAAAGCTAAACTTCTAACATGAATAAAAGTAACTCACAGTAAAATTTTGGCGCTTAATGCTTGCTCAGCACGCCAAAACACTGTTTTCACCTGTCATGCAGCGAAGCATCATTGTAGGGTGAGCTCTATTTTCAGTGGGCCGTGGCTGGACCCCCAGGTCGACTGGGTCAAATTTGATTTTGGATCTTTCATCTACTCGGTCATATTGGCCTATAAACCGAAATTCAGAAAAATCGAGCCTTGACAGTTCGCGAGGTTCCCTTGTTAGTCCCGCAGATTTTCTTTGAGGTTGAAATCAGGTGACTGCGCTGGCCTTTAAAGCAACTACAACAGAGAACCATGCTTCTCAAACCAATCTGAGACCACTCAAGCACTGTGATGGGGTACAATGTCCTGCCGAAAATGACCATCTGCATCAGAGAATACCGTGGCCATGAACGGAAGCACTTTCTCTGCAGCAATGATGAAACGATAGACGCTGACGTTAAAGTATGTTTTCAATGGTGTTAAGGGACCAAGTGTAGCCCAAGAAAACATTCTCTGGTCCATTATTCCACCACTACACGCTTAAAGGGTTATTAGCAGGCAAAACGGGTTCATAGATTCATGCTGCTCACGCTATATTCTGATCCTGCCATCGGTATGGCGGAAAAAGAACCGCGACTTGTCGGACCAAGAAACTTTTTCCCGCTCGCAAATGCTCCATTTCGATGTTCTTGGGGCGACAGCAGACAACTTTTCAGTTTTTCAATGATAACAAAGGCATTCTTGATGGTCTACCGCTGTGAAAGCCAAATCGTAGCAAAGGTCCGTCGTGTTGTCCGTTTGTATATATGCTTTGTGATGCGCCTGCATCGTACTGAGCTACACTTCATCTTGTTGTCGCCTTTCTGTTACTCTTTACGATTTATGTCAGTCACCTTATACTGCTTTCGTTCAAAAACATTTTCTAACCACAAAAGTCCTTTTTGCTTGAAGTCTTTTGGTGAGCTTAACTGCCATTTTTTAAATACCCGAAATACTGTTGCGTGAGAAAAACCCAGAGCAGAAGCAGTTTCAGAAACATTTGAACCGCTCCTTATTGCTCCTATGATTATGCCTCATCCACTGATTGTTTTAAGCTAGAGCCGGGGGGCCATGATCCCCCAAATATAACCGGATTTTATTATATTGCCTATGTGCACGGGCCCCTCTGGTGGCGCCCGTGCACATAGCGCCCCCACCCCCAAATTTTTTCATCCAGAACCGCTACTAGCCTTGTTCAAAAGCTCTTAAATCTTTCGTCTTACTCATATTCAGGCTAACTACAATGATAACTAGTTCCCGTGATACCGAGCGTGCCTTTTATGCTTTTATCCTTCTCTTTCAAGCAACCTCTTCTTCTTACCTCACCGTGCATCATGGAATCTTCAGCGTTAGTGTTAGTGATGTCTCTAATATTTTGGCCACTAAATGTATGTCAACTCATTTAAAAATATTTGTTCCTTGTTTTCGTAACAGTGCATATGAATTTTTGTCAGTACACAGTTATTAGCCTCATAGCCGGAAAACCTTCATTTTAACAAAAAATTCTAATCTCCGCCAGCCTGTTCCATTATGATAACCGGAATCTGGACTTTGGGACTGAAGGAAGGCAAAATATCCTGCAGTTAATCGGGAATTAAACTCAGATATTCTGCATGGCAGACTAATACTTTACTTCTATGCCGCTGCAGAAGCATTTACCAACAGTTTCCAGATGGTCACCCTCTCAAATTCTGACCGCACCAAACGCTGCTTGAACACCAGCCTTCTGACAAGAGTGTGTATTTCCAGCATTTGGCAATTAAATACAGCAGTTGGTAATTAAACGTATAATTATAGGGCTTTATAGTTTTTGAATTGTTGTATTGACCCTGCGGTAGTGTATTCATCTAGCCAGCCGTTAATCCGGATTCGATGATCAACGAAAGAAAAGCAAACTTAACAATAGTATTCACGGTTGTCCGCCGGATGATTTTCTAAAGCTTAAGACGTCCGGAGGATTGTCCGCCGGATGATTTTCTAAAGCTTAAGACGTCCGGAGGATTGTCTGCCGGATGATTTTCTAAAGCTTTAGAGGTCCGGATTTCGCGGACAAATATATGTCCACTACTCTGTAAAGTGGGGTAGTGGTAAGGTATTCGTTGTTTGTATTTTTATGGCGCAAGGTAGAGCAAGGGTCATTCTGCGCCAAGGTATTCGTCCGTGGCACGATTAACGTATGCGTTATCAATGTACCATTATAGGATTTTAACCCAGGTTGGACTCTCAATATTATCGCATGCAGTTTTCCATGACACCATAGTATGGTGTTTAGTTTCTTTGTCAGCAGAAATGTGGGTTTCTCGAAAAACTGTAAATCCTAGTGTAATATAACGGTTTTTGTCCTTGCGATGTAAAATAACTTATTTTATTGAATTCATTTTAAAAACTACGTTCTTAAAATTTGGAAAGAGTTTTATTAAAATATCACTGACTTTAGGAACTTGAAATGTTTGCTATAACTTGTTGAGATATCAGAAGAAAAAAACCTTATATATATATATTGAAGGCATTACTATCTAATAAGCAGATAAAAGAGGAATCAAACAATAAGAAGACAAATGTCAAGCAACTCTGTAGAAAATGGAGCTTATCTTATAAATGATTCCATGTCTGGCAAGAACTCTCAGTATTCCGATGCTATTCGATTTTCAATCTGTACATAATTAACTTCTTTGAAGTCTTACATTCATCATTCGCTTTCCCAGACTGATTCTCATTACCAAGGACATGCTCAGCAAAGGGCCTTGATCGCGTTTTATTTCATTTTTATTTAACAGGCATTGGACTCTTCCAGCAAATAATTTTTTTTCGCAACTGGTTTGACTCGTTGCTAACACGCTGGGTACTGGGATAATTTCTTCCTCTTCCCTTCATTGCGATTCCCATCTGCTGATGTGGTTTATTGTGGAAAATATGTTGCTTGAGCAGTTTTATGTTTTCCCGGTGTAATATCCTTTAATATCTCTCGATGGAAAGGTCACAGACAACAGGGAGCTTATGTAAAGGTCAAAGTGATTAAGAATCACGTGCACGAATCTTTAAGGGCACCTGGCTTTTTGGTTTTGAGGATAAAAGTTAAGAACCATAAATTTCAAAATCTTTTAAGTACCTTTATGGGAAAAGGTGTTGAATTTAATGGGACTATAGATTGCTTTTGACAGTTTTTCAAATAAAAATTAACAGCTTAAGTCTTTACTCAAAATTTATTGCTCCGTGGCTGAAAGTCAAATGAGACTTAAGCCTTTCCTTTTAACCTATACTAAAAACACACATTCGATTTTCCTCAATGCAAATGAGAGTTGTTTTATTTAAAAGTAGAAACAATCGTACGTTTTGTGACTTGCTTAACAAAATTTCTCTCTTCTTAATAAAATTGAGTCTTTCTTGATAATAGTAATTCGTCGAACGAATATAACTGTGCCTTTCATAACTAACTGTTTCCTCGAAGGGAAGTAATTACAATTTTTCGTTTTTCTACACTTATTTCCTCTTGCTTATTTATTTTTATATATATGTGTGTCGGTAATAGATTTTTCTCAAATAAATTGGAAAAATTTTGCATCTGGAGTTTTGTTAATTTTAAATAGGTAATGTAAGCTTAGGGTTTGCTAAATAGACCACTACGTCTCCCTTTGAATGGGGGGGGGGGTGAATTCCCGGCGAACGAAGCTTACTTGAAACGGCTATCTCTGTCAGCGAAGACAGGTGATCCAAAGGGAAGTGCAGTGAAAATCGTTTATAACAACACAGGTTATAACGACCAACCGCATATAACGACGGAATTTTTACAAGAAGTTTGGTTTGCTATTCTACTCCATACTAAATATATCGGTTATAACGACATCGTATATAACGACGAAACCTGCTATAACGACGGCGATTTTGTAGTCTACGTAGATTCTAAGTAGGGAAATTCGTATCGGATATAACGACGCGACTTGACAGTCATAAAGCAGAACCATGTGGGTTAGTTATTAAAATTTAAAATTAGTTATCAAAATTTAAGCGTTATTCTAATCTTGTTTATTTACAAATGTCCGAGAAATTTTTATTACTGCTAAACCTGAATATTAAAGATAATAAACTTAAAAAGTGATTTATTAATTGAATATCACGAGGGTCATATTCTTAAGGGGTCCATTCTATTTTTTCAGAGTAGGACCCACAAAACTCTTAAACCGGCACTGTTCGGAAGTCATTAGTATAATATAATAAATATTATTCATTACATTTGTTTTCTACATTATATACTTTAGTCATATTTTCTACAATTTTTTCAATTTAAAAAACTAAGAAAGTACTATGTATCAGGGCCGGATTTAGGGTGTGAGGCGTCCTGGGCACAACGATTTTTGGCGCCCCCCAAGTAAGGGGCTAACCCCCCCTAGAAAATTTCTTCTAAATATCGAAGTATACGGCTTAGCCCCCCCCCCTTGGAAACTAGATCAGCCCTCTGCACTTTGAAGCTAGTTACGTCTGTGCCCCCCTCCCTCCGTACTAGCATAAACAAATAAAATTCTGTGATCCCGCCCCCTCAAATTCGACGAAAAATCGCAGACGATAGGGAAGGAGCGACATTTATGATTGGTATATCTTTCATGCATTATTATAAGATATCATTTATAAATAAATTTAGTTTATTTGACGACAATTTTATGGATTTTTTTTTATATTGGTGGGAGGGGGTGGCGGGCAAGGGAGAATGCAGAATAAAATTTAAGGGAGGGTTCAAAGCTTGAAAATTCCACTTGTAAGTTTAGTTTTAAATATTTTTGACTTAAAATAATAATTTTTAATGTAAATTTATTCTCCGGAGGGGCACATGCCCCTGCCTGGATCCGGCTTTG
Source organism: Dysdera silvatica (assembly GCA_006491805.2). Lineage (NCBI taxonomy): Eukaryota > Metazoa > Arthropoda > Arachnida > Araneae > Dysderidae > Dysdera > Dysdera silvatica. The sequence continues at coordinate 33,626,859 of QLNU02003225.1, read as the reverse complement.
GTGGGGCCAGGGGTTGTTTCACGCATTTTTTTCAGAATTTCTGATTTAGAGAAAAAGGGTGGAGGGCGCATTCTCGGGGTGAGCTGATCGACAGATTTCTACGGTAAATAATTTGCAATTAAAAAAAAAATCCGCAGCCTCTTGCGCCCTGGGCAAGTGCCCAACTTGCCCATTTATAAATCCGGCGCTGTTATGTTTTTAGTGTGGTTATAAAACATAATATAAACGGAAAGTAAATTCATTATAATTAAGTATGTTTTTATTTAATTTTGAAACCAAAAAGTTTAATACTTTTTACTATCAAAATAATTTATAAAACTCTAGAGTGTACTATACTGCAGGCTACTATGATTTTAAAAAGATATCGTTTATAACGACCGAATTTGCACGGTCCCTTGAAGGTCGTTATAACCGATTTCCACTGTACTATAATGCGAAGTTCTACCTCATTTACTGACATAACTTAACTATCTTAACAAATGTCACGGGACTGCAAATAAGTACTAGGAGGTAGGTAACACACATAAAATATTTATTAATAGCTAAACATAACATGAGACTAGTAGAAAGCATGAAAAATGATAATTGTGATAACTTCGTCTGAGGCTTAACTATGGCGCGGCTAAACATGCCGACATCTATTAAATAGCTCATCTGAAGTGAGCTTACATTAGTTTCCTCTCTAAATTGCTGACCTTTCGACACTTTTTTTTATTCTAAAAATTTGACTACGGTAGTAGCCTATCTTGGGTATTACATACATATCATAAAACAATCAATTATAGCTACATTTGTGGAGTTCATTTTAGTTTTGGAACACATATTGCAATCCATAATAATCATTACAAAATACATTATCAACAGCAATAATATCCAACAATTAAACTGTCATGTGACTATCATTAATTAAGTTACTTAACTAGCTCTATATGTCTAATCGGACTCTTAGGGGAAGATTGCCGGAGTTGAAGAGACGTGATCAAAAAATAGTATTATTCTCTTTCCCGGCTTTCGCGTAGAATTCGCCTCGACGTTTGTTCGACGGAAGTTTGCTATGGCTATACGAGAAGCACATCAATTTGGTCGACATCACTGGCAGATACCGCACGTAGTCCAAGGGGGTGGTTATTCGGTTAGCTTTTTAAAAAATTACTTTATAAACGTTCATTCTGCTGTACTCAGGACTACATCTCTGACTTGACTTACTCTATCTCGTACTGATTTGATACTGGTCTCACGCGGATCTGATAATGATCTCATGAGGATTTGATACTGATCTCAAGCTGATCTGATACTGCTTATTGTAGAAAATTTTAAGTTGTATAAAAGGATGGGAGCTATTACAGAAAGGGTATTGTGCATGAGCACATCTTCTTGGCGCCATTGTTTGTAAGAGAAAGTGAGTGCTTTCTTTTATGGCTTAACGTACAAATTTAGGTGAAAATATCGAAATTAGAACAAAACTTTGTTACAGGACGATCTTCCTGTAACTATAATAGTCATTGTACATCAAGAACTTTAAGCGGATTTTATACGATGAAAAATATTGCCATTGCGTGTAATGTCATTGCCTCGAAAATTCGTATTTCAGTATTGCTTCATTATTTCACAACCTTGCGGATGATTTCCATCGATCTTTAAGGTTGAATGGTTATAAAGAAGTAATGAAGCAGAACTTTAAGAGACAAGGACATTACTATTGTTTAATAATTGTTAAACGATTAAAAAATGATATAGAAGGCTATTTCGATTAAGCGAAGTTTGAACGACCGAGGTTCGTTATGAACGATCTCCACCATATAAGCGTTTTTTCCAAAAACGCTTTCAGCGAAAGTCTACTTAAAAAATAATTAATAAATAATAATATAAAAGGTCATTTCGGTTAAGCGAAGTTCGGGTGACCGGGGTTTTACTATTAAAAAAAAGATGTATTATTCACATTTTTGTAGCCTACTTATTATCTACAGAGGGTGAAATATACCTGGAGGCTAAATTTCCGGGAGCCACTCTTTAGGATCCAGCATTTATTACTCCGGACATATGTGTAGAGTTATATGGTCCCGTGGGGCCCGCGCCCCCAATAATTTTGCAAACTCTACTTTGATGACTTCGGATAAATAAATATTCCGCTTGATTGAATAATATTTTCTCGAACCGTCAATGTTCGTTTAAGAGAAGACGACTGTAATTGTTTGTAATTAAAGCGCATGCAAAACGAAAGGGATTATTAATTCGTAAACATTATTGAAAAAATTAAAAAGTCACGCATATTTTTATTGATGATACCTTAACAATGATACCTATCCGCGAAGAAGAGTGCTTAATAATAATAAGATCATCACCGAAAAACAGATATTCATTTATGAATGTATCTTCTGTACGTGTTCAAACGCCCATAAAATGAAAAAGTACAAAGCAAGTTATGCTTGCGCAATCCATTTGTTTTTATTTTGGCAGAATGTGCTGCCCCGATATTGCAGCAAGAGAAATTTGATGAATAGTTCAAAGCTCAGCTATTCTTTACCACAAATATGTCACAATGACAACACTCCTTTTTGGCCTTGAGTTTTTTTGATTCAAGTAAATGTTTTTATATCTTATTCTTCTGCATGAAGATTCATTCAAGAAAGATGACTTGAGATGAAAATGTGATTATTGACGTACTATGCAAAATCTAACGACTTGAGACCGCCCTTACGTCCGATGGAGGAGCCCACTTGCAATGCTGTCCACGTCCACAAATACGCCAACCTGTTAATTATGTACGTGTGGGCGTTAATTATGAACTGCTACATGAAATGACAGAATAAATAAATCAATTAGATTATTAACGGTTCAGGCCTTAATTAAATTACTCATATTTAAGAAGGCATCAATTAGTTCATGTTCACCTATCATTTTATATTTATACTTTTATTAATGGTTATGGTTAAAAGGTCGTAAATCTCTCCCGTTTTAAAGGAATGCTTTCAAGAATGCCGAACAATATGCATATGACAGTGGTTCCCAACTTCGGTTCGCCGCAACTATTTTTAGTTGCAATTATTTTTATGGAAAATTTCACGCTGAAGATTCCAATACTTTTATATTCCAGCACTGCTACATTGAAATGTCCACAAATGGTTGTGACGCTGATTTTTAATAGCTGAAAAGAAGAGTGACATACAAAAGGTCCCCCATGGCAAATGCTTGAGAAATTGCAAACACATAGTTTGGTCTATGCTGTGGACAGTTCATATCCAAATGTCACCATTCTTTCCTTCCTTCCGAGTTTTACTCTTCCATTTGCTTCTACATATCTCCGCGAGAGCGAATTTTCTACACTTTTTCAAATCAAAATGAAGGCAAGAAACAGAGTGTATGTTGAGGATATAACAAAAGCTTGGCTTCAACAAACAGTTGCAAATTTTGAAGTTGGTTGCCCAAGTACATGTGCAACCATCGCATTGGATATTAGGTTAATCGTATATTAGAATTATATTTTGAAAAAATTATATTTCATGTGTTTTCTTTACTCTGTTAAAAATGCTTTTATTATACAAATGTGGCTGTGGCCCACGGAGGTGGTCACAGATTATTTGGCCACTGTAAAAGAGGGGGTGGGGTCGCGACTTAAAGAAGGCTGGAAACACTGGCATACGATATGTGTTCGTGAAAGTCAAATTTTCTAAATACTTTTAATGTAGAAGTTTGAAAACTTTTCAGATTATAAAATAAAATTATACAATAGTGGAAAGAAAAGGTCTTTTGACATACACAGAGTCCACTATCAAGGTTTAAAATTTTTGGGGATTTCCGAAATAGAGACTTATTTTAAAATTGCATCTTATTCGAGTAATTTTAAACAAAGCGATATTTTTAAAATATTAACATGCGCATACACATGGCTCAATTTCTAACAAAAAAAGTGCAGGAGCCCTAATATTATGATAAATCGATTAAAAAATCGAATGGCTGCAAAAGAATCGATAAATCATATCAATTGTTTATGTCCATTTTTCTGAATAACAAAATTAGTGACCTTTATCATAAATTTACTTTTTTACAAAATTACTTTTTTTATGACATTTATGTCCTCTTTGGCAATTCATGACCCTGTAGGGGCTCCGGCTAATATTTAAATAATCGCCAGAAATGAAGAAGTACCGGAGCCGGGCTCCCGCCCAATTTAAGCTCTGCGTATGCAGTGCATTACTTACACTAATTTAATTTAATATTGTATTAAGACAATAAAAAAGTAATAAAACTTTTGCATTTTTAAATGATATAATTATTAGTTCGAGGAACAATAGTTTCACCCCGCAATTCGAAAATCACATGTTGTTTTAACTATTTCTCTGCTGTTTTAACTCCTTCAACAGCTATAATTTTAATAATATATGCATTTTATATATGCATTATTATTTTTTTACATGCGTTCTCGCACTTCGCGATATGGGCTTGAGACGGGCGGTGCCAAGTACTCAAGAGTTCCTTCTACAAGTTATTCAGTTCTTGTGTCTAAGAACTTCTTGACCGTTTGGCAGGTGTTTAAGATTAGTGCCTATCGTAGCTCCATGTAGGTGTGAGGGTCAATCACAGGTGTTTCCAAATTTCTACGCAGTGTAATTGGTATTGAGCCTGCGGCTGACAGAATTACAGATGAAATGTCGATTCTTTCCACGTGTCTTTGATTTCGTATATTGGGTCTTGGTCATTTTTGTTGTATTGGTGACCTGTTTGCATTGGGGACTGCTTATTATTATTATCCGCAGTGTTAATTTTGATGTGTTTTTCCAGTTTTAATGACCCTTGTTCTCATGGGACTCCCGAGTGGGGCTATACAGTGACCTATAGGTATTCCGCTCATCCACCGTTCAGAAATTCCGATTTTGACTTCGGCTGGTGAGAAAGGCTTTCTATTTTTAATACCTCTCCGTATCCCGTGGTTTGGTTACCCGAATGGCAGAGGGTTGTATTCCTCCCCCACCCCCGGAAATGTCTCACTGGGTAATGGCGAGGAATGGGCGAAAATTTTTAATTTTTTTCTATTGTAAAATGGAAGTTTATTATTCAGTTGTGAAGCCGTCTCCAGGACATAATGCCCTCACTGACATAACTAGTAGGTGGGGCCAAGGGTAGCTTATCCCTATATCCATCCATCTATAAAGTAGTTTCGGCCCTAGAAAAAAAGAAAATTAAAAATGGTCAGTTTAAATTTTTATGGCGCAGGGACACCAAGGGTCATGCTGGGAAAAACAAGGTAAGGATAGATAACTACAAATGAAGGCTATATGCCGATTAATGGCGAAGGCAGGGCTATATGCCGATTAATGGCGAAGGCAGGGCTATAGCCCTCTTCCCAGACCTCCAGAATAGCTACATTAATGTATGCATTACGTTTACATCATTTACCTTATGCATATTTGGTAGACTTTCAAAAGTGTAAATATAAGAAATTTGTTAAGTATGACGAGATAAAACTTTTGAATGTTTCGTTAATTTTAACATGGTTAATTTTAAGGTAGGCTGAGTCTTTAATATGCAGTATTATAAATACATGGTGCAAAAATGTTAGGCATTAAGAATAAGGTAAGAGTCAGACACATCAGGGGTTTGGATAAATTGGTGGTCGAATAATCGGGGTCCGAATAAACTGAAGGTCGAATCGTCGAGGTTCGGTTAATTGGGGATCCACATTTCATTATCGAAAATGTATGCAAATTTTTCATTCTATCGAATCCTATTCCCCAACCATTCTTCAAATTCACAAAATTTATCTTAAACGGTTAGAGAAGAAAATCCCAGAATTGATCTTATTTGGCTTCATAATCGGCGACCACCCTCTAAAACGGACAGGACAGCAGGACCAAAGTTGGTCGCCTTAGATGTTGCATTGTTTCGCCCGTTCCTACAAAGAAAAACACGTTCATTTGGAGAGGACAATAATACCTTTCACTATTGAAAAACTTCGTCTGAAGAGAGCTTCATTCACCCGCCATTATCTTATACATGTTTCAAGCAACTAATACGCAAAAAAAACGAAGTATTCTACTTCACACTGCGTCTGACACGAACCTCATTCAGACATTCATATACGGCTGCGGATGGAATTGCAGAACGTGTAAATATGTTCATGCCAGCCAAACCTGATAATACAGAAAGAACCTTAACCCTTGCACTGTAGGGAAGCAGCTGATTAAATCTCTGAGGCTTTGGACTTGTCCAGTAAGTTTTCAGCGTCTCCTTCCCCTTGCATGCACATGACACGCACGAAAGCACAAACAGATACATTCGTGCAGATGATCGGCTCAAACATTTTTTCCTAGTTTTTTTTAGAAAACCTTTCAATTCTTACGCAACGATTGCAAAACGAGGCATCCATCAGCCGGTAGTGACGTAACCGAAAACAGAGGAAACGTGCAGCGCTGCAACGGCTGATTGAAAACTAGTGAACATTACCGCAGCAACGCGTTCTTTGTTAATTGATAATTATGTTGTGTCCCATCCTTAACACTTTGGAAAAAGGTTTTATAATATCAGGTAAGAACTTGTTTTTTCTGCCCTCGTATTGTTATTACTTTTATTTCAGGACGGCGTTTGCTAAACTAGTTCTTCCTCTGATTGTTTTCCATTAACGAACGTTGGAACCGGATCTATTATTTGTACATTCGTCATGAAATACGTGTGGCTACTTTCAGAGTTCTTAATTTTCAGACTTCCCTTTGTATCAAGTTTACTCCTTTTCCTATTAAAAAAGGTACAGTTTTGCTTCATTTGGCACAGAGTTGCTTTTGCTGTCCTTGGTCCATGAATAGCCAACCAATCAAAATAAAATTAATCTTAATTCACGCTTCTATGGAGTAAAATCGATGTTTCATGGTACAATGATTTGATTGTCAAGGTGAATTACTGCTAAACAATGTTAATTAATGTATGGCGAATGCGAGGAACTTGATAATGTACATTAGATACATTAGTAAAGATCTAACGCCTTGAGATATGATCTTTATTGGCTTATCTAATCTGTTGAGAAATTACTCATAAACCTTGAACAATCATCAATAATAGATCGTATTTTGTGTGTCTATAAGAGTAGGATGATTCCCATGGAATTACCTAAACATATATTTTATAACATGTTCTGTATTATTTTATTTAAATTACAATATATTAAACTAGTGAATTTTTAATTTAGAATGCTTATTTTTTTACAAAAATAAGCATTTTTTTTAATGGCTTGATAATCCTATCTCAAGAAAAATTTGTCCACTCCAGTGGCGTGTATATTTAACTGTTAAGCCACTCCGGTGGCTTAACAGATAAACAAGTTTGGGTCGATTAAATTCAAATTCCGGTAAGCGCAGATGGTCGTGAAAACGTCATGGATCAGAAGTTATCTTGAGCTATCTGTTTCGCCTCGGCTGATCCGTTGTTCAGCCCTTGATTCCGAGTTAAATAAGCAATTTTTCGTATTGTAGCCTTCAAGGTTTCTTCATTAATTTTAACATATCAATGTAATAAAAACCAACCTATGTATTAACGTTTTTATCGTTTTCCTCAGTTTTAACTTTTTTAGTGGAAAATTTAGAAAAATATTTTAATCTTTTCTGAGGTCATATTCAGTGAAGTATGTGCGTAATGTTGGGTTGAAATGCAGATTGTAACGAAAGTTCTCCATTTTTTACTAGTCCGTAGTCAGGGGTTTGGCTTTCCTCAGAAAGGTATATCCTTGCGCCTCAAGATCTGAGACGTTCTTGTGCTATCTAAATACAAATTATAATATGTAGGAACATGAAATTTTCTCTCATCTTTAGTTAACCCGCGAGCAGGCGCGAAGATAGTGGAACGCGCGCGGGGTGATTTGCACCCCATCTAATTATATAGCATTATTTCATTAAAAACGTCCAATTTTACAGGGAACAATAAGTGGAATTTCCACTTTGTCACCCTACCCCAAAGATTGTGACTTTGAAGGCAACAGGAAAGAGTTTGGCCAGTTTCAAAAGCAAGGGTGGGCGTTTTTTTTTCACAAATTGTAAGTTGTGGGGTGTGAAACACACCCCACGCCTGCTCGCGGGTTAATACTATGTAGAAAATGTAAGCCATTATTAAACGAATTTTGGGAGTTTACCGACTGCTTCATTGTAGTCGGGGGTTTGAATCCCTCTACCTTAAGTTCGGATTCTTCATGAAAATGTAAGAGTCCACTTCTCTCGCTCCTACGATGTGGTAGTGGTAAACGCATTCATTTATCTTACCTTTTTAATCGGGCGTGACTTCCAATGGTGGTATAGTGAATTCTACAGACTCCATTGCTGTTTACCACTGGATCACCATAGCAATGCAACTTTTATGGCTACATTTGTAATAATTTCTAATAATACAAATTTGGTTTTTATATTTTGAGATTTGGGCTACCGCTTGCTGCAATATCGGAGAGTGCATGACGTTTTTCTGCCTACTTTCGTTTTTCAGTCACGAGCTTGGGTCCTTTTGGAATAGCAGAGGTTGGAATTCCTCGTAAATTTACGTCTTAGAACCTTTGATGACCTTGCGCCGTAAAGACATAAATTACGACTGCCGCCTTTGAATCTAATGGATTTAGTTCGATTCTGAATAGGTTTGGTTGCATGCAGACGTATGAAGAAATATAAATGCACAAAAAAATATATACAGAATAAATTTAAAATTTCAAACTTTGGAAATAAAGCCAGTATAGGTAACATATGTGCATGTATTACGCATATCACGAGGCTCTAAATTCTCCTAAAATTTAATTAACAACGTATCATTACAGTATCAAGGGCTGTGGGTATTCAAAAATCTCCCTTACAGTTTTCCGATGGAAGTTGATTAACGTTATTTCGTGTTTAGGCAAAACTATTTGTTCATGCATCAGAAAAATTGTTCTGTATATGGGGGCACTTTTTATTCTTAATGGCACAAAAGAAATTCTCAGATTTCTTTGCGTGATAAGCCGAAAAATGTTTTCTTAGACAACAAGCTAATTGGTCATTCTTCTTCGTTTAATCCGTAGAGCATAAGAGATCCGGAAAGCAGCCCACCCCCCCACCTAGAACACTAACTCACTCAGCATAAAAGCCTTGCTAACGCAAAGCGATGTTTGTTTGTTTGGATTTTTTTATGGCGCAAGAGCATCTGGGCTATACTGCGCCAATGACGCAAAGTGATAAAATTGTATTTCGCTTTAACATTATACCAAGAAAAATTCATATTTTCCTCGCTAAATCCAGAAACTCGTTACATGCGAGCTTGTTGTAAGTGAATACTAATGTATTTGTGCGCGGTTTTCAAAATTTACTTCTTTAAGGTCATTATTCGGCATTGCTGATGAAAAAAGAAATGTTTAAAGTTATCAGCCTTCACAAACGAACAAGGCTAAATTAACTATTTGATAATAGTTTTAACTTAATATTACCAACTATAAAAGATAATTTTGTTATACAGGTTAAGGGTTTAAAACCAATTATTCTTTTGAAATTAAAATCTTAATTGCCTTAAATATTTTTACCATACAAAGGCCTATTTTGAAATGTCTTTCTATGCAACGGAAATGTCACTAAAATACATAATTTTAATAATTTTTAATGTACTTGTTCTCCATAGCTTTTAATATATCTTCTAAAAAAAAGCACAAAAACAAAGGTAAATTCTGTACACTATACCATTCCTCACTGTTCAGAATTAAGTGCTGAGAAAAGATCTTTTCATCTGCAATGTCAGTATAATTTTAATACGAACTACAAATTTACAATTACGCAGAAGCGTCAATTCACAAAAGAGTGGAGAACACAGGCTAAAGTTCCCTTCCCCCGATTCCTCCAAAAAGTGATTTTCTGGATGCTTGAGGATTTTGAGCTGCTCAAAAGAGTTAATTCCAAAAAAGGAGTCAACTCCCAAAAAACTGATTCTGTTTATCTCTACGTCAGACACAATGCCTCATTAGGATTCTATGGGAATACACTAAATCAATACGTTGAGATTCTTGCGACCTCTTTGTTTTTAAAGTGTTAGCTTCCTGAATTCAATGTGTGTCGCTGTGTTAATTCTCACGTCTTTTAAACTGATCATTAAAAAATAAGGCTTAGATAACAGCTACAGTTTTGAAAACGATATTATGTTGCAATTTTGTAGATCGGAGTAGTTGTACAATGTAGTACGGAAATGCAAACTTGTAGAAAAATGCAGCATA
>QLNU02003225.1:33592795-33610397 GCA_006491805.2 Dysdera silvatica | reverse complement strand
CTTCTGGTTTGTGATGTGGAGAGGAAAAATTTCTCCCTCGTATCCAAATACGTTTATAGAGACTGCATTCTGTTTCTCAAATTTTGGGATTTAAGATAGAACCATTGGAAACTTGATGTCTGAGGTGTTGATAGTGTTTTCATATGATACATAGTGATTAACTCTTTCAGGGTGTTCCTTCCAACTGACACGATGTTGTGAAGCAATGATAGACCATAAAAACATTTTCATCATGATACTGAAAGTTCACAATGGATGTTTTACTTTGCAACATTTTGGGGTGTGGGATTTAGTTAGATGCTGCCGAGGGTTGGTATTTACCTACTCTAACGTCACAGTTGATAATAACATCTAATACCCAACCACTACCACGTATTAAACCTGATGATAGTGATATTAGAGTATATTTTTAAGCTTTTGGGTGTGCAAAACGTAGTTTTATTCGAAGTGATATATTCCTTGCGAATTTAGAGAAATGGCAAAACAATAACAAAAGATACAGTAGAACATTCAAGGGCAAAATCAAATCAGTTATTTATAATCTGCAATGTATTACCAGGCAACTGCTACCCATCTGATAATTTTTAAGAAAAAAATTTATTTCAAACAGACATTGCATAATATTCACATATTTCCCAGATGGAAATAATGAGAAATTTAATCTTCTGTTGGCCGAAAACCCCTCCCAAATCTAAAAAAACATCGCTGCATTATACATAAATTCCAATTTCACAGATGAAAACCCCCATGATGAATGAAATAGCACCAATTTCTCACACTATTTTGTTTTACTTCTCTCTCTACTCACATAGAGGATTTGCAGACTGATTCAGTGGATGGTATGAATAGTCTCTTTTCAGAGGAGGATAGTTCGGTGAGTGAACTGAATTTTAGAGGGGGGGGGGAATCATCGACAATAAATGTGGTTCCCTCTGAGGAGGAGTCCCTACCATCGACTGAGGAATTGATTTCCTCCAAGGACGAGTCCCTACCATCGACTGTGGAATTGATTTCCTCTGAGGAGTCATTAGCATCAAGCGAGGATTTTGACGACGATGATGATGAGTATATAGATCTGGTTACGTCGGAAGATTCCGAAATATCGGTATTATTTGATTTATTAGATGAGTTGACACATTCATGGAGCGCGGAAATTGATTTGGAAACTAAATAAACGATTGCTTATAAAATATGTTGTAATCTCATGTCTTATTTATAGTCATTTTCAGTTGAATAACTTCTAATTATGTTATAGCAAATACAACTTTTTAGTAATCAGAAATCGATCAAGCTCTTCTGTAAAAGTCTTTGCATAAACGGGTTAGACAGGTGTTTACTGTTACCATCTATTTTATTCTAAAGTATCATGTATGCCTATGTAGAAAAAAAAATCGATGAAGAATGTGTTCGTGTGTGTGTGTAGAATATGATTTTAGTTAAGTAAATTATCGCTCATGAAATTAAACTTTACAATATGTAAGGAATAACGTGGATTGTATAAAACCGCTTAACTTAATATTTTGAAAAAGATTACTCGCAGAATCCACGAAATCACAAGAGCATAGGGAGATAACTTCGAAATTGGGTGATGTCTTCTCAACTTTGCTACCAACAGCTTGCGCATAGCTTATCTATGAAATGAGTATAAAAATAAGCTATTGAAAAATTGATAAAAATAGTTTAGAAGATGTAATCGGAAGGGTTAAAATTGTGTTTTTAATCAAAAAGAATGAGATAATAATCTCATTAAATAATATTATAAGGTTAAAGTGAGGGGAAAAATCAATCTGTAAATTTTAAAATTTTAGAACGGTGAATATTTAACAAGATTTTTTTTAAAGTGAGTTACTTAAAACGAGAGATGGGTGAAATAAGAAAAGTAGAATACTTGATCGGTAGTCATTGAAATGTGGTAAATTGAAGAAAATGTTGTACGATAGCGATCCTGGGTTTACTCTGTAAGAACTGTAGAGAAAATGAGGATTGGAGTTTGCAATAGATAACTACATGACTAGTGATACTGCTGAGTTGTCAAAGCTAGCTACGTGAAAAATAGTTAGATAGCTATTTTTAAAGATATTGGGATATATGTGAGACCATCCCGTTGTGGGGAATTTGAGCTGAAAAAGAACACATAAGGAAATTGTGTTAAAACCAGTTCTGCATCTCTTCGAACCCCGTCTTGGAGGTAGGGGACCCCCCCCCTATTGATTTACTGACAAAATGTCTGGAACCAAACCTAACGTGAAATTTCACGCTAGACTTGGTTGGAAAACGCTGGTAATTGTCAGGAACGAACTTGACAGAAGGGGTTGAAATGAAATCATCGATCATAGAGTATACTTTAAAATAAGAATTTGAATGTGATTGAAATTATCTAATTACAAACTTGTAATTATTTAAAAATCATAATAAGACAATAACGTTTAGCTACTTTTGTCTTATAATTAATCTCAAATTAATCTGGCGGATTTAATTCTATGTTGAATTTAATTATATTAGACAACGTGTAATCACGAATTTAATACCATGCGAACTTTAAGAAAATTAATTTTAAAATGAAATTCAAAATTAAATATTAAAAAACAGACGCAAAATGTGGGAACTGGCTGGACTCCACCCTCCCGCGCTACCGCACGACCTGTGGCCACGGGGAGCATGGCGCTTCCGAAACGCCTTGCTGCTGTGGTGGGAGAACCCCCCTTTTCCCTCTACTTTTATTCTTTATTTAAAGAAAAATGCACTGATTTTATCTGTATTAAAAATGATTATTTACCCGTTAACGTGATTACTAAACTGTTTTGAAGTACCTACACAATTGTAAGTTTTATATATTCTTCTATTCTTTTTCATCTGCATACGTTTATAGCATTTAAATATCGTGTTTTTGAAAACCAAAGGCCGTGTGGTGGTAACACATTCGCCTAACTCGCGGTTTTCCCGGGTTCGATTCCCAACTGTGCCAAAAACAGAATGCTTACCGACCAACCGCTCTTCGTTGTCCGGGGGTTGGTTCCCTAGGTCTTAAGTTTCTCGGGAAGCTGTAGGTCCCAGCGCTATTTTACCCCTGATATCCTTGCACCGTAAAACTCCAATAGCAAATACTTGAAACTCAGTGTTGAGCACTGCTATGCAGGATTGCATTTTTTTCCAGAAAATGTTATCGCAGATAACTGGAATAAGATGTTGTGTTTGTTGTCTGATAAATACGAGAATACTCGTGATATTTAGGGGTAAGGGATGACGTGAATATCATTAAGTCGTTATCTAAAAGATAAGGTATCGCTGAGACCTTATCTTAAGACATCGTTGAGTCTTTACCTAAATGGTAAGATATTGGGCTTTTATCTAAAGATCGTAGATTACTACAAAACTATTTCTACAGATTCGTATATCTCTTAGTCAAAGGCGTAGCTAGGGGGAGGTTTTGGGTGTTGTAACTTCCTCTATCTCAATGAAATTTTGTATATTTAACATAGGAATATATGAGTTGTAGCTCTATAACCCCTCCCATTAAGCCTATAACCCTCCCTTATAAACTTTCTGCCTACGCCACTGCTCTCAGTAAATTAGTTGTACCAATATCACACTTTTGATGGCAAATCTCGGAAATGACTGCCCCATTCCTGATGAATATATTGTCATTTTCGCCTGTGGACCACAAAAAATTACGCACTAACTGTCTAGGACGAGAACATCTCCGTTCTTGCAATCGTGTAATTGCTTTTCCCAAAACTGTTTGTCAAATGTCATTAACTGTTGGTGGATATCGGTCACATTGTTCACAAGCTGGGTTCTTAAACAGTGTCCTATACCAACGCCCCGTATAACAGTTACAGGGGGCGCTGCCTATACTTTGCCCGCGATCCTTTACTTAAATTGCAAGAATTTGTCTACCATGATATCATGCTCTCATTGTAAATATGAAAGTGTAAAAGTAATTTACGACAACTTCCACTAATGCCCTGCAATTTTTTTTTTTAATTTCCCCTAATTTTAAAATTTGTTGCATTTAGAGCTTTACCTTAACTACTTTATATTGTAATCTGTGTATTATTTGTTAATTACTCATTGTAAAATAACGGCATTATTTTAAGTAGTCCTTTGTGCGATATACACCACACCCAATATATTCCTTGAAGTTGTTGGGAAAAGTTCTAGATACAATGAATGCCGCAACAGTATACGAAAGGAACATGACTAGAATGTGTTAGTAAATGCAGATTCGTCGGCGTAGCAGCCTGGAGTTCAAGTGAGGTTAGTGGGTATAGCACACCGCTAACTTTCCGTACAGAGCGTTTATTCGTAAATTTTATTTTTTAATGGGGCTATTTTTCCTAGGGAATTAAGCCAACCATAGGTACGCCTATGCGCAAATTCGCAAACTCTCTCCACACTGCTTTTCAGCCGAGCCTTATTACAAAACAGTTATTTTGACACTGGCGTAAGGTTTAAACCTTACGCCAGTGTCGAAATAACTGTTTGTTATGGAATCTCCTGGTGAAACTCTGTATTGTTTCGTTATTACAAAAGCACAGACATGCAAATATTTATGGAAAAATCAAAAGCTTACCTCGTATTAATTAATGAGTATTACTAGAAGGAGGCTCAAAAAGATTTGTTTGTTTGGCTTTTTTATGGCGCAAGAGCATCTGGGCTATACTGCGCCACAAAGATTTCATGTAGCTACTCCAGGTGTGCTAAGATTTGAGCCCAAAAGTGTGCTCCTCGTCGAACCACTAAACAAGGTAATATATACAGAGTGATTCAGAACTAATGGAACAAACTGAAAGGGGTGGTAAAGGACGTCAAATAAGCCATATTTGGCGAAATCTCCATGTCCACAAACGAGCCAGTTTGGCTGTAGAGCGTAACTATTATTGAAGTCCATCTCGTTGCTACGTAAGCCATTACGGCAATAAAAAAAAAAAATGCACAAATTGATTTATCTAATAATACAGCAGAGACAAAAAAAAAAATCCGGAATTCAGTTTCCTGTTCCTGATCTGTGTTACTATGTAGTGAAAATAAGCAAAAATTACTTTTCTTACCACACTGAAAGAGTTGTGAACTGCCAAGTATGTGCAATAGGTAAAGGACATCAAAATAAACAATTTTTGTTCAGTGCCTTTTTGTCTAAAATTAGCCGTTCAGGCACTACAGTGAATTTAGTATTTGGATCCTGCATTTAAGGTTTCTACAAATGGCTACAATGCGCCATTTCAAGAATTTTTAAAATTAAGAAAATCTAGCTTTCTCTAACGACTTTCTTAAATCAGTTAAATTCACCGTAAATGTATGTGTAGAATCTGCCGCTTCAGTTGCGACTATGGATTCTACACATTCAGTTCCTTCGAATTTAACCGATTTTAGCAAGTCGCCAGAGAACGCCCTACGTTCGTTGATATTAACCGATTTTAAAAATTCTTGAAATGGAGTATTGTAGTCATTTGTGGAAAAACTTGAATGAAGTGGATCCCAATGCTAAATTCACTGTAAAGTGAATGTATCAGTTAGGGCACTACATAGTGCCAAGGGAGCGATCCAGATTGTTATTACGGGGGGGTAGTTTGGTGGGCATTCACCAGGAAAATTTTTAGTTTCGGACTGTGTTAAACAGTTTAGGTAAATGTTGTTATATTACTAGTATTCCTTTATCTTCACCAAAATATTTAATTTAAGACAATGAATTAAAGATGGTCTTTTCTTTAATTAAACTATATGGTTTAAGGCATATTATAGTCAAGTATGACAGAAGGATAACCTAGTAAAGGAGACATATACAATAACCAAAAACGATAATTTACAATGTAATTAATAGAACAAGTTTAAATTCAAACTACAAAAACATCGTAATTATTTTACTTTTTTTCATAATAAGCGACTTTTTAAAAAACTTGAAGTTTATAGTGCAAAGTCGAGCCATCTTGGTTTCTTTGAAAATTTGTCAATCACTTTATTTTCATCAATATGAATGTCTTTATGGATGTGTATTAAAAGTCTCTCTTCTGTCATCCGTGTTTAAAGCAGAATTGAGGCGCTTCAACGACAAAACACTAAGTTCTGCTGAAGCAACACTTACTGAAACCGTAGTTTGTGGGAGAAGCTTGTAAATTCGTGGAGAAACGTCTGGATCGCATTTCTCCACGAAGCTTGTAGATTCGTGGAAAAACGTCTGGATCGCATTTCTCCAAGACTTAGAGACTTTGGACGCCTGTGTAAGACTTTTGTTTATTACAGTCATAACAAATAAAATATTCTTAGTCTTTTATTTTTTCCGTATTTAACCCTTAGGGGGACGATCTTCCCCTCGCTGCATCCGCTTTTGCATAGTGTCCGAACGGCTAATTCTGGACAAAAAAGTCTCTGAACAAAAAATGTTTATTTTTGCTCTTTTTTATTATATAATATTCAAGTTAAATACAAAGCGATCTATGGCTTGATAGACATCAGATCAATGCCTCTTCTTTCTGTCCATTATTCTAAATTTTCGTTTATCCAATTTTTATAAAATGTCGTCTTTTATTTAATGAAAAATATTAATATAAACCTTTTTAAAAACTCTATTAAAATTAATTTTATGTCCACACACATTCACAATTGTTAGTATTCCTTCAATCTGCGCGTCCAGAATATATAATAGACTTTGTGTGTATTTGATTTTATATTCTATATTGTACATATAATTTTCTTTCATATTACAGTATTGTTCTGCATTCTGGTACCATTCAAGGTGAACTCAGCATGTCCAGACAATCTGAAAAGTGTGTGCCCCTGCGGTCAGAAAGGAAAGTCTTTTGTAACGTAAGTACTTTTTCAGCAAAGTTTGTTTTATAAGAGCATTCCTCACTTTCGAAAATATCAGAACAATTTTTTAACATAGAATAGGAATTGCAAAAACTCGTGCGGGAAGAACCGGGCATTTCAATTTTCCTCCAAAATAGAGTTCAGTGACCTTCTAACTTAACAATGTTCCACTTCCAATTTTACATCGGGAACGATATTCTGCTTAAAGAGTCATAATGCCAACCAAACAAAAAATAAGGATAAAAAGAAATTCATAAATCGTTTTGGTCCCTTTTATCTATATACACATACACATATATAATTGTCGTATAACAATTACCTTAACAGTTTTACATCGAAAAATACAAACACTATATAGAAACAGTTATTGAAGACCACTTTTCTCTCCTATTTAGCTGTATGGTGGTGGCCTATTGGTAACGTGTTCATCTCATACCGTTAATCAGAGTTCAATTCCAATCTCGTTGTAGAACACGTGTTTTTCTGTTCATAGTGGCCAAGGGTTTGGTTTTCCAGGTAAGAGAGGCAATTTTCCCAGAAATTCGAACAAGTTCCGACGCAGCATAACCTTAGATGTTCTTTCGCCGTTTCAAATATAAACAAAACCCCTTTCCTAGTTCATATTCAATTCCGTCTGGAAGAAAAAAAAATTGTGGTTTACAGATCACGTTTATCTGTCATTCCCATTCCCGATACCTGCTAAGCGATCTTTGACATGAAACTAGAGAAAGCTATTATAATATAATTGTGGTAATAATACAAAGAAGTTGATTCAAACACTTGTATTTTTATGTCTTCCATGCAGACTGAAGGTTCTTAAATTTAAAGTGTAGTTAAATTTCAGCCTAACTCATTAAATAAAATAACTTCACAGAGGACCTGCAGTTTAAAGAAGGATCCGGGGCTCGACCTGGCCATTCTTCTCCACGAGAATTGGTGCAGAAGCTACGGAGCGGTAGAAAAACGTCCAGGCGTCCATTGTTTTACACAGGGCTGTCCTGAAGAAAATTATTGAGAGTATGCGGTGCTGTCTTAATTAAAGAGTATTCAAGTTGCGTTATTACTGGGTTTGGTGACGTCACCTCTGACTGGCATTTGACTGGTCGTCTATCGTCTATCCAAGCCCAAGGTGTCACTTGCCACTTTCATCAGTTTTTCATTCCTCACCTGGCCGTACGCAGGATATTATTTTGAGGCTTGGGGGAGTTCAGGATGTTTTTCCTCATTTGTTTCCATTCAAGTTTGTAAATGACTAAAAAAAAAAAAAAAGGCTGAACTTTGTTGAAAGTTGTCCAAAAACCAGCAAATACAAAAACTTTTTTGAGACCTTGAGAGATTATGCAGCGCGTACTCGATATTTTTCAAAATTTCTTGAGAGTACGCGGCGCACACAGCGCGTACCCTTTGGGGACAGCCCTGGTTGTATATCGGAAGTAGAACCCGGATTTGCGGCGTGCCAGACTTTCACCAACAGAATGAGGAGTTACCAAAAGCTTCCAGGAAGTCATTTTCCCTGTTTCTTGTTGCGCAATGCTGCTTAAATTTTTGTCCGAATTTCTCTCAAACAAAATTCCGATACATGCCCGTATGCAGGGGGGGGATCTTAGGTACCGGTCCTCCCCCGAAACCACATTTATAATGGGTCTTGCATGCTGTGGTTGTATCGATACATGTTTTAAAAATTTGTGACTCCCTCCCACCAAAATTGAATCCTGGCTACGATCTTGGGTTGATAGACTGGAAAGATTTTCCAAATTTCTGGGATCACAACATTAAGATAATCTGTGACTATTGCGTAGTTTTGGACATGTTTAGTCCGCGATTTTGACCCGCGCGCGGATTGGAGGAACACCAGAATGTGCGCGGGGTGCTTTACACCCCATCTAATTATATAACATTATTTCATTAAAAACATCCACTTTTACAGGGAAACAGTAAGCGGAATGTTCTCTTTGTCACCCTACCCCCAAAATATTATGACTTTGAAGGCAACAGGAAAGAGTTTGGCCAGTTTCAAAAGCAAGGGTGGGCGGTTCTTTTCACAAATTGTAAGTTGTGGGGTGTGAAACACCCCGCGCGCCTGTTCGCATGTTAACAGAGAAATTATACTCCGAAACGAAGAATCCTGCGAGATTTCTCACGAACAGGCTCCTCGAAACTGGAAAATTTATAATTCTGCTTATTTCGATTTTTGTTATCCTTAGACATTGTGTGGTTTATTTTCACGGTTGTTCTAGGGTATCTGCCAGAATATTTGCTCGTGGGGAGGTGGGGGGTGGAACTTCGTTTTAGGGCTTGTGAAATTTACCTTCAAAATTTTAATTTTTTTTATAAAATGTACTTACCAGAAAAGAAACGAAATAAAATATTCGGTAGTTATGAAATAATTCGTTTACATTTACACAAAAAAAGTTCATTTTTTTATTTGGAGGAAAACAAAATTCAAGCATTTCTTCTTGGACATTTGACCCATTCACAGACAGTTGATAATTTAGAATCTCACTTCCTGTGGCACCTTTCTCCCTCTTTGTATCCTCCTCCGCACTTTTTTTTAAAAAATCGTTACGTATAAAAGATTATTACAATTTACATATGCAGAAAAAGTATAGAAAAATAACTTGCGCAATACTTTTTCTTCCTGGTAATTTGCAATGTTTAGCGGGTATATAAACTTTGGGTTTTGGGGAGTGTCACGAAATTTTAGGGTATTAGAGGGTGTAGCAGACTCCTTGGGTTGTTTTGGCTTAATATTACTTCAACGAACTTTTTGCATTATATTGTTTGTACCTTTTAATTAATAATATATATAAATAGGAAATAGTAGATAATGTAAATATAAATATAAATCAAAATGTAGAAAATCAAGCGAGTAAATGAAGGTTATTAATAGGTGTAAATGTATGTACATCATACCACAATTACAAAATATACATTCCTGTGTAGTGAAAGTATAAATGAATAGACAATTTTACGATTAATAATAACGGGCTAGTGACGAGAGTGAAGATTGAAATTATATGACAATATATTGCATCTATGCATGCATGTACAATCTTTTTCAAGGGAACGGTTATACACGCATGCCGGACACAATATATAAGATATGCAGGACAATGTTTCTGAAACGCCAATAAACCGTTCGACGAAAACCCCGAAAAACACTGTCAAACGGCTCAAAGGCATTCTTCCTTTGGGCCGTTTCGTCAAAGTGGAGTTTCGTCGAACGGTTTTTTGGCGTTTCAGAAACATTGTCTTGCAGATCTTATATATTGTGTCCGGCATGCGTGTATAACTGTATCCTTGAAAAAGATTGTACATGCATGCATAGATTCAATATATTGTCATATAATTTCAATTTTCACTCTCGTCACTAGCCCGTCATTATTAATCGTAGGCTTGTCTATTCATTTGTGCTTTCACTGCACATGAATGTGTGTTTCGTAATTGTGGTGTGATGTGCATACATTTACACCTATTGGTGGCTTTCATTTGCTTGCTTGATTTTCTGCATTTTGATTTGTATTTATATTTGCATTGCTACTGTTTCCTATTTGTATGGTTTTGTCATATTGATTGCTGCTGCTTCATGCGCGCTCTTCATTGATAAACTTGTTTGTATTTTTTGTTTTGTTGCTTGCTGCGGCCTTTGTTTGCCTTCATTTCTCACCGGTCTATTTGTTTGATCTTCTGCATTTTCATCCATACTTGTATCATCTGCCATTTTCCATTTATATATATATTTACATATATTTATGCTTGCTTTACTTTACTATTTTACATATATTTTACATATGTATGCATTTGTATATATATATATATGTACGTGTGTATGTATAATCAGTTTTATTGTTAAAACATTGTCAATAAATCCCATTTTAAAAACTTGTCACAATACATTTTAGTAGCCATGGTAAGTTTTTTCAGGCATTCGGTAGTATTTTAAATTCTGAAATTATGCCATTTCCGGGTTGTTTTCTTTCCGCTGTACCGGATATGTGCTCTTTGTTGATAGATCTTCCAAGAAAAACTGAAATTTACTCTTTGTTGTGAACGTTCCCACCTAAATAACGTTTACTTTTATCAACGTTTTAAAGCTGATGCTGGCACTCCTCCATGGTTCAATGGTTACCATCACATAACTTCTGGGCTCGCTGGAAGGGTTCATACTCTAGTGAGCTTTTTAATCTTACAGACCAGTAATACTTACTCGTTGTTCTGCAACATAAGTCCTAATGCGATATTGCAGCCCTGAGGTGATGCAGCGGTAACGTGTTTTCGTAATTGCCGTTAACCCGGGTTCGATTCCTAATGTTTCCAAAAAATAACGCTTACCGACTAACTGCTCATTATAGTTTAGGGATTTCGTTCCCTAGATGTTCGAGTTCTTCTGAAAATTAATGCTTCCGCTGCATGGTAACCCCTTTGCTGTGTTGCACCGAAAAAAACACAAACGAAAACAACGCTAAAACCCAAACAAAAACAACGTTAAAACACAAAGAAAAACAATGTTAAAACACAAACAAAAACAACCTTAAAATATAAACAAAAATGTTAAATTATCATTAGGTAAATTTTAAAATATTCATACTGTTTACCATTATTTACAGCGACGTCAGAGTGCCGTGTAACGGTGGCGCATTCGTTCGTCGCACCGTTAATCCAAGTGTATTCCCAATGGTACCGTTGAACGCCTGCCGTTTATTCTGCTCACTGTTTTATACCTTATATACGATCACACCTCGATTTGCGCAGAGTGACCCTTGCTGTCCTTGCGCCATAAAAATACAACTAACCAACCAACCATTTGCTTACTGTTTTTTGCTTGAAGCTGGAATCTCTATTTTTTTCCACTCGATAGAATCTGAACAAAAAATTCCTTACGCACTTGAGCTGCATCAGTCCCACCAACGCTTTGACCACTGACCTTTACTAGATTGCAAAGCAGCCAGCTGAAAAATTACTATTTGATTTTTCAAGCAGATTTTAAAATCTCAGGGAAAATTTTTATTTGATATTCAACTATGATAAACTCCCTCTTCACATGTCCAGCTTAAATTGGCCATCACTCCTGTAGACCACATTCGTTCAGAAGAGGAGGGGGTGGAATTGGCAGTTTTTTGGGGGGGTTTCAGTGGTTTTTAAAATAGCGATACAATATTTTATCTTTGCTGCATATCTCTGTTCAAATACAGTGAAAATTGGTTATAACGACCTGCAAGGGACTGTGCAAATTCGGTCTTTATAACCGATAGTCGTTATAAACGATATCTTTTTAAAATCATGGTAGCCTATAGCAATGCCCTGTA
Source organism: Dysdera silvatica (assembly GCA_006491805.2). Taxonomy (NCBI): domain Eukaryota; kingdom Metazoa; phylum Arthropoda; class Arachnida; order Araneae; family Dysderidae; genus Dysdera; species Dysdera silvatica. The sequence goes on along the minus strand of QLNU02003225.1, from coordinate 33,598,284 downwards.
GAGTTTTATATATTATTTTGATAGTAAAAAAATATTAACTTTTTGGTTTCAAAATTAAATAAAAACATAATTATAATGAATTTAATTTCAGTTTATATTATGTTATAGCAACACTTAATACATAGTACTTCCTTAGTTTTTTAAATTGAAAAAATTGTAGAAAATACTACTAAAGTATATAATGTAGGAAACACATGTAATAAATAGTATTTATTATATTATACTAATGACTTCAGAACAGTGCCGGTTTAAGAGATTTATGGGCTCTACGCTGAAAAAATAGAATGGATACTTTAACCTTTAAATACATATTGTTGCCAATTGTCTACATTCCAGTTCCACTTAATTTTATTACAAAACCTGAGTGTGTGCGTTTCCGAACGCAAGTACGCACGCACTTTGATAACCATAGACAATAAATCATGTGTGAAAGAAAAAACTTGACATTACTTTTGGCGAGTAAGTTATATATATATTTTTTTTTTGACATTTGAATGTGGTGGGTGATAAAGTTCAGTGCGTTATTTGGAGAGATATTTTCTATTTTCGAGTTACCTATAAAGGAGTGATTTATCTAATTGAAAAAAAATTACTTCTCATCTGTTGTCAGGTAATCTATCAATGTTTGATGTTGCGTTTGAAAATTTTATTGGATATATGCCAGATTTGAGGGATATACTTTATGTTGCCAAAATTCTACATATAACTTTTTTCAAAATAAATATTCAATATTATTACGTGGATTTTTTTATTTATTTTTTACGTAACCTATGACTACATTCCTATAAAAAAAGGTTTAAATTCAAAACAAAAAATCATGTGCAAGAATATGACCCTCGTGATATTCAATTAATAAATCATTTTATTTTAGTTTATTATCTTTAATATTCAGGTTTAGCATTAATAAAAATTTCTCAGACATTTGTAAATAAACAAGATTAGAATAAAGCTTAAATTTTGATAACTAACTTTAAATTTTAATAACTAACCCACGTGGTTCTGCTTTATGACTGTCAAGTCGCGTCGTTATATCCGATACGAATTTCTCTATTTAGAATCTACGTAGACTACAAAATCGCCGTCGTTATAGCAGGTTTCGTCGTTATATACGATGTCGTTATAACCGATATATTTAGTATGGAGTAGAATAGCAAATCAAACTTCTTGTAAAAATTCCGTCGTTATATGCGGTTGGTCGTTATAAACGATTTTCACTGTAATTATTTTAAAATCAATCAATTTGGAAGATTTCATTATAATTACTCAAATTCATCGCTCTTTTTCTATGAACAGCTCAATTAACCGGCTTAAACACTAACCGGTCATAGGTTCCGGCCCCATAATAGCCGGTTAAAAGATAGTCTACTGTCTATAAATAAATAATATATAAATTCTACATTTTAAAAAGATTTCAAACTCAATTTTCCTGTTTTTACGTAAATTTAACTTAAGCTGTAATTAATGTTTTGTGTGCCCCTCTGGCTATACTTCCCGTAGGGAGACCTAAGCGAATCTCGTACACATGATATAAAAAAGTAATTTACTTTGTCGATAAAAACTTTTGCCATTCATGCACTTGCACTCAAGCTGAACAAAGCCTTCTTTTATTATGTGTAAAAAAAATTCTGTGTAATTATTGACAGTTTTTCGAGGGTAGGTGAATTCAACTATTTTTCTTCCCACAGACTCTGCGTTTCTGGGAATGATGACGACCCATGCGAGAAGCTTAGTCTTTGTGAAACATGTTCGGAAGAATCTCGCGCGTGTTTTACATGCCCGCCGGGCCACTTTGGACGCTATTGCGAAAATGGTAATCCTTTCACGGTTTCCTTTTTGCGATTTTCTCTGCTTTTACATGTTCGAAATAGGGTTGTGTGAGATTACTTAGTTATTGCTATTTCTATTTATTTATTTATTATATTTATTATATTTTTATTTTAATTTAATTTTTAATTTTATTATATTTATTATATTTTTATTTTAATTTAATTTTTAATTTATTATATTTATTATATTTTATTTTAATTTAATTTTTAATTTATTATATTTATTATATTTTATTTTAATTTAGTACAATTTATTATATTTATTATATTTTATTTAATTTAATTTTTGTTGTATTTATTATATTTTATTTTCATTTAATTTTTAATGAATTTATTATATTTATTATATTTTATTTTTAATTTAATTTTTAATTTATTATATTTATTATATTTTATTTTATTTATAAATAAGTTTAAAACCCGACAGTTCAATGACTCTTACATCGAGAGTGATAACTAAATGCCACAACTAAGAACAGTACAAAAATGAATGAAAGCAATTAGATGACATGACAATAGAACTCCAAAAGGTGAAGTTCTAAAGTAAACCCTAAAAGTTAAAAAGGAAAATATTTCAAGAAACCAGGTAAGTCGTAAGCTTCAAGTGCTGTACAAAATGATCCAAAGGTCTCCCGGGATACGATGGTTGATGGCAATGAATTCCATACTGGTCCAACTCTTTATGTATAAAAACAGTCTGGAATTTCGGCGAATTACTTTCTGGAATTCGGCAAATGGTCCCTCCATGGGTGACCTCTTGTAGAAGATTGAGCGACAAGATGAAACATAGGTTGTGTTGGGTCCCTATAAACTAATCCGTGAATAATTCGGTAAAAAAGTTTTGTCTGTAACGAAACGTCGTCACTCCACAGAGTGTAGTCTCACACACACCTCTAGGCGTTCGTTATAAAGTAACAACGTAGATCAGGTAGTCTTTTTGTGAAGCGACGCAAGGGAATCTCAAAAAGACGAATATTTCTCATTCGGAATGGACTCCAGGCCGGAGAGACGTATTCTAATATAGGGGAAACGAATGTATTAAAGGCTAACAGTAAAGATATCTGATTGCACCTAGCGAAACCCTTCAAAGTAAGACAGCAGCGCTGGTTAGCTTTTGAGACAATTTTCTAACAGTGCATAGAAAAATCTAAATTATCGGATATCAGGATACCAATGTCACTAAAGTCAGTGAGAGCAGACAAAACGTTCTCGCCAATAGAATATTGAAAGTGAGGATTAGGGTAACAGATATGTAATACTCCTGATTTTGCTGTAGAAATAGATAAATAATTGGCATGGCACCATAGATCCAAATTCTCACATGCCATCTGGGGTCGAATGAAGAGTCCAATGATTCAATTGTGGAGAAAAAACGCAGATCATCAGCGTACATTCTCTATTCAATAGGCCTGAGAGTGTAAGATATTATTACTCTTCACAGGGATAACACAATCACCAAATTATGGTCAACATAGAAAAGCTTCCGAGGCGAGATTTTTGCGAGTTTAATTTTATTTAATAATATCTTACATCCTCATATACGGAGAAAAATGCGTTTGTTCTTATCTACATTCGTCTAGTAGGTCAAGACACCGCGGGCTCAATGCGGGGACCCTGGTTCGAGCCCAGGATGAGGACGGCGCCTTTTTTTCTCCAAATATAAAAAAAGCTCTAGTTCAGCTACTTAAACGTTGGTGGAAAAAATTATTATATAAGGCCTGAGAATGTTTGGAATATCAAAGACAAAGATCAGGAACAAAACGGCAGCTAAAATGGTGCCCTGAACAACTCCACTGTAAACAAAGGCTGGTAGTAAAAGTGTAGCATTTACTCTGACCTGTTGAGTGCGATTGCGGAGAAGAGCAGCAATAATATTAATCAAACGATGTGGGAGACCAATGATGATCAATTTATCAATAAGCAAACAACGATCAATTTTGTCAAATGCAGGAGCAAAGTCGATATAAATTACATCAGCAGGTACGCCTGCATTGCAACCCTCAGACCATTGCTCCATGCATTGTAGAAGTTGCATTGTTGTGGAATGCCCAGGTACAAATCCAAATCGCTCTACGTTTTCGCCATAAAATCACTTAATGTACATTTGCAATGAAAGAATTTTCAGTTTCATTTAGAGACGATAAACGATATGAGGAAAAGTGGTGTAAATTTCAAAATAACGACGACATCACTTCAAATTTTGGCTATAAATTACCTTAGTTCAATCTATATCATTCTATAAAGTTAAAAAAGGAAAAAAACAACATTAAAGCATTTTAATATTAAAATGTAATTTGATAATATAATACATATATAATGTATAAACTTCGTCAGTCTGACTTCGATTTAGCGATAACCTTGATTTAACGAATGTTTTTATTGGTCCGGACTGATAAGAGGAACCAGTAGGTACTCTGGCTTTTATGGAAGTAGAGCCGAAATACGTGTCTCGGCATTTGTGCCAATGCTGCTTATTTTCGGAGATATGAATTTTTAAAGATTTTGCATACTATATATGAACTTAAATCACGACGCCCTCTGCAAACCAGTCGGTAGCTTGGGCGGTAAGTTGTCGGCTCTTCACGCCGTGTTCTTGTGTTCAATGCCCGGGGAACTCGATCGTTTTATATATGGCCTGCAAAAGGGTTGCTGGTATCTAACTGGAAGGAGACCCACACGCTGAACGTATGTGACGATGTGTGGAACCGGCCAGGCCAGTAACCTAGTGTCCTACCCCGCCTTCAAGTGGTGCAGGCTGAGCTTTCTATTTATGTGGCAAATTAATATTTGCTACACGGATAGAAAGGCGGAAGGGGAGGGCTAATTCACCAACCCGTTTAGCCAGCGTGGTGAAATTATGGCTAATTCCTCCATTATGTTGACACACCAGAAACCATGGCCCCTAGTCTCCAGGTGCTGGAGTGCTCCTGATCAAGGCAGCGGTCAGTGTGGCATGAAAGCAGGGGGTGCTAAGAATCACTGGAATGGCCCAGGCTGCCGTTTGTTATTGACCTTGGCTACGTTTAATGGACGATCCCTTGCTTCTGAAGCAAAACTTCAGGAATTGGAAGAGGAACTAGACAAGATCAAATGGGACATTGTAGGACTCAGTGAAGTTAGAAGAAAAGGTGAAGAGTTGGTGGAACTTAAAAGTGGACATTTGTTTTATTATAGAGGAACGGAAACTGGAAGAACAAGTGGTGTTGGCTTCTTAATCAACAAAAGAGTAAAAGACTGTCTTCTGGAAGTTGAAGGTACATCAGATCGAGCAGCGAAGCTCGTTGTTCAACTAACACAAGGATACCAACTTCAGATAGTACAAGCATATGCACCAACGTCAAGCCATACCGACGAGGAGGTTGAAGAATTCTATGAAGAAATCAAACAGCTACATACCAAGGGGAAACAACACATCAAACTCATCATGGGAGATTTTAATGCAAGAATTGGACAACAGGAACAAGGAGAGACATCGGTTGGTAAATACGGATACGGGGAAAGGAATGAACGTGGCGATCAACTCATAGAATTTGCCGAAGCTGAAAATCTTAGCATCATGAATTCATTTTTTAAGAAGAAACTACAAAGAAAATGGACATGGAAACACCCCAATGGAGGAACCAGTAAAATTGACTATATCCTGGCAAACAAGAAATCAATTAT
>QLNU02003225.1:33562231-33587550 GCA_006491805.2 Dysdera silvatica | reverse complement strand
AACTCTTCTAAGTATTTCTTCCTTATTTCTTGTTACGGTGCCATCCTCTCCTTTTAATGCAATGATGTGTTTCTTCCCAACAGATAAACTTCCTTTAACAACCCTAAGGCTCTTGTTATTTTCAATGGCTTTCCTTACTAGCTCACAGTTGAATTTTCTTATGTCTTCTTTCATGCTTTTGCGCAGAGTTTTACAAAGTTCTATGTACTCAATCCTGGAACTGGTATTTCGATTGTCCACCTTCATATCTCTTCGCCTTTTCATGAGCTGTTTCGTCTTCTCAGATAATTTGCTATTGTGCTTTTTACAGGTTACACCACCAATTTCCCCAGCAGTTTCAACTATTGTCTTAACAATGTTTTCATTTGCTTCTGAGATATCAATTTCTTCAATAAGTCCTTCCAGTGCAGAAAAGCGATTTTTTAATTCCAACTTGAATGCCTCGGTATTTGCTTTCAGTTTCATTAAATCCACCCTCTTACTTACTTGTTTCCTAATGAGCTTCTGTCTTTCTAATTTAGTATTTAAGCACACTTTACATCTCACCATTCGATGATCACTTCCAGTATTAAATCTGTTCAGTACGCTGCAATCTTCAATAATTGATTTCTTGTTTGCCAGGATATAGTCAATTTCACTAGTTCCCCCATTTGGGTGTTTCCATGTCCATTTTCTTTGCGGTTTCTTCTTAAAAAATGAATTCATGATGCTAAGGTTTTCAGCTTCTGCAAATTCGATGAGTTGATCGCCACGTTCATTTCTTTCCCCGCATCCGTATTTACCAACCGATGTCTCTCTTTGTTCCTGTTGTCCAATTCTTGCATTAAAATCTCCCATGATGAGGTTGATGTGTTGTTTCCTTTTGGTGTGCAACTGTTCGATTTCTTCATAAAAGCCTTGAACCTCTTCGTCGGTAGGGCTTGATGTTAGTGTATATACCTGTACTATTTGAAGTTGGTATCGCTAGGTTAGTTGAACAACGAGCCTCGCTGCTCGATCTGATGTACTTTCAACTTCAAGAAGACAGTCTTTAATTCTTTTGTTGATTAAGAAGCCAACACCACTTGTTCTTCCAGTTTCCGTTCCTCTATAATAAAACAAATGTCCACTTTTAAGTTCCACCAACTCTTCACCTTTTCTTCTAACTTCACTGAGTCCTACAATGTCCCATTTGATCTTGTCAAGTTCTTCTTCCAATTCTTGAAGTTTTGCTTCAGAAGCAAGGGATCGTCCATTATACGTTGCCAAGGTCAATAACAAACGGCAGCCTGGGCCATTCCAGTGATTCTTAGCACCCCCTGCTTTCATGCCACGCTGACCGCTGCCTTGATCAGGAGCACTCCAGCACCTGGAGACTAGGGGCCATGGTTTCTGGTGTGTCAACATAATGGAGGAATTAGCCATAATTTCACCACGCTGGCTAGACGGGTTGGTGAATTAGCCCTCCCCTTCCGCCTTTCTATCCGTGCAGCAAATATTAATTTGCCTCATAAATAGAAAGCCCAGCCTGCACCACTTGAAGGCGGGGTAGGACACTAGGTTACTGGCCTGGCCGGTTCCACACATCGTCACATACGTTCAGCGTGTGGGTCTCCTTCCAGTTAGATACCAGCAACCCTTTTGCAGGCCATATATATATATATATATATCATCATCATCATATTCAACCATTATCTATCCACTGCTGGATGAAGGTCTCTCCAAATGCTTTCCACACAAGTCTATCCTGAGCAATTCGCTTCCACGTCACCCCAACCTGTTTTCTTATTTCATCCACCCATCTAGTTTGAGGACGTTTTCTAGGTCTTCGGTGGTCTCTTGGAATCCAGTTCAGAATTTCTGTTGTCCATCGTTGATCAGTTCTTCTTGCAATATGCCCAGCCCATCGCCATTTCAGCCCTTTTACTTTAACAATGATGTCCTCTCTCACCCAAGTGTTCCTTTTTCGATCTCTCCTAGTTATTCCAAGCATGCACCTCTCCATGCTCCTTTGCGTTGTCTGTAACTTTCGTATTGCTCCAACTGTTAGACTCCATGTCTCTGATCCATAAGAGAGGACTGGCAATACACACTGGTTGAAGACCTTTCTTTTTAGACACAAAGGCAATTTCCCCTTCAGGATAAAACTGTTTCTTCCAAATGCACTCCAGCCAAGTTTAATACGTCTGTTGAGTTCTTTCATAATGTTGCCATCCATTGAAATCAGCTGGCCAAGGTAAATATATGAATCAGCAATTTCTAGCTCAATGTTGTCAACTTGTATTTTTGTTTCCTCTACGAAATTATTGAACATGATCTTAGTTTTTTGTAGGTTCATCTTGAGTCCAACTTCTTTACTTCTAGTTGAGAGCTCCTGTACCATGTCTTGGAGTTCTGATGGGTTCGTTGAAAAAATAACAATGTCATCAGCAAACCGCAAATGATTTAAATATTCACCATTTATTTTTATTCCCCTGTTATTCCAATTTATCTGCTGAAAAATCATCTGTAAAGCTGAAGTAAAAAGTTTTGGAGAAATGGTATCTCCCTGCCTCACACCTTTACCAATTTTGATAGCTTCGGTATCTTTATGTAACCGAAATTTTGCACTTGCATTTTTATACACACATTTCACCATGTCAATGTACACATCCTCGATGTCTGCTGATCTTAAAGAGTTGATGACTGCTGATGTTTTAATAGAGTCAAAGGCCTTCTCATAGTCAATAAATGCCACACACAATGGAAGTTCATATTCATGTGTTCTTTCAATTAATTCTCTTAATACTTGAATATGGTCCACTGTACTGAATCCACTTCGAAATCCAGCTTGTTCTCTTGGTTGAGCTGCATCTAATTTTTTCTGCAGGCGATGTGTTAGCACTTTTGTGAAGATTTTATAAATAGCAGGTAACAAGCTAATTGGTCGGTAATTTTTCAAATCCTCTTTATCACCTTTTTTATGCAAAAGAATTACTGTTGCAGAATCCCATTGGTTTGGTATGTTACCACTGTTGAGGCATTTGGTAAAGAATTTTGCGAGTATGTCTTCTACATGTTCTCCAGCTTCTTTTAAGATATCTAATGTAATGCCATCATCGCCAGGGGATCTTCCTTTCTTCATACTTTTTATTGCAAATGCTACTTCTTCTTTTAAGATTTTAGGAGCTGTTCCTTCGACTATCTCAGAGTCTTCGTTTAATCCACTGTTTCCCTCATACAGCTTTCTGTAGAATTCTTCAACTCTTCTAAGTATTTCTTCCCTATTTCTTGTTACAGTGCCATCCTCTCCTTTTAATGCAATGATGTGTTTCTTCCCAATAGACAAACTCCCTTTAACAACCCTAAGGCTCTTGTTGCTTTCAATGGCCTTCCTTACTAACTCACAATTGAATTTTCTTATATCTTCTTTCATGTTTTTGCGCAAAGTTTTGCAAAGTTCTACATACTCGATCTTGCGACTGGTATTTTGATTGTCCACCTTCATAAGTCTTCGCCTTTTCATGAGTTGTTTCGTCTTCTCAGATAATTTGCTATTCTGCTTTTTACATATTACACCACCAATTTCCCCAGCAGTTTCAATTATTGTCTTAACAATGTTTTCATTTGCTTCTGAGATGTCAACTTCTTCAATAAGTCCTTCCAGTGCAGAAAAGCGATTTTTTAATTCCAACTTGAATGCCTCGGTATTTTCTTTTAATTTCTTTAAATCCACCCTCTTACATACTTGTTTCCTAATGAGCTTCTGCCTTTCTAGTTTAGTATTTAAGTGCATTTTACATCTCACCATTCGATGATCACTTCCAGTATTAAATCTGTTCAGTATGCTGCAATCTTCAATAATTGATTTCTTGTTTGCCAGTATATAGTCAATTTCGCTGGTTCCTCCATTGGGGTGTTTCCATGTCCATTTTCTTTGTAGTTTCTTCTTAAAAAATGAATTCATGATGCTAAGATTTTCAGCTTCGGCAAATTCTATGAGTTGATCGCCACGTTCATTCCTTTCCCCGTATCCGTATGTTTGATTTCTTCATAGAATTCCTCAACCTCCTCGTCGGTATGGCTTGATGTTGGTGCATATGCCTGTACTATCTGAAGTTGGTATCGCTGGGTTAGTTGAACAACGAGCCTCGCTGCTCGATCTGACGTGCTTTCGACTTCAAGAAGGTAGTCTTTAATTCTTTTGTTGATTAAGAAGCCAACACCACTTGTTCTTCCAGTTTCCGTTCCTCTATAATAAAACAAATGTCCACTTTTAAGTTCCACCAACTCTTCACCTTTTCTTCTAACTTCACTGAGTCCTACAATGTCCCATTTGATCTTGTCAAGTTCTTCTTCCAATTCCTGAAGTTTTGCTTCAGAAGCAAGGGATCGTCCATTATACGTAGCCAAGGTCAATAACAAACGGCAGCCTGGGCCATTCCAGTGATTCTTAGCACCCCCTGCTTTCATGCCACGCTGACCGCTGCCTTGATCAGGAGCACTCCAGCACCTGGAGACTAGGGGCCATGGTTTTTGGTGTATTAGCATATTGGAGGAATTAGCCATCATTTCACCACGCTGGCTAGACGGGTTGGTGAATTAGCCCTCCCCTTCCGCCTTTCCATCCGTGCAGCAAATATTAATTTGCCTCTTGGATAGAAAGCCCAGCCTGCACCACTTGAAGGCGGGGTAGGACACTAGGTTACTGGCCCGGCCGGTTCCACACATCGTCACATACTTTCAGCGTGTGGGTCTCCTTCCAGTTAGATACCAGCAACCCTTTTGCAGGCCATATATATATTAATGGCTTAACATTAAAACGTAAATTCAAAGTCAGTTTTTCGTTATGAAGCTAACCGCATTTTATTTATAGAAATTAACAAAGAGAATAGCAAAGTAAACAAAACCTGTTATGGTGGTGGTAGTTGCAACTTGGATTTTCTGACAATTCGGAAGTTTAGAAGACCACACTCTTCCTGACTGACAAGTGAGCAGACTACGGCCGACCAAAGCATAGCCAGCTCGACAGGAGAATATTACCGACGAGCCCTCTTCATACAATTCATTCCTTGATGGGGATCGTCCGTTTGCGTTTATCCTTTCCCCATTTGCGATGATTCCAGGATCAGAACACCGAGCTTTCTCAACGTACGTATCTGAAAAGCAAATCTAGTTTTAATGAAGTTTTTCATCAATAAAAGAGAACCTATGAGAGTTTACAAAACATCAAAATTTAATCTTTAACACACTAATCGGCATTTGTTAAGTGCATAGGCGTAGACAGAAAGTTCATAGGGGGGGGGGTTAGAGGGCTACAACTCATGTATTCCTACGTTAAATGGACAAAATTTCGTTGCAATGGGAGTTACAACAACTAAATCCACCCCCTGGCTATGCTTATGGTTAAATGATACCGTAGTTTAAATTTTTAGTATCTCAAAAAGAGACATTAACCATAAGATATAACTATGTTGGTTGGTAATATATACACATACATAGTATATACACATACGCACATATATATATATCATCATATTCAACCATTATCTATCCACTGCTGGATGAAGGTCTCTCCAAATGCTTTCCACACAAGTCTATCCTGAGCAATTCGCTTCCACGTCACCCCAACCTGTTTTCTTATTTCATCCACCCATCTAGTTTGAGGACGTTTTCTAGGTCTTCGGTGGTCTCTTGGAATCCAGTTCAGAATTTCTGTTGTCCATCGTTGATCAGTTCTTCTTGCAATATGCCCAGCCCATCGCCATTTCAGCCCTTTTACTTTAACAATGATGTCCTCTACTCTAGTTTGCTCTCTCACCCAAGTGTTTCTTTTTCGATCTCTCCTAGTTATTCCAAGCATGCACCTCTCCATGCTCCTTTGCGTTGTCTGTAACTTTCGTATTGCTCCAACTGTTAGACTCCATGTCTCTGATCCATAAGAGAGGACTGGCAATACACACTGGTTGAAGACCTTTCTTTTTAGACACAAAGGCAATTTCCCCTTCAGGATAAAACTGTTTCTTCCAAATGCACTCCAGCCAAGTTTAATACGTCTGTTGAGTTCTTTCATAATGTTGCCATCCATTGAAATCAGCTGGCCAAGGTAAATATATGAATCAGCAATTTCTAGCTCAATGTTGTCAACTTGTATTTTTGTTTCCTCTACGAAATTATTGAACATGATCTTAGTTTTTTGTAGGTTCATCTTGAGTCCAACTTCTTTACTTCTAGTTGAGAGCTCCTGTACCATGTCTTGGAGTTCTAATGGGTTCGTTGAAAAAATAACAATGTCATCAGCAAACCGCAAATGATTTAAGTATTCACCATTTATTTTTATTCCCTTGTTATTCCAATTTATCTGCTGAAAAATCATCTGTAAAGCTGAAGTAAAAAGTTTTGGAGAAATGGTATCTCCCTGCCTCACACCTTTGCCAAGTTTGATAGTTTTGGTATCTTTATGTAACCGAAATTTTGCACTTGCATTTTTATACACACGTTTCACCATGTCAATGTACACATCCTCAATGTCTGTTGATCTTAAAGAGTTGATGACTGCTGATGTTTTTATAGAGTCAAAGGCCTTCTCATAGTCAATAAATGCAACACACAATGGAAGTTCATATTCATGTGTTCTTTCAATTAATTCTCTTAATACTTGAATATGGTCCACTGTACTGAATCCACTTCGAAATCCAGCTTGTTCTCTTGGTTGAGCTGCATCTAATTTTTTCTGCAGGCGATGTGTTAGAACTTTTGTGAAGATTTTATAAATAGCAGGTAACAAGCTAATTGGTCGGTAATTTTTCAAATCCTCTTTATCACCTTTTTTATGCAAAAGAATTCATATGTATGTGTGTGTATGTATATATATTTATTTTACACGTGATGAGCTGACGGAGTGATCTTTTTCGTTTGCTATTTTACCAGTGTTTAACCTTTTTATGTAATTTCCTCCCTGGTACCCTGTATTTTATTTCTAATGTTATACGGACCGAGAAAAATTATCGTTGTAGAGAGAGTTATTGTTAGGGAGGGTTTATTTTACATTAAAACCTCTCTACAACACTATTATATGGACCTAGAAAAATTATCGTTGTAGAGGGATTTATCGTTATATCGGATATCGTTGTTGGGAGGTTTTACTGCATTCGGAAAGGGTACTTACAATGTTCACAGAACCGTCCAGAAAAGTTTTCTACACATACACAAGGTCCATCAGGAACGCATGATCCTCCATTTTGGCACTTGCATTCGACAGGTGGAGGTTGAGCATCTTTAATGATATACATGTAATTATTTTTATTGTTTGTAAAACAAGATTCTATATTTCGTTTGTTATTTTGCGCATGTTAGACAGTTATATTGACAACATTAATAGTGAAATCTAAGTATATTAATAATATAGATGTGTGTAATAAATGTAGTATATACTAAAATTAGTAAATGAACACATACAATATTATAAGAACAACGTAAAGCAAGCTTGATCGTTGCAAATTTTTAAGTTTACAACAAACCTAATTCAATTCGCATAATTATTATATGTGTACTGAGAATTAAAATATTAGAACGTAACTTGATTGACATTTAAGTCTAGCAAATTAATTTTTAGATATCAAACAGGGGCTCGAATAAAAGAAGGTAGAACGTGGAAGAATTAATTACGTAAGTTAATATAAAAAAAATTCGAAAATCCACTTTTTCAATTAAAGTTAAATCTGTTTTTGACCAATAAAAGGGTCTAAAGAGAAAGTAATTACTCACCCACTCAGGCCTGACTCAACCAAGGGATTGTTAGGTTGAAGTCCAAATACATTGACTACTAAATTACTGAATGTAGCGATGCGGGTAACTTTTCTCTCACTTCGGTTTCTTAAGGGGGGGCTTCATAATTAAAGAAGGGGGGGGGTTGTGGAGAATTGATTACGGAAATAAATTTCCCATACTCTACTGTTAACCCTTGCCTGTCTATAGGCATGGCCAAAAGTCACCGGACACCAAATACAAGAAAAAGAATTGGCCTCCATTTAATCGGTTCACTTTTGTCCCTCGATGCACTCAATGATCCTCATGGGCATACTTTTTAAGGCTGTATTTCATGGCGCAAGGACAATAATGGTAACTCTACGTCAAATAAGGATTTTTTTTTATTAGATTTTCGTACATGGTTGCAGGGATATGTTTACTTTCTACCAGTACTGCTTCTACTAGAGAAGCCCGATGATTTTCCAAATTCCTGATGCGGTGTTCCTATATGCCACACAATTTTCCTATTAGTTTAAAATTGAGATTTTTTTTTTGAGAAGGCCAGTCCAAAAACAAGCATTTGATTTTCTCGAAACCATCCAGAAAGGACACCTTCTGTGCGAACAGATGCGTTATCATTTTGATGCAAGTAGAGCGCATAACTCCAACTAGCAAAAATCATTAAAATAAATTGTCGCATTCATCATTTTCAACGAATGTTACCACGATAAACAACTCTACACGAAGACACCATCGTTGGGTGTCCGGTGATTTTTGACCATATAGTCCAATTTTATTGCATTTTGAAATTTCTACTTGCATTTCATTCGAACACAGTATGGCAGAGGTGGTTCCCATGGTTGGCCTGGATAACAGAAGAAGCGATTGTTGATCCACCTTCTACCTGTGCAACGAATATCGCAAAAAGTGCCCCGAGATCCAGTAGTGCAATTATAGCCTCCAGCTCCAGCCATTTCCAAGTCGCAGTGACCTTCCGCTGGTGGGAAAGAAAAATAATAAGTTAGACAATCAATTCTACCAAGTTACCGAACGAGACAAATATTTGAATATATCTTATTACAAATTTCATATAACACATACTATCAGTGTTTAATTGTTCAGTAAATCCGTGTTTGAACTAGTAGGCTTATTTTATAGACGATGGGCAAACTCTTTCATTATTTCGTTCAGTGAACTATTTAGCACATACCACAAACGAAAGGAAAAAACTGAAAAGTTCAAAGGTAATTTGGGCAGGATTTTTTGACGCTACTAGAGAGTAGTGGTTCTCAAACTGTGCACCGCGAAGCCATTCGAAAGAAAAATGGGACAAGATCTAAAAATTGTGCGGCTATGAACTATGTATAGGTATTGGGTAGAAATTATTTAGTAAATGAATTAGTTATTCATTTGTTACTTATTGATTGGTAGAGTCCGGATTAAAAGCACTAGAAATCAGCAAAATCACGTACAGTGGAACCTGGTAGTAGTAAGTTTTACAGGTAAGTTCTTGAGAAGGGTGACAGTTGTATTATCAGGCAGGGCGTACTTCGTACGTTGATCCAAATGGAAGCTGTTGATAGAGGTTGAATGAGAGTAGGAGGATGTCAGTTGTGAAGATATATTGCTAGTCAGACTCCGAAAAGTATCGGCAACCATGGTCACCACTGCGAGGCCGAGGCGTGCGTGAAAGAAGGCGACAGGAAAAAAAACCGGGAGCCTCAGAACCACCGACCCAGACCGGTCAGGAGGAGAGCAACAAGGGAACGCTGGAGAATAGGAAAAGGCGACGAACCCAATAGGTCTACTAGACGTTTTGGCGGGTGAAGATCAAGAGCGTTGCAGTAATCAAGGTCGAAGCGAAGGTGATCGTAAGCCGAGTAAGAGAAGCGGATGTGCTCTAGTGTCTCATCAACTCTGTCTTGACACTGGAGGCACATTCAAGTGGTCTACTTCTTGATACGCTGTAGGAAG
Organism: Dysdera silvatica; assembly: GCA_006491805.2. Lineage (NCBI taxonomy): Eukaryota > Metazoa > Arthropoda > Arachnida > Araneae > Dysderidae > Dysdera > Dysdera silvatica. Next base: position 33,577,869 of record QLNU02003225.1, on the reverse strand, counting down.
GTGTTGGTGTAGGCGTAACCAAGGCGGGGACGATACAGTCTGGTGTGCACGTTTCTAGTGTAGCATCGTAGAAAAGGTGGGAGCCTTGTTGATTTTAAACATGGCGCGATAACGTCCTAAAATGTCAAGTTTGAGTAGCTCAACTATCTCCACTAGAAAAAGTTCCTTCAGCTGGAGGAGGTAGCAACTTCCCAAAGGGCCACAAATTTGGCTTCGGTGGGGAAGTGGCAGAATGAAAGGTGAAAACAAAGTGCATAGCCAATGCTTGAGATAATAAAGGGCGCACCCCCTTTCTAATTGTCTGTGTTGAAAGATCCGTCTGTGAAGATCTGGAAAGTCAGTAGAGCAAGTTTTCCCCAAGCGCATCTCGATACAGATATTTTAGAACGCGAAGGATGACAGAGTCCTTCTTTGGCACCACTGGCAAGCTGGTATGCACAACTGAAGAGGTAATTAACAAAAAGACAATAGTTCTTTGTGGAGGGGGGAGGCAGAGGCACCAAAAAGCGAGCCTAACTTTGGATAATGCTTGGCAGCAGCCGTACAGTCCAACCTGGTGTTCAGCCACCGGTGGATGTTGTGTTCTGGAGTCAAGTACGCCATCTTACACAGAACCAGGGTAAGTTGGTTCCTGAGCTGCGTGGCAATAGTTGCGGTCCTCTTCTCGCATAGCTGTGCGTAGAAAACCGGCTGGGACACCGAAGCAAAGACTCAACGTCTTGGATTGTATCTTTCACAAAGTCGCTTCAGAACTGGAACTTGGGAAGGCAAACGCAGTTCCTCCATAAAGAACTTTCGACACGATGAAGACCCTGTAAAACTAGTACATTCTGCGAGGAGAGCTACCACAGTGAAGTCCAGCCAAGCATGTTAATACGATGTCTGGAGCCGAGAGAAAGAACTGGTGTGCTCATACCAGTTGAGGTGCCGATCGAAGGTGACACCGAGGAAGCGGTGGCTATCCATGATTTTGATGCCGTTACCTGCAATGGAGATATTTAATTTCTGGACACAGATTTAACTCGTGGGGATCGGGAGGATTGCAGACTTGGTAGTAGAGATAGTGAGTTCCCACGTGGAACAGAAGAGGGAGAGCCTTCCGGCTGCTTTTTGCAGTCTTATCTGTAAGAGGTCAATTGATCTTGCAGTCACCTAAATGGCCAGATCATCTGCTTACATGGAAAAGTTGACACGGGTTGGAAGGTAAACTGGGAAATCCGCCATAAGAATTTTGAAGAGGAGGGGCTAAGAACCACTCCTTGTGGCGCGCCGCTAGTTGAGATGACGGAAGTTGAAAGAGTACCGCCCAGTCGAACTTGTACCTCTCCGCACGTTAGGTATGAGGTGATGAAGGTAATGATGTGACCCTCGAGTGTAAGTACGGAGAGTTTTTGAAAGATGGCTTAGTGATTGGCCGTGTCAAAGGCCGACTGCAGATTGAAGAACACTACAGCAGAATGATGGCAATGTTCTTTTCCGCTCTTCAGGACAGTGACCAGGTGCACCAGGTTCCAGGGGATGGAACGTCGCAGTCTGTATACCGTAAGGTAATGCGAAAGAATGCTAAGGACCGCTAGGAAATACAGTGAAACCTGGCAAAGTGACCACCTTGGTAAATTGAGCACCTGAATAAAGTGACCACTTTTTATAAGAAGGAACAGGTAGGGACTTAGTCATGCCTGTACCAAAATCACTTTAGGCAGGTTCTATTGTATATGCAAATGTACAAAAAATCCTCAAAATATGCATTTAAATACGCTTAAAATGAATACACGTGCACAGTAAATAGTATGCACTTAAATATTTTTTCACTTGCTTAAAAAGAGAATGTCCTGCATCTTAAAACGAAAACAGCTTTTTATTATTATTATCTAGCTGAGCAGGCATATTTGATATAAACTGATATGCTTCATACAGGATATTTTTTTTATTTAAGTATGAAGCAACGTGACTATTAATGTTCTTAACACAATTAAGCTTTGTCCTCTTTCATTTAATAGAATTTTTAAGGTCGAAAAGGTTCTTTTCATATTTACTGAAGTTACTGGACAATATTTTTATAAAGTTTTAAGCATAGTTTATCCATAATAGATTGTTACCAACATACATAACTGATAGTTAACTACGTGGAATTTTACCTCATATAAGTACTCGATCTACTGAATTTAACCTTAAGTCAACTATCAATCTAGCATAATATAACTAAAGTCATCGAACTCCCTGGTAAAAACAGTGATTTTTTCAGCCATGTATGAAACCTTTTTTGACGCCTTAAGGCATAATTGAACATATAAAAGCCATTTTTCCTAATTAAATGAGAATGAGCAAAAATTGTCATATCGCTCCGGGACAAAAATTCCAATGAAACCATGTCCAAAGTTACCGAAAACCCTTAAAATACGTATTTATCCTGAGAATTGTTTTTATGCACTGATGATAAAAAAGGGTTAAAATATGCAACTGCATATATATATATATATAACCCGGGTTCTATTTATTAGTAAATATATAGCCAAATAACTAATTTTATCAAATCATGATATAAGAATACAAGACTATTCAAAAAATTGCGTAATGGCATGGTGAGTCTATATACATCATTAATTCTTCACGACACACATCATTACTTCTTTAATGTTCTCGTGGCAAAACTTTGATTTTGCACTTCGAAATGGGGACTAAAGTCAGAACATTTTTGATTGACGACCACTTTTCTTTGGGACATAGTTTGCGCGATGAGCATTGGTTCATGAAATTGGCGTATTTAGAAGAAAATTTAAAAATGTGAACGACTTAAATCTATCACTTCAAGGAAAATCATCGACTGCTTCTAAAACCAGCGACAAAGTATAAGCGTTTAAAAGGAAAACAGTTTTGAGCAGAATCAAAATAGTTTAAATTATTAAAAAAAAGTTTAAGTAAAATGTTTCAGAAGGGTAATGTGGGCCTCATTAAAAATACATTAAATCTAACATACTTGATTCAGGAATAGAGATTTTCGTATCAAGAATATTTTGGTAGCGCTTAGTTGTATTTATGTGTTGATAAAAGCAATTGTACGCATGGTTTCATAAAAAAATATGCTTTTAAATATCAACATTTCGTGTACTTAATGTTTAAAAATGCTTTAACTTACACTTGCATGGAGGGAATGACGACATTGGCATCCATCGTCCGCCTACACACTTCAGAACAATTTCTTCGTTTTCGCGATTTTCGAAGGAATGACCAGGTAAACAGCGACCCGTGCATTCTCTGAAAAACCAAATCAAACTTTATTCAGTGTCTTCCAAAAAACTGTTGTATTTCCAAGATGTTAGATATTCCTACACTGTTAAGGGAACAGGGCCGTGCTTACGATGTTAGTGGTCCTTGGAAAAGCAGAATTTAGCGGCCCTTTTTTATATTTGGCATAACACAACGACAAAAGGATTGACCAGGGATTAGCATTATAAAAAGAAAGTCCTTCACTGGTCTAAACGCTGTAGGTAAAGATAGAGGGAAGATAATTTACCTAAATTAAAAATACGCCATAAAAATTAAACAAAATACTAATCATTGTAATTTATTATTACCTTAATTATTATAATTATAACGAATTAATGAAAAGCTAATTCAATGAACGAAGTTATTATACTATTAGAATGTACGAAGTAATTTTTCTAGCCTTTTGTGCAGCCAAGTGTCAGAAACCAGGGGTCTCTGCAGTGGTCATATGGCCACCACAATAAATACGATAACCTACATAGGCTAACGCATTTGACTAATAACACAACACGTATGTATTTCGACCACCATTTAGAAGTTGCATTATGGGAAGTATGACGTCACAAGCAAAAGGCTAATCCACCAAATACTCTGTCGAAGGTACATGGGGCTGCTAACAACATGTTTTGGTACTTGCACTACAATTGTTTGGCTGCCCTGGGCGGCGACCCAGTTCGCCCATCCCTAAGGACGGCCCTGTAAGGGAATTGAAACGAAATACACCCAGAAAACTACTGAATACGAAGAAAGGAATGATGATTAATTTTATCGAAGTGATCACATCTGAGTTCGTGACGAAAGACGAGGAAAAGAATGCTCAGATACGAGGGCGAATCAGAAAGTCTTTGCCCCTATTTTTTATTAACCAAAATAAGGTACCTACAGGTAATTACAAATATACGTACTATTCTACGTACCTTACACTATTTTTCCACATAGTCCCCACACCGGTTCAGACATTTGTCCCATCGCAGCACTAAATTTAAGATGCCCCTGTGGTAGAATTCGTCCGGCTGACTGTGGAACCACCGTTGGACTGCTGTCTTGGCTTCATCGTTGCACGTGAATCGCTGTCCTGCCAGGAACTTCTTCAGCGGACCGAAAACGTGGAAATCACTAGGGGCGAGGTCCGGACTGTATGGTGGGTGGTCCAGACTCTCCCAGTGAAATGACCGGAGCTTGTCGGCGGTTCTGATTGCATACAGTCCGGACCTCGCCCCCTAGTGATTTCCACGTTTTCGGTCCGCTGAAGAAGTTCCTGGCAGGACAGCGATTCACGTGCAACGATGAAGCCAAGACAGCAGTCCGACGGTGGTTCCACAGTCAGCCGGACGAATTCTACCACAGGGGCATCTCAAATTTAGTGCTGCGATGGGACAAATGTCTGAACCGGTGTGGGGACTATGTGGAAAAATAGTGTAAGGTACGTAGAATAGTACGTATATTTGTAATTACCTGTATGTACCTTATTTTGGCTAATAAAAAATAGGAGCAAAGACTTTCTGATTCGCCCTCGTATTTAGAAAAAATGGGAGAAGTTAGGGAGCTCAAGAGAATGACGAGAAATAACACAAGAGAATAAAAAGTGGGATGCCTTAGGAAAGGATGGCTGGTTGGACTGGAAGAACTTCAATATATGTTTATCTACAGGCGTAGAGTTATATGGGCTCGGGGCCCCAATCCCCCCAATAATTTAAAATAAATTGCAATTTTACATATATTGTAATGTAATAAATGTATTTCATGTGTACTTTAGCCTCTTGCCCCGTTAACTTTGAAAACTCATCGTTACTGTGTTTGTCAGACCAATATTGGCCTCACAAGTCTATATTGTATATCTCTAAATGAGAGACATTTGCTGTTGGGTATGCTGGTTAAGAGCGGGAAGGGTAGACATGGAATCAAGTATGTTTTTGGGGATAACTCTTGATGCATTAGTTTTATTTGTATGTGCATACGATGAACATAATTTTATAGGTTAACCCAAAGAGAAGTCTGTTGGTTTAATGGGAGCATGTTAATAATTATTCGCATAATTAGTTTTATATAGGGATGATTAAGCGCCATGTATACTGCTTGTGACTTTGAATATGTCCAGCCTATAAATAACATATATTGAATATATGGGAGATAATAAGATCCTATATATGATGTACTAGTATTGGTAATTCGCACTGGTTAAAAACCTTTCCTTTTAGACGCAGAAGAAATTTCCTCTCTCTTCAGGATAAAACTATTTTTTCTGAATATACTTCAGTAAAGTTTATTACATCTATGCGGTTAAACTTACTTTTTAGATGCTGAAGGAATTTCCTCTTCAGGATAAAACTTTTTTCCAAATATACTAAAGTAAAGTTTAATACATCTGTGGTGTTCCATCACAATGAGGCCTTCCATCGATGTCAGTTGCCCAAATTATGCACAAGGCGACCATAATTGAACTGACACTACTTAAAGCCATTTATAGCTCGATTTAACGATCAGAATGCTGCCAAATTTTGATAGGGGAACCAATGAAGAAATGGATAAGGATGTGTTGAACAAAATTTAAAGTCGCCGATAGGGGAATAATGGTGCTGTATAATGTAAAAAATAAAATAAAAAAAAATAAATAAATAAAGGGCTCAGATGTACTGGTATATATTAACCATTTTTTCATCATATTTTAACAGTGTAGGGACAAGGAAGATTAAACCGGATTGGAAATCAATTTTTATGTTTTGCACTTGATAATACAGTGAAATCCCTGAGTAGCGGACATTCGCCGGAGAGGAAATTTGTCCGTAAAAGAGGGATGACCGTACTACAGGAGGGTCATTCTTATGTATCTAAAGATTACATCCCAATCATTTAAATACTTAATTTCGAAACTTGTATAAGTTGAGCACATAAAACAAATTTAAGATAACGAACATAAGCATTTGTTGAATATAATAAGTAAATTTACAACAAAACGTTAAATATTAAAATTTATTTACCTAAGAAAAAATTGACTGATGGCTGAATGATGGGTTTTACTCACCAGTCCTCCTCCTATGATATGTATTTTTAATTGCGAGATTAAATCCATCACTTTTTTGTCTTTACGCTCACGGGTCCTGTGCGGTAGTCGAGTGAACGATACTAAATTTGAACCGGCGATAATTTCGGGTTGGCGATTGTTTATTAGTGTCGCGTAGATTATCACTGTGATTTATTTATAATCAAAGTTTTTATTAAGCAATAATTATCAAAGTTTTTATTAAGCAATAATTATCAAAGTTTTTATTAAGCAATAATTATTTGAATCAGCGAGTCCGAGTCAATTGCCACCAGTAGCGTAGCAACTCAAAACTCACATTGGAGAGGGTGCTGCACAAGTGGCTTTAAAGAAGATTATGTGGTGAGGACTTAACGAAAATGTGCTTCGATAAATAAAGGCAAATAAATAAATAGCGGCAATCAGTGGCGTAATAAAGGGGCTCCCCTGAGCCCCCATTAATACGCCACTGATTCCCGTCCTTTGTTAATGTGAGGGGAAATTCTCCTTAGCTCTTATCCTGTTTATCCTTAGTTCCCTGTTATCAGAAACGCTTATAGTGAAGGCCGAAGTTCAAGCATATTTTGACCGTACAGATATTTTAGTCTAATGGAATGAAGCATGAAAACAGTGACCGCGTCCGTATCTGAGGGTGACGGCTAAGCAGGGGTTTGAAATATTATTATAAATCAGTTTCTGCCGGGGAATATTTATCTGACCGTAAAAACAGGGTGTCTGTTAAGAGAGGCTTCATTGTACAGCAATATACAGTTTAAATTCAATGTACTAATCATTATTTCTAATTAAATTTTTTATTATATTTTAAATTATTATTAAATTCAATGTATTAATCATCGTACGTGCCGATATGCAAGAGTTATTAATTACAAAATGGTTTTTCCATACAACAATGTATTAATGATGTTGTGAGGATATATATTATAGGTAAACCGGATCTACGTGTATAGATTGTAAAATGACTATGACCTACCTTTCATTGCGACTGTACCAACACTTTATAGAACCAAGTTTTGGGCCCCGTATATCTGGACAGGACACGGCTAAGAGAGTGAAAATAGAAATAAACCATAGAGAACACATTTAGGTGATAAATCTGTAATAAGTATTAAATGGTAAAATTTCAAATGATTTGTTATTAAAACAATGGTTAATCGTCACAATTTTTTTTTATGTAAGGTAAATAAAATCGAAATTTGTATACCCTTTTTAGCTCGAATTTTTTTGTGAGGGAGCGTTCCACCAATGCTGTTAGACGACACATTATTCCATCCGTTTATGTGAACTGTAACAGAGAACATATAATTGTAATCACTTTTTTTGCAACCTATAGTACTTCGTCACATTCAACCACATAAAATGGAATCTAACTCGACCACCGGATAAGTTGGTATTTTGGATAACTCGACAGCTCCTAAAATTTTGTTTGGTTTAATACAGTGGATTCTAAAGTACGTTTCGATGAATCCTAGGATACAAGGATAGCGATGACTCACCAAGGGTTCCGTAAGCAATTTGTAACCAACAATTCCGCCAAATAACAATAATTTGTCGCCAACAATTCCGAGAAAAACTGTGAGTGAGTGAATTATGCAAGAAGTGTAATGGGAAAGGTGGCCGCCGAATGGGGCAGCGCTGTATTCCCAGACAGGCTTTTGTCACATAAAATGACGACCAGTGGACCGAGAAGGGACACTGGGGGGGAGGGAGCATTGCAGGGGATTGTCGATCGAAACAGGCGTACAGAGACGCACAGCTCACATGATTGTCGTCATTCAACGTCGACCGGAGGCCATCCACGATCAGTCCGCCCCGAAGAGCGGCCGAAATAGATGGATGGCGCGGAAGAACACCCCGGGCCGGCCGGTACTCCTACAGGAGACCACCGGACACCGTTGAGTGGGTGAGGTGCCGCGAGCGGCAGCGAACAGGCGTAAAACATTCCCCGCAACCAGGGCGCACGAGACCAGAACAATCCGGACAGGCATTACATACCAAATTATCATCCACTGTTTGCGAAAGCTGGCCCCCAAGCGATCGCAGCGGACGAAGACAATGACGAACGCCCGTCATGGACAGAAGGCCAAGCACGGCCCTAGCGACGAAGTCCGAATTACGAGGGAGGGCGGAGTCCGGTCCCAGAATAGCAGAAGCAGGCATCCATCCAACTCCGCCCGGCGGCCAAAGTGAATATCCCAAGCACTCCGTCTTAAGCGAGCTGGAACCAACACCCGCCAGCCCGGACAGCAGAGAACAGACATCCGCACACCACCAGAGCTGAGACCGAACTCCTCCGAGAAAAACTAACCTCTAATTTTCCCCCATGACAACCACTTAGAGCTAACTAGCCATCACCAGTATCCAGCAACAATAGAAAAGTATTATTTACCTTTTACACTGCTATATTTATCCTTCATTTTTATGTTTCTGTCCAAGTAGTGATAAATAATTTTCCTTTAGATTATCCTTAAATATTTATGAAGGGTTTCCGTGGCTAGGCAGGTTATAAGAAGAGGGTTCCGTGGTTAGGCACGTGGTATGACGGTGGTTCCGTAGTTATAGAAAATTTGGAAAGAGGGTTCCGTGGATAGGCACGTGGTAGGACGAGGGTTCCGTTAGTAGACATGTGGTAAAAGGGCTCTGTAGTTATACATGTGGTAGAAAAATGGTTAAGTGACTAGGCATGTGGTAAGAAGTGGGTTTCGTGGCTAGACGTGTTATAAAAAAAGGCTTCAGTAGATTAATAAGTTTCAGAATTATTGGTCAAATGCATTGTGCTGTGGAGAAAATATTCACTTTTTCTATATCCCAAAACGGATAGTTGCTTAAGCCAATAAAAATTCCTTTACGTTTTCAGATGGTTTGCATTCAATGAAAGAAACAAAAACAAACTAAAATTCAGGACTTTATTAAATAAATATATAAACAATATTTACTGTAAACAATTTAAGTGTTTTTATGCACAACAGTGGGGGCTGACTCGCTACGAAATTTAATTTAAACAAAAGAAGAAAAAATACATAGAACGCCTGTATTAAAGTAAGCCAATGGTGTGGAATTAATATTTTTGTTCTCAGAGATTCAAAGTAATTGCGGAGTTTTTTAACTTTTTTTTTGGCAGCCAATTTTCCTCTACGTCGATAACTCGACATCCGCATATTGTTTGAGTTTCACGACGTATAGATAGTAAAGGTCAGGCTGCGCCGAGATACGTGCGTAATTCAACATAAACCGCTTACGTAGCAACGTGTTGATTCATCGAGACTCGAGTATACATATATATCCATCGCTGACTGAAAGTTCCTCCACTTATGTATATTTTGAGCAATTTTCACTATGTCTCTCTTCAACCTGCTTCCTTATTCCATCTATCCTCTTGTTTTCTAACGTTTCCCTGGCCTTTGAGAAACTTGGTCTTCTCCTGGCGATAGGTTCAGCCCATCGACATTTCAGATTTTTTGCTTTAGCAGTGGTGATCCTGATCCCTGTTTGATGTCAGCCAAGCGCTGTTTTTCGATCTTCCTACTTATTTTAAGACATATCTGTATACTCTCTTGATTATTTGTCGTCTACGAATCATTTTTTCGTCAAACAGTCCCTGATCCACAAGAAAGAACTGACAATGCGCATTGATTGAAAACCATTTTCTTCAAACTCAAGTGCAGTTTCCTTTTCAGAATAAAACTATATTTCTTAAATGTACCACAGCCGTGAGTTGCTTCGTGTGTGCTTTATGGCTCAAGAGCAACAAAGGTCGTGCTGCGGCAGGACCTACGGTTTTCCAAGGATTCCGAACCTCTTGAGGCTACAATGACCAGTTAATCGGTAAGTGTTATTTTGGAAGGGATTGGGGTGGGGAGCGTCAGAATTTAAACCCGGATTCACGGCGCGTTAAACCGGGTTTTGTTGATTTTATCGATTAATACGTACGTGAATTCAATCAAAGTTGATTTCTAACTGAAATTCTATTTGTAGCTACAGATTAATGACAAAACGTTACAGTTAAATTGAAACTTGAAGAGAGCAAACGTTAAATAGAGTTTGATATGCCACTGGACTCGATGTTACTCACAAGGGGAATCCATGGTGGGTGCCCTGGATCAATAAGCCCTGGAAGGACTTATTGATGAAAGTGATATCTCAGAAGCAAATGAAAACCTTGGTAAGACAATAGTTGATGCTGCTGGGGAAATTGGTGGTGTAACCTGTAAAAAGCACAATAGCAAATTATCTGAGAAGACGAAACAGCTCATGAAAAGGCGAAGAGATATGAAGGTGGACAATTGAAATACCACTCTCCAAATGCTTTCCACACAAGTCTATCCTGGGCCATTCGTTTCCACGTCACCCCAACCTCTTTTCTTATTTCATCCACCCATCTAGTTTGAGGACGTTTTCTAGGTCTTCGGTGGTCTCTTGGAATCCAGTTCAGAATTTCTGTTGTCCATCGTTGATCAGTTCTTCTTACAGCCAATTACCCACAGCCCATCGCCATTTCAGTCCTTTATTTTTTAACAATGATGTCGTCTACTCTGGTTGCTCCTGCACCCAAGTGTTCCTTTTGAATCTCTCTAGTTATTCAAGCATGCACCTCTCCATGCTCCTTTGCGTTGTCTGTAACTTTCGTATTGCCAATATGTTGGGACTCCATGTCTCTGATCCATAAGAGAGGACTGGCAATACACACTGGTTGAAGACCTTTCTTTTTAGACACAAAGGCAATTTCCCCTTCAGGATAAAACTGTTTCTTCCAAATGCACTCCAGCCAAGTTTAATACGTCTGTTGAGTTCTTTCATAATGTTGCCATCCATTGAAATCAGCTGGCCAAGGTAAATATATGAATCAGCAATTTCTAGCTCAGTGTTGTCAACTTGTATTTTTGTTTCCTCTACAAAATTATTGAACATGATCTTAGTTTTTTGTAGGTTCATCTTGAGTCCAACTTCTTCACTTCTAGTTGAGAGCTCTTGTACCATGTCTTGGAGTTCCAATGGGTCCGTTGAAAAAATAACAATGTCATCAGCAAACCGCAGATGATTTAAATATTCACCATTTATTTTTATTCCCTTGTTATTCCAATTTATCAGCTGAAAAATCATCTGTAAAGCAGAAGTAAAAAGTTTTGGAGAAATGGTATCTCCCTGCCTCACCCCTTTGCCAAGTTTGATAGTTTTGGTATCTTTATGTAACCGAAATTTTGCACTTGCATTTTTATACACACGTTTCACCATGTCAATGTACACATCCTCAATGTCTGTTGATCTTAAAGAGTTGATGACTGCTGATGTTTTTATAGAGTCAAAGGCCTTCTCATAGTCAATAAATGCAACACACAATGGAAGTTCATATTCATGTGTTCTTTCAATTAATTCTCTTAATACTTGAATATGGTCCACTGTACTGAATCCACTTCGAAATCCAGCTTGTTCTCTTGGTTGAGCTGCATCTAATTTTTCTACAGGCGATGTGTTAGAACTTTTGTGAAGATTTTATAAATAGCAGGTAACAAGCTAATTGGTCGGTAATTTTTCAAATCCTCTTTATCACCTTTTTTATGCAAAAGAATTACTGTTGCAGAATCCCATTGGTTTGGTATGTTACCGCTGTTAAGACATTTGGTAAAGAATTTTGCAAGTATGTCTTCTACATATTCTCCAGCTTCTTTTAGGATATCTAATGTAATACCATCATCACCAGGGGCTCTTCCTTTCTTCATATTTTTTATTGCAAATGAAACTTCTTCTTTTAAGATTTTAGGAGCTGTTCCTTCGACTATTTCAATGTCTTCGTTTAATCCACTGTTACTTTCGTATAGATTTTTGTAGAATTCTTCAACTCTTCTAAGTATTTCTTCCCTATTTCTTGTTACGGTGCCATCCTCTCCTTTTAATGCAATGATGTGTTTCTTCCCAACAGATAAACTTCCTTTAACAACCCTAAGGCTCTTGTTATTTTCAATGGCTTTCCTTACTAGCTCACAGTTGAATTTTCTTATGTCTTCTTTCATGCTTTTGCGCAGAGTTTTACAAAGTTCTATGTACTCAATCCTGGAACTGGTATTTCGATTGTCCACCTTCATATCTCTTCGCCTTTTCATGAGCTGTTTCGTCTTCTCAGATAATTTGCTATTGTGCTTTTTACAGGTTACACCACCAATTTCCCCAGCAGTTTCAACTATTGTCTTAACAATGTTTTCATTTGCTTCTGAGATATCACTTTCATCAATAAGTCCTTCCAGTGCAGAAAAGCGATTTTTTAATTCCAACTTGAATGCCTCGGTATTTACTTTCAGTTTCATTAGATCCACCCTCTTACTTACTTGTTTCCTAATGAGCTTCTGTCGTTCTAATTTAGTATTTAAGTGCACTTTACATCTCACCATTCGATGATCACTTCCAGTATTAAATCTGTTCAGTACACTGCAATCTTCAATAATTGATTTCTTGTTTGCCAGGATATAGTCAATTTCACTAGTTCCCCCATTTGGGTGTTTCCATGTCCATTTTCTTTGCGGTTTCTTCTTAAAAAATGAATTCATGATGCTAAGGTTTTCAGCTTCTGCAAATTCGATGAGTTGATCGCCACGTTCATTCCTTTCCCCATATCCGTATTTACCAACCGATGTCTCTCCTTGTTCCTGTTGTCCAATTCTTGCATTGAAATCCCCCATGATGAGCTTGATATGTTGTTTCCCTTTGGTGTGTAACTCTTTGATTTCTTCATAAAATTCTTCAACCTCTTCGTCGGTATGGCTTGATGTTGGTGCATATACCTGTACTATTTGAAGTTGGTATCGCTGGGTTAGTTGAACAACAAGCCTCGCTGCTCGATCTGATGTACTTTCAACTTCCAGAAGACAGTCTTTAATTCTTTTGTTGATTAAGAAGCCAACACCACTTGTTCTTCCAGTTTCCGTTCCTCTATAGTAAAACAAATGTCCGCTTTTCAGTTCCACCAACTCTTCACCTTTTCTTCTAATTTCACTGAGTCCTACAATGTCCCATTTGATCTTGTCTAGTTCCTCTTCCAATTCCTGAAGTTTTGCTTCAGAAGCAAGGGATCGTCCATTAAACGTAGCCAAGGTCAATAACAAACGGCAGCCTGGGCCATTCCAGTGATTCTTAGCACCCCCTGCTTTCATGCCACACTGACCGCTGCCTTGATCAGGAGCACTCCAGCACCTGGAGACTAGGGGCCATGGTTTCTGGTGTGTCAACATAATGGAGGAATTAGCCATAATTTCACCACGCTGGCTAGACGGGTTGGTGAATTAGCCCTCCCCTTCCGCCTTTCTATCCGTGTAGCAAATATTAATTTGCCACATAAATAGAAAGCTCAGCCTGCACCACTTGAAGGCGGGGTAGGACACTAGGTTACTGGCCTGGCCGGTTCCACACATCGTCACATACGTTCAGTGTGTGGGTCGCCTTCCAGTTAGATACCAACCCTTTTGCAGGCCTTTATTGGCCATAATAATGGCCAAAATAATGGCCTTTGCAGGCCATTATTATATACACTTAATTTTTTAATCACATTATTTAATAATCATAAGAATTTAACAAACGCTTAACTTAATTATTTTATTTCAATTTCTCATTTTTAATCAATTTATTTATCATATTTAATATAAATAGTTTACTATAATATGAGTATTTCCGAGCCTTTTCTACGCGCTACTAAATAACGGAACTAAGTAAATCGAAGTTGGATTAAATCAGGCCAACTTACCGGCAGAGACACAAAATCCAATCAAAACTACACGAGTTCTACTTGAAGGATGATTCAAGTATTGCCCAAACAGCCAATGGAAGGCCTTCGTTTTCAGGTGTTGGGCGACCACCGCACAGCTTGATGAAGGTTGCCAACCATGTCGCCCATATTAAAATCTAATCGATACCAAAATATTCAGCGCTAAAGTGCCAATTGTGCATATGTTAAAGTATTGCAATAGTGTGCGGTAGGAAGTTTTCAGAATTATGCTATCAACGTGAATGTTATGCTGTTTTCGCATAGAAACGTCTTAATTTGTCATTTTTCTCATTGGAAGGTGGGATTCTATTAAAAATAATAGTTAATAAAATTGTTAATATTGTAATAAATATATAAAATTGTTAATAAAATACTCTAAAAATTTTGTATTAAATTGAGGGAATTTTTAAAAGAAATAAATTCACAAATATTATAATATAATATATAGGTGATGTTGCTTGTTTGTGCGCCGCTCATCTATCACACCCAGAATATTCTCCCCTGGTATTTATTATTAGTTAGTCTATTTTGTCAATAAATTGATGACCTGCGTCACAAAGTGTCAAGTCCCGATTCTTCCTAATCTTACTCGTTCATAATGACGCCGTCCGCAAGCTATGATAAGCCACTACCGCGTTTGATGGGATAAGTAGCAATACCTTTCGGATTTCGCGTTTAATATAGGGGCGGACCTGACCGCCGGCCAGTCGGCCCCTGAACCGGTGCGCCTTCATGGGTGACGACCCTCACCTCCAAACGAGCAAGGACTCGCGCTCTCCGATAATCCAAGCTATGAGCTTTTGAGAGGACCCAGTCCACCCCTGCTTTAATATCAAACAACTACGACGTTGAACGCCTCAAAGTAAACGAAATATGAGCTACTCCATTCTATAAAAACGACTTGCAAAAAACGTTTCTATAACATAATAAATTTTGAAATCATGGGCTCTTATACAGGGTGATCGAAAACTCCCGCACATCAGTGGAAATGGATTTTTTAAAATACTTTAACGAACGCTATATACAAAATAAAGTTATTGGAAATGAAGTATAGAATATGGCCTTTAAGGTTATAGGATTAGTTTCACCTAATTATAATATATATTAAGAGTTGCCACCTCTTCCACGAATACAAAAACATACTCTTTTTACCAGATTTGATGCCACCCCATGTAGATGCAAAATGGAAATTTCAACAGCCGCTGCTGTAATGTTAATTTTAAGTTCTTTGAATGTCTTTGTTTTGCTTTTATAAACAATATCTTTAAGATAATCCTAGAAGAAATAACCTGAAAGTGACAAATCGAGTGACCTGGGGGCCAGAAGCCTTTAGAAATGAGTCCGTCACCAATCTTATTAGGATTTTTCAGTTCGTGGACAGTTCTTCCTGAATTGTTAATTTAATAAGACATTTTCCAGGCGAACGTTGCAACGTAGTCTCTACGTCAGCCTGTTTGACGCCGCTCAAAATGAAGGGCCTTTCTCTCCTATGTCTGCAATAGAACCAGTTTCTCGAAAACGCTGCACTAACTTCATAATTTTTGATTAGTCAGGCACTTTTGAGGACTGGTAATTGTTCTCAGA
>QLNU02003225.1:33539550-33562131 GCA_006491805.2 Dysdera silvatica | reverse complement strand
AGGTGTAATTGAAGGAGAAGCAATGGGGAAGAGTTTTAACAGATTTTTCCAAGCCCCACTAAAACTTGGGGTTGATTTATGGTCGTTCACAAGTGATGCACCAAATCTGTGGATGTAAAACGCTTCTAAGAAGTCAAGTTCAATGACCGAAAAAGGTTGTCAAATGACCATTGCTTCTTTAAAGTTGAATTGATGGTCATTATTCCAACAATGAACTACAATGGATGATTTTTGAAACTAAGCATTGGTGACATATCTTTGGTGTTCTTTTATACGATGTCGTAGGGCCCGCTTGGTCTGTCCCACATATGATAAATGGCATTGGCAAAACACACGATATATACCCTAGCGTGGTAGCATCGGGATGGTGTCTTTAAGGTGAGAGGGCCGAATTTTGTTATATGGTGAGAAGATAACTCGAAAGTTGGCTCTGCGAAGTATGTTTGCCACTGTCGCACTGATTTTAGGAAAGAACGGAAGGATGACTGTGCCCGAAAACTCAACTGTAGAACTACTGTTGAGAGTGGAGCGGTGAGTGAGTTTGGTGAGTTTAGAAAGCGCGTTGTCGATGATGCTAGGACTATAGCCTCTGTCCACGGCGATGGTTTTTAAAATGTTAATTTCTTCTGTAAATGCTGACTCAGTAGAGCAAATATCTAAGGCGCGAAATACAAAGGTGTAGAATGCCGCCATTTTTTGTTGAAGAGGATGGCAAGAATTTCGATGTGGGGACAAAGGGACAGCGAAAGACTTCCGGTATACAGATGTCTCGAATTGATGACCAACTTTTTTATTAAAACGTTCAGAAAGTGAAGAGACCTTTCTGACTCAACTTCAATAGAAAATTCGAAATAACCATCAATTTAGTTGATGGTGGGTAGAATCGAGTTGATTTGGTCTGGTGAACCATTCCAAATGAAGAAAATACCATCGACATAGCGGATCCAAAATTCAAACGTAATTTAAGAAAACATGTTGGTTTCAAAGTAATGATTGTAAATATCACACAGTAATAGGATAAGGGATTCCCCAGTGCCAACCCTTCGGTTTGTTGAAAATGTTGACCATTGAAGATGAAAAAGTTACAGTTTACACAAAAAGAGGTCAATGATATTAGTTCATCAATCTCAGGTTGCGCGAAATGAAATTCGGTTAAGCGGCATCGTATCATTCAAGACATTCAAGGGCGCCATCTACAGGAATATTGGTGAACATCGATTTGATATCCAGCGAAGCTATGGTACGGTTCGCAGGTGAGAATTGATGAAGTTTAGAAATGAAATCAATGGAATTTTTGACGGTAAAAGAATTGGCAGATGACAAAGGAGCAAAGATAGAGACGAGAAATTTTGCAAGTTTGTATGGAACAGAGCCAATACAAGAAATGATCGGACGGAAAGGAATGCTAGGTTTATGTACTTTTGGAAGGGCATAAAACCGGGCAGGAATTGCGTGCGATATGGTGAGAGAATTTTTCTGGCGACGATTAAGAAGTACAGATGATTTGATGAGATTATTATACTTGGTTCGGAGTCGTTCAGAGGGATCTTTCGAAATGTGTTTGTAAGGACCTGAATCTAGGACCTTAGCTGACCCGTCGAGATATTGTTGTTTGGTTAAAACAACTATTTGGCCCCCTTTATCGGCTTTGGTAATGCATAGATTGTCATTACGTAATAATTCGTTCAAGGTTACTTTCTCAGGTTTAGGCATATTAGGAACGAGATTGGAGCGCAAGTTAGATTGAATCGAATGGCTGATAAGATGGCGGAGAGTTTCTTTTTGTGACGGACAAATTTTGCCAAATTTAAACGTCGATTCAATTGGTGAAAGTAAGGCCGGAATGGAAGGGCGACAAGACTGAGCAAAATTGAAGTTATAGGAAAGTGCCCGGTGTTGAACATCAGAAAGTGGGATATCGGTGATATTGACGATGTTGCCGGCGATGTTAGGTTTCCGGGCAGGCAGGAGGTGAATTTGAACCAAACAGTTTAGAAAATTTTTTTTCATGGATACGTTTGTGATTGTCAGAAACTTTTTGGGCGCCATCCCAAGAACGCCGATCCAGCACGTTGCAACGTTGCGTTTCTTGCAAAGAATTGTAAAAATTTCAACCTGTAGGTCTTTCTTTTAAAGATACCACTTCAAACAGTTCTTCTTTGGTGTTGTAATCTTGAAAAATCATCCAGATAAAAACTAGTATCTAAGCTGTGCCCCTGATGTCTGTAGACTCATCTAGTTGGAAGGAAAAAGCAACGCAATTCACCACATCTTTTAATACCTGTTCTCTTATGTTTTTGGACAAGTTTTCCATTCGCCATGACCGTATTTCTTAAAAGTTAAAGATGTCTGATAACAGCTGTGATCTCGCTTTGAATTTTAAATCCTTCAAAAAGACTATCTTCTATTTCGAGGAAACATTCTTTTGAAAACTCTCCTTTACTGAAAGGTTTGTAATTTTTAATGATTAGATTGCTCACCTTTAATGATGAAATGGTTTCACTGTTAGAATGTGATCTGGGTTTTACCAGTAATCGTTGCTGAGCAGCTAGTTTAGATTTCAGTTCTTTTAACTTAAGTTTACGAATTTCATTTTTGATTGGAAAATCACAGTCAAATTTACAACGATGGAGAGCATTATAATGACGTTCCAGGTTGCTTTTTTTTGGCAAAGATACTGTGGCGTTGCAAAATAAGCAACAACATTTGTCTTTAACCATCATAAAGAAATACTCCATTTCCCATGCACCGTGGGAATGGTGAGTTTTGGTCTTCCTATGGATAGTCATTTTTTGCTACATTTTTATAACAATACGAAGAACTACAAAATTATTGACGTTTCCGTAACACCGAGATCATCATTAAACTATTTCCTGCCCTGCAGTGGCGCAGTGTGGTAACGCGTTCGCCTAGTACGCCGTTAATCCGGGTTCGACTCCCAACAGTGCAAAGAACGCTTACTCAGAGATCTCATAAAGATCGCACTGCTCACTGTAGTCCGGGGTTTGGTTCCCTAGGCCTTAAGAGGTTCGGATTCCTCGGAAAACTAGCTAGTAGGTCCCGGCGCAGCATGACCACTGTAGTCTTTGAGCCGTAAAACCACAAACAAAAAATGTCCTCTTACTCTGCGCGACAGACTAACTAAAAAATCCCTACTTGGCAAGGACAAATATCCCTCATTATCTCGTAACGGCGTGACGCATACCCTACCTAAGACTAAAGGTCAAAATATCCCTTTAAAAGGAATACATTCCCTGCAGAGGAAGCGGAAGTCCCGATAGACGGATAGGCGCCAAACATCCTATCGCCAATAAAATTTCCTGGCGCCAATAGATTAAAAATGTTTTACGACAGCAGGTTAAGGAATAAAAAAATGAAAATATGATGCGATCTACCAAAATCCATCCCGCGATCGACCGGTCGATCATGATCGACCTGTTGGCCACCCCTAGTGTAGACAGTCCCTTTAATTTATGTCGTTGATAATGAGCGTAGAGGGCCAAAAATTTCCTTGAGCTTGCGAAATTAAAATATAGAAACTATAGTTGTAACGTTATTAAAAACGTTCCACTTGAAAGTTGAAATAATAACACGTCAATGAAAACGCTGCCATGCAGGAAAAAGCTCTATATAATGCAATCCAACGAAAGGTATACTATGAAAATCGGTTATAACGACCTTCAAGGGACCGTGCAAATTCAGTCGTTATAAACGATATCTTTTTAAAATCACAGTAGCCTATAGTATAATACACTCTAGAGTTTTATAAATTATTTTGATAGTAAAAAGTAGTAAACGTTTAGGTTTCAAAATTAAATTAAAATATATTTAATTATAATGAATTTAATTTCCGTCTATATTAAATTATATTTATAGCCACACTAAATACATAGCATTTTTTATTTTTTTGAAATGAAAAATTCAAGAAAACACTAAATTGTAGAAAACAAATCTAATGAATAATATTATATTATACTAATGACTTTCGAACAGTGCCGGTTTGAGAGTTTTATGGGCCCCTGGAGGATGTCCCTCGTGATATTCAATTAATAAAACACACTTGTGTTTTTTTGAGCTTCATTATCTTCATTGAGGGGGACAGGGGGACCCGTCCCCCTCAATGTTGATATTAAGTTTCTATGCGCCCCCCCCACCCACCCCCATAATTTCAAACAAAAATTTTATAATAGGTAACGTAGTTCAAAAAAATTTTTTAATCTAAGGAATGCGGTTATATTTTTTGGCGTAGTGTATTTAGTGCGAAATAAAAAAAATGCACTTTGTCATTTATTTGATATAATTATACCTAACAGACAGTTATTTCGACACTGGCGTAAGGTTTAAAAACACGACGTTTCGGGAGCCAACTGCTCCCTTTGTCAAGTGAAGGCAGAATGAAGAGTTCGTGAAAGTCCTAAGCTTATATACCCGCATGTTGGGAATCCCCATCTGACGCCATTTGGTGCGGAGCAGTTCCAGCTGGGGAAACCCCAATCGGGGAAACCCTCGCTGGGAAAGCCCCCGCACCCGACGATGTCAGATGAACACCCCCAACTCGAGGTTTTGCAAAAATCCTGTAAGGTTCTGGTAGAGGTTTTGCGACTCCTCGAACCATAGGTTTCTATACGTGGTAGGTTCCCCATACTCTACATTAGTAAAATACTCATGTATAACTTTCATTACAGCAAAATTCTAGTCGAGTATGGAGAACGAGCAAAGCTTTTATTTACCGACACTCACAGTCTTTGTTACGAGCTCACCACAGACGATGTTTATATCGATATGGCCCGTAAAATCAAAGAATACGACACCTCTGATTATCCTCCTGACCATTCCTTATTTAGCACTGCAAACAAAAAGATTGTAGGAAAAATGAAAGATGAGCTCATCTCTGTTCCCACTTCCTCGTTTGTTGGGTTGAGAAGTAAAATGTACAGCCCTCTCAGCGAATCGGGGGAGTAGAAAAAAGCAAAAGAGGTGGCCAGTACGATCATCAAAAAGAAACTAACGTTTCAAAAGTATAGAGAGTGTCTCCCCATGAATAAAAGAACCAGAGAAACCTCCCTCAAATTTTCGGCCAGAAAACATATAATTAGCACCATCCAGCTAAACAAAATTGCGCTATGACCTCTGGATGATAAGCGGTATATTTTACCAAATGGATGTGACACGAAGGCACATGATCACTTCCTTAACCGTACTTAGTTTGGCCTAACGGTTTGCATTTGCCGTTGATCCTCCGGATGAGACTAGGGAAAGGGCTGACATCTAGTATTTTTGGCGCAAACCCCCTCAAATTTAAGGGGAACTAAACCCCTAGGCCGCGATTCCCGTCTGAAAGGGAGGCGCTAGGTGCCATGCGTTCTCATACGCAGGCGAAAGTCCAAAATTCTCTAAAATAAAACACGACTTAAAATAAGGTTTAACATTCTTTTGCGTGCTTTATGAAATTCTTAACCAAAAAAATTTTTTTCAGGTTTTTGTTATATTTTACGTTACTAAATTGACGAATTTTATATAGATCTATTTTCCAGGCATTCCCTCTTAGAAATATGGGAGTGATGCCGATTGGCGTTTACAAGAAAAACTGGAACACAACAATATGATTTTCAGTTTCATTCTGTTTAACTTCTAGACTGAATTACAAATAATTTCGAAGTTGTTACACGTATTTATTTCGTATGGAAACAGTTATTCTGGGAGTTGAGGCTAAGTCCGACTTTGCATTTTTCGCAGATAATACGGCTTTGAGATTTACAATCAGGCAATTTACAACGAAGTCTGTCACTTATTGGAATAGGCCAGTGTCCAATCTCATCTAATCGAACATCAGAAATAGGAAAAGCTGCTGTTGGACCCCCCCTTTTTTTCTAATTGAATTTCAACTTCCTTGTTTGGACGGCCCCTCTTCCTTTTCAGTGATTCTCCAGCTAGATACAAATCTTAGCTTACTTCTGCTTTAAAATCATATAAAGAAAGGTGTTTTTCAATACCTTTCTCTTTGCAAATCTGGCGTTGCAGCAGCCATGCGTTGACTACTGTCAAATTCACAAAACGGGTCAATATGTGAAAATAATATTTCTTCGACCTTGTTGGAATATGGCAAAGTCCAAGCAAGAAGTCCAGCATATCAACCCCTCCCATATGTTTATTATAAATTTTGACTACTTGGGGACACTTCGCATCTTTTTTATCTTTCTCCTTCTTATCCCACTTTTGAACCACTCCTTCAGGTTGCCCACCAACAAATGTTGGCAAAAATTGACTGAACGATTATCGTACCACTTTAGGTAGCTAATTTCATGTCCACTAACATGAAGGACAAATTCATGGAATGCACCACGGCCTTCTTCCTTGATATCTTTGTAGGTTACCATTTTTTATGATCCTGAAACTCTGATCTGACACAACATATGCCTCTATTGGAGAAAAAAAAATTGGAGCTTAGGGGAATTGAACCAGTTCTCAAAGTATAATTTATGATGCACTTGTTCATGCACTCCAGACGCACAACGAAATTCCCACTTGCACCACAGTCAGTTTCTCCTGATAAAAGTATATCGTCAGTTTTTCCAATATATATTTCGAACCGGTAAGCAAATCCACTAACACCTGACAGAATACAGCATTTGTATTCCCATTTATGCGGTTTCCTAGGGTTATATTGTTTGAGACCACTTCGTCCGTTGAAAGTAATTATCTGCTCGTCTACACAAATATTTTCTTCAATGGGCACCGTAATATGTTTTTCATGAAGAATCTCAAATACTGGCCTAATTTTTAAAAGCTGGTCATTGGCGGCACTATCTTCTGAACTCATATTATCAACAAAATGCAAGAAACGTTTGATTTTTTCAAAACGTGATAGAGACATCACATCGGAAATCTGTGGTATTCGGGTTTTTGCAGACCAATACTGCCGTGTACTAAGAACACAAGTAAGTGCCGTTCAAACCAAAATGCCCATAAACTGCTGAATTTCACTAACACTCACAGCAAGAGAATGGTCAGGAAATTATTAAAGAAAGGGAAATTATTAAAGAATAGGAAATTATTAAACAAAAAGCAATTTAAACATATTAAATAAAAGGAGGGAGCTCAGTATGGTTTTTTTAGTGGATTTTGAACGTACCTTGCCGTGGGGTAAAAGTAGTGTGTGCGTCTATTTTGCCTTTAACCCGGGTTCGATTTTCCGTTTTTCTGCCAACCGCCACCCTTTTATGAACTTTATGTGTACGCCGAATGTGATAATATTTATAAAGTCCAAATTCGCTGGTTCATAATTTTCAAAAGGTATTTGAAAAAAGACATAATATGGATTTACTCTGGAAAAAATCATTCGTTATAAATTATTTTACTTTTTCTAGATGCAAGAATTTCGCAGTTTGATGAAAACTCCGGAAAATAGTGAAAACTCAGAAAGCATCACCCCCAATTTCCGGACAGTTCAACTTCTGAATAATTGTATATGAATAATCTGCATATGAATATTCTGAATATGAATACTCTGAATAATGTTTATAGAGCTCACGCGTGGCCTTTTTGAAACTAGAGCTCCTTTATAGATCTTTATAGGGGCCTTATTTGAAACCAGACGGCAGCCAGCCCCTGCTGGTGATGACACGACTATAGTTACCTATAGTTATAGTATACTTATACTATACTTATAGTACTACCTATAGTTATAAATGTTTTTCAATTGAATTAGGCATTTAACCAAATTAAATCAACTTTACGAGTTTTTTAGCACGGCTGTTTTTTGTTTTTTTTTACATTTCCAACATATTAAATATTTAAGGCATGAAGTCTAGTTTTATTTATATTTAGTGATAAAAAATTTTATAATAATGTTTTAAAAATTATTTAGACGAAATTTTTTCATTTTAACTACGTTTTTAATACGTTTGTAGCTCGTATATTACGTTTTTCTTAATAACATTTTCCCCAAAACATATTGAAATACACATTACTAAACCATTTGATGTAGAGTACAAAATGTTAAGCATATATATGTAATATTAAAATTTTAAAAAAGCATTTTTATAAAAGTATGAAATATTTTAAAAAAGAGATGGTATCTATTAAATAAAATTGCTGATCATTTTCTTATAAAACTACTATTATTAAAAAGTACAATAAAAGATTTTGACATGACCACTTTAAAACAAATGCTTAACATTCAAGTCGCTACTATATTTTCAACCAATGGCGTAGGAGGAAGAGGCTTAGGAGAATCAAACGCCCACCATTGGATAGCTAGCAAAATACGTTATTTTCTCATCGGCCACATCACATAATCTCCTTTAAAGTGGCTTGAGCATCCCTATAGGCATTTGAGCCCCCCCCCCGCCCCCCATGAGTTTTGGATTACTGCGCTACCGCTTTCAACTTCGACGGAAAGATTATAATTAAAAACTTTTAATAATCATGCAAAAAACTATAATTTCAATTTAATGAAAATGTGAGTTTTATATCATACGCATCACATTCCCATTATACATTATAAATACTAAATAATACTAATAATTTTAACGTACACTAGAATGAGCGATATCATTTTATATTCCTTGAAGTTTAAAACCGTAATTAGAACTAAATCATAAAATACCCAAAATCGCAGTTAAAATTTCATTTATAATTAAATTTGTAACTGCGATTTTGTGTATTTTATATTCTGTTTCATCAAAGCGCAGCGCATGGTACATTTGTGTTTAACTGCAATAAGATTGGAAATTTATTAAGCTAAATCTCAGAAAGTACGTATGCAATAGCTTTGGAAATTCTTAAATTTTCACTGAACAAAATATCTCTAAAATTTCAAAGGTTTCATTAAGCAGGTGAGCTGAATCAGTTAACACTTTCACATCTTTTTTTAATTAAACTGGAGTCTTTTGTCCCCTCAGAGTCAAAGAGAAGAAGAAATGACAGGTCTTATGCAAATTTCGATCCAAAAACGTTTAGGCTTATATTTTGCCCCCCCCTCCCCCAAACCGAACATCTTGAACACAGCTGACATGACCTTAACTTCATACTTATATTTGCCAAGTCTAACTCGCGCATTAAAGCAAAAGTTCGCTGGGGAATGAATAAAACTGAATGTTAATATTTCAACTTACTTTTCATCTGGAATGGGCTTTTTAATAACATATTCAGCTCGGCATTTTATGTCCTCCTCTTACATTTTAACAAAACAAATTAAACATGCAGTAATTTTTCACAGTAACATCATCCTAATTACGGATAGTTTTTGTTCAATGGTAGTATTTTGTGGTCCTGGAAAACGCTTAATAGAATCGCACACATTCTGATTATCGGCAGTTTCTGTTTAACGACCTTTCCTCCAACTTTTAACCTTTCTCCTTTAAACTTTAACCTTTCTCATTTAATCTTTAAACGTCGTTAGCGGGAGGATAACTGTAAATCTTTTAAGTGATAAGTATTCGGGCGAATTTTTTAAAAATAAAAACGTACTTTAATGACGAACAAGAAATGTCAACTTCTGATACACCTAATAGTGTTCCAATATTTTAGGAGAGGACAGATAATTTATTGTACATTTTGTTGAAATTTCCACAAGAGTTTCTAAAATTAATTGACAAAAAAAATTATATTATCAAGAATAGAATACCTCTCCTTTAAGCATGATTATTCATGCATTTTTATACGCTATCTTTTTTTTTCAAAATCCTTTGTTTTTCAAAAAAAATATTCAGGTTGTAACAGACTCATTCATCACTCAATAGACTTAATTTTCTAGAACAAACCTTATCAACAATTTATTTTAAAGGAAAATTTTGTTATATAATAATGACGTGGGTATGAAGTCCTAAAGGCTACGAATGAAAACAAGGTTACGGCACAGACGTTTATTGTTCGCATTAAGTTACATTCATCAAATTCCAGGTCAGCAAAATAACAATGTTTGCCAGATAACAAGTTAAAACATCCACTATAAGTTGATGCGGTTCCCCTCATTTCAGGGGAGTCCGACCTGAAATCTACGAGTTGATATTGAAGTTTGATCATCATGACAATGCCCAAGGCCTACAGGGATAATGTTTTGATAAAGGGGCCTGGGGAGCCAATTTGGAAGGCTAAAAATACCTATGCCATTGACACGTTAGTTCTTGACTTATAATTTGTTGGTCTTTATGGCGCAAGGATATGTGAGCTTCTCTATAACTGGAGAACATACGTGTCTAATTGGAGATATGAGTTTTGGCCTGTCCAGGGCAGTCTCAACAATTCATTTCGTGAGGGATAGTGCCCTGCGTGGCCTATTAGGTAAATGTGCTACATGACACTTAGATTATTGAATAGTCACCTAGCAAGAGTGTGTAAATTGGTTGCTACATCTGCCTATTTCTATTTCTTCTGCTGCCGTCCTTTGAACTACATACTTCCTGTTTTAATAGTACATTCAATCAACTTAACACAACAGTGACGTCACCGTAACCTCACGGCGAATCCTGAGGCAAATCAGGCACAAACACCGGCCCTGTTGGCTTCAGCTTTAACAAGAAATGCACTCGGCGTGTTATATTATCCCCCCCCCAGCTTCCACCATCTATTCACCAAGCGAAGGGGGAACTATTTGCTACTACACACTGCAAATAAATTTCTCTTCTAATCTCTACGAAAAAAAAATAATCAAACATCAGGTAACTTCCCTGGCTCAATATACAGAGATCCCACTGAGAATATCCTAACGTTAGGGTTTTACCATTCTCAAGGAACCTTGCGCCACAACAACGTATCAGAATAAAAATTCATCAGTTCAGAGTGTTTCCATCTCTTTCCGAGTATCCGCCTTCGAGGCCGCCAATGGGAACACCATTAATCCCTCAATTTCGGACTATTGGCCTCCAAGGCATCCACCGGGAATATCCAATTAGAAAATCCAATTTTCGTCATTAATCCGTGGATTTAAACGTTGACATTTTATTGGTAATATTAAGCTTATTCTTTTCCAGAGATTCGGATATTGTTGAATTCTTTTTGCATTTGAAATCCGGAAAATGTAGGGTGTTAACCAATCTCGGGTCATATTTAGTGATATATCCAGGTTTGTGGTCATTTCTGAACATATCCTGATGGACATTGAGAGCGAATCCCCAGAATTGGATACTAGTGAGCTGTCTTCTGTTGCTCAGTCCGGAAAAATCCAACATTACCCGAAGTTTGACATTATAGTTTGATGGTCATGGCAATACCGAAGACCTACAGGGATATTGTGCTGAGAAAAGGGCATTAGGAGCCATTTCGGAAGGTTAAAAATGCTCATGAAATTATCAGTCGTTATGGCGCAAGGATACGTAAACTTCTCTATAACTGAAGAACATATGTGTGTAATTGGAGAAATGAGTTTTGGCTTGTTCGAAGCAGTCCCGATAGTTCATTCCCTAATGAATAGTGCCCTGCGTGGCCTAACAGATAAATGTGCTGAGTGTCGCTTAAATAATTGAATAACCTTATGGCGAGAGAATTAATTGGTTGTAATAGATTTTGAATAGTGGATCAAAGTTTTGTGTTCGTTAAGTCTTACGCTTGGGCAGGGATCAGAAAAAAACTGGATTATTGACGAAAATTGTATTTTCAAATTGGATATTCCCCGTGGATGCCTTGGAGGCAGATACTCCGAAATTGAGGGATTGGTTGTATTTCCTTTGGAGATCTTGGAGGCGGATACTCCAAAATTGAGGGATTAATGGTGTTTCCCTTGGCGGCCTCGGAAGCAGATACTATGAAAAAGATGGAAACACTTTGAATTGATGAATTTTTATTCTGATCCGTTGTTGTGACGCAAGGTTCCTTGAAAAGGGTAAAACCCTAACGTTAGGATATTCATGGTAAATCTCTGTGGTTGAGCCAGGGAAGTTATCTGATATTATTTTTCTCTTTTTTCCTTTGTTGTTAAACTATAAATTTATGTATAGTGTCTATTGGTAAATAGTTCCCCCTTCTCTTGGTGAAGAGATGGTGAAAACTGGGAGGGGGGATAATGTAACACGGGTGAGGTCGTTTTTTAGTTAAAAACATAACCAACCGAGCCAACAGTAGCATTTATTTCCCTGGGAGCTCGTTGTGGCCTCACGCTTACGTCACCATGGTGTCGTTATGTTGATGATGATGTGCTATTAAAACGGGAAGCATCTAGGGCAGCAGCAGAAATAGAAATGGGCAGAATGTAGCAATAGCAAGTAGGCCATTCAAAACCTTTATGGTTTGAATTAGGGACACAGTTGAGTCTTTGTTATTTAATTTATTATTTATTTAAGGCATGATGTTGATGAAAATGTTATAGTGATGGTCTTGATATTCGACGATGAAAAGCGACGACCATTTGAAGTTCCGAAATAATTTACGTTCTGAAGGATATCAGCGGTAGCCATACGAGCAGTGCCGTATTTCCCAATAGGCTATACTAGGCTATAGACTAGGGCGGCAAAATTTTGTGTATTGAGTCTGATATAACAAAATCTACAGTATATGATATTGTGGCAACAGACGTGGTGCTGGTGGTGCGCGGCAGGTTTGAATAATTGTGACGCATGGTCATTATGGCGCAAGCGCAGTATTTTCTGTTCAGAGGTTAAATACCGATGTTTAACTTGAATCCTCTTGTTTGTTTTTTCCACTCTGGCCCCTGAGTTTTGGCCGGCGTATAAATAATTTAGAATGCCGCTTAATTTTGAGTATTTTACTAACATACCTTGCTCTAACCGTTTAGTTACCAGTTCTAGTCATTACCAGTATTAGCAATGCCAAAGAAGTTGTAATTGTTGAATGAATGAATTGTTGTATTTCGTTAGCAAAAGGTGAGCTCATTTTTACTCAACGTCACTCTGAATCAGGCGCAAGGTACGCAGCCACTTCCCTAAGAAATAGTATGGAGTCAGAAAAAATAAAGATATAGATGTGATATAACATCTATAAAACGTCATTCCGGAGACCCTGCAATATAATCGAATGTTTTGCCGAGAAGGAAGCTAGACGTCATGCTTTCCATTTAAATACCAGTGTTCGATAGGCTTTTATTTTTTGCTAAAATTAAAATTTATTTCAATAAAATTGAATTTGATTTATTATGCGCAAAGAAGAGATAATACTTCAATATAAGTTAATATTGTTTAATGTTTATGTTTCAACTTATGAGTGTGTTTTTCAACATATTTATTATTAATGCAAAATTTTTTGGCGCACATTGAATGTAGCAATTTTTATGTTCCTACCACAGATTGGAGGTGAGCGGGTAGGTAGAAAGGGGCGGCAAAAATAGCCTAGGGGCGGCAAAATGGTAAATCCGCCTATGCATACGACGTAGACCTCTTGGCGATAGCGTACAGGCTGGGTCTGTAATCGAAAGAAATATAAACAAATTGGAGGCGCTGAACGTAAATGGAAAGAAACCGAGTTCATTTCTCCAGTGCTTCGCCTGCGGTGAGTGCGAGGATGAGCTCAGCTGAGTTACGAATGTTCGGGAATCTAGAGTTGGCTGCGGACTTCGTGGAACCGTGCAAGAACGTAGACTAGGGGTGATGCATATCATTGTTTCATACATTAAGTTCTGTTTATTTATAAAGTTGTGTACTAACCCGTATAGCAATATTGCAGAGTTATTAACCTTTAACTTGTTTAGTTCAAGAAATTGGAATTTGATCCGTAGTTCAAGCTAGTAGTATTGTGACGCAAGGACACGCGCAGACTTAACTATTTAAATAGAATTAACGAGAAGTGGGGTAATTGCGCTACTAAGTTAAGTGAGTCCTTGACACTGTGCAATATTTATTCTTTAGAGTATTTTAGATTCCTAAAGTTAAGTGTTCGGCTTTAGTTGCCGAACTGGCTTGATGTAGAAAACAGGCGCAACTACATAGGGTATATACTCCATAGGGCTACGTAGACTGGCGTTAGGAAGGCTGTGGATTATTAAATCCAGGTTAAGAAATTATTTTCACAGTTTATGATAGTTAATTTAATAGTTCAGTTGTTATTCTTAGTAATTTTTAGTAATGAGTAACATATTTTTAGGAAAACGGTGGGCTTCTCCGAAGGGGAACCGAAACAACTCATAGTGGATATCTTAACTCGTTATCTGGGTAACTCGGTTTATTTTGCTGACCTGGAATTTGATGAATGTAACTTCATGCGAACAATAAACGTCTTTGCCGTAACCTTGTTTTCATTCGTAGCCTTTGGGACTTTATACCCACGTCATTATGTAACAAAATTTACCGTTAAAGTAAATTGTAGATTAGATTTGTTCTAGAAACTTAATTGTGTATTGAGTGGCGAATGAGTCCGTTACAATGTAGTATATGGTTCCAAAACCTTGTGTAAATACTTGTGTGTGCAGAGAGATATAACATAGCTACTTTCTTCTCTCTCTCTGACAGGATATCTCCTGTATTGACCTTTGCCAGCACAAAGGTCAGCGTATTAGATAACCTGTGTCCAATCAGTGGCGTCCTAGAACAGGGTATTTGAATTTTGTGTCAGATTATGGACACGGCCCCTTATCTTCCTAGAAATTTTAAATAAAGTGCAGAGCAAGCGAACGTCTTTCTTAGGGAAAGTTTAAAATTTTGTATTTTTCCCACAAGAGAATTGCTCAATCAAGATCTCTTAACTTTATTTCACAACAATATTGGCTTTCAAAATATAATACTCCAAGTAGGTTCTGTTTTCCTTTTATTTTTTCACTTTTAATATGTATTAATTGTTAATCACAGTAATTGATTAATATCGCAGATTTTACATCAGTTTTATTCTCCTCATATTCATAGCATACCCTCTTCGCGTATCTACGTTTTACGTAATTAATAATACGTTTGAAAATTCATCTTTATGGAAAATAACATACTGATCCTCTAGCTTTTTTATCTTATATACAATTTATATAGGTAAATGCTTTTGGGAGCAGGGGGGTATCCAATTGTTCTAAATATGTTCAAGGTTTATTTTTCCTGTGCCATATTTCTTAACACCCTTCAAAAATCATATATCGCGTTTTATAATAAACTATATAATATATATAATAGTAATTCATCCCATTCCAATGAGGATAATTTCATAATTAATGCTCAATGTAAGGTAGTATTTGTCGGGTGTTGAGTAAATAAAATATAATTTCTTCCTAGTGTAAATTTATGATGAAATTTATATACAAAACTATGATTTTACATATAAAAATAATTGGAAGGAAGGAAGCACCATTTTCATAGAAAAACGAAAGTTTGTTTGTTTGGATTTTTATGGCGCAAGAGCATCTGGGCTATACTGCGCCAAACATGGTAAAATCAAAGACTGTTGTAAAAGCCAGTTCTCTGTAAAAAGTTACAGGTGTGTAGTTAGCATAGTCGTTTTAAATGTTAGAGAGTGATGGAGAGTTAAAAGTGAGAGCACAATCAAGGTTAAAATAAGGGCATTGAGTTAAAATATGTAAAATACTGATGGGTTCATTGCACACTTGGCAAATTGGTGCTGGCTTTCCTTCCAATAAATGTCTATGGGTGAGATGGGAATGCCCAATGCGAAGTCTAGCAAGGAGAACCTCCTCTTTCCGATTTTTACGGTATGAGGAGGGCCAGTTACCAATTGTATGTTTAATATTATGCAATTTGTTATTGGTTTGATGATCCCATTCTTCTTGCCACCTTTGATTCACACAGGTCTTGATAATTGGCTTCAGGTCAGAGAAAGGAAGAAGCTGGCTAAAAGTAAGTGGTGAGTTCGTTGCCTTCGCAGCTGCATCAGCAGCCTCATTCCCTTTGATACCAATGTGAGCAGGGATCCAGCAGAATTTAATATTGGAATGATTGTGCAGGTGCTGCAGTTGTGAATGGATTTTGGATAAAATAGGATGAGGTGAATATTTAAAGGATTCCGGTGCTTTTAAAAAGCCCTGAGAATCGGTACAAATTATACAAGGAATTAAGCCACGAGTTCAAATATATGTAAGAGCCGTAGAAGTGGCCTAGAAAGACGAAACGGCTAGTCTAATACAAAAAATATCTAAATAACTTCTTGCAGCGAGTTCCAAATTTGGTTTATACTATCAACCGTTTTAATTTTGCCCATGTGTTTTATAATTAATTTGCTTTTCTTAATTTATGTTTAAATGTTTTTTCTCCTATTTTGTTATTTTTATATAAAATGTTAGATAATTGTTATTAATTTTAAGGCATTTTTTACAATAACAGACAAAATATGCTGTTGCTTATTGCACTGTAATCGTTTATGTTGATAGTTTGCTGTTAGGGGCAGTTTTCACAAAAGACAAATCGACTGTAAGTCTGCCTTGACCAATCTTTGAGAAACCGTCTGCATTTATATTAGAGATTAGATAAATGTCCTACCTATATAAATATATATATATATAAATGAACCGTCTATATTAGATCAGTCGAAGCTCTTGCACACTCTACAAAATGTCACCACCACTTGTGTACTGAAGACATGCAGAATGCTTCTGTTGTCGAACACATCAATCGATTCGTTTCGATATACCTTTAGGTCCCAGTCTCTCTACGACGATTCATATTTCCTTGATTGGTTTCGTAGTTTATTCGATCCACTGTTTCTAAATCTACTCAAGGTTTTTGCATCGAGTTGAGTTTCCTCCACAAGAAAGAAGTGGAGACCAACCTCATCTATACGTAAGCTCAAGCATAAACCTCTTCGTAAACGCATCATCAAAAAATTTTAATCGCGTATTACAGACATTGTTATTATTATATCCCCGGAAACTTCAATGATATATTTATAGAATACTGAATACCGGCATATAGTAGGACTTATAAAGAGCAAGCACTGGGTAACTTTTTGAAGTTAACTAGAGAAATGTGAATCTTGTTTGATACATTGCATAAGAGTGCAATATACAAATTCAGTCGGCTTTAGTAAAGAGGACTTTGAAGATTCCGAACTTAATAAGCAGAAGTGTCCAGATTTTCAAAAAATGTCGAAATTTTTAAAACAAAATAAATGATCGAGAACGTCTCGAGTTTTATTAAGGTGAAAATAATGGAAAACGAAATTTCCGCCATTTGGAACTTCAAAATTCCTGATGCATATAAATCTCATCCCTTCAGAATACGCAGTAAGTAATTCACAACAAAAGCTTTATTTAGGCAATAAATTACTCTGATGGTAAATGCGCTAAATATTTTGCGACGGAAAATTAAATTAATATTGAAAACGAAGCAAACCACTATAGACTAGAAGGACGTTTACAAATTGCGCGTCGCCTTGAGGCCTCAAGTGACATTGACTAACATTTTGCACAGCATGCTATATAAAAATATTTATCACGTGAGTTTTCCATTTTACATATTTAGGAGCCGTCATTAATTCGTGAGAGAGATAGAGAGCCTTAGTCAAAAAAAATATTTGAAAATCCTTGCTACAGACTTCTGCCTAGAAGTCTCTAAATAAAGACCACATTTTAGGAATAATTACTAATGTCAATTTCTCTGTATTTTTTATTTTTCGATTTAGATTATTCTACTTAATTTCGAACAGCAATATGATACGTTGCTCGTTAAATATTAAACTCAAATCTGAATATTACTGTGTGCACCTTACACGCATGTGTTACCTGTGCAGACTTTTTTTAAAATTTGTAATTTTAAATTCCAAATTTTTCCAGCAAGTGGCATAATATAGAAGATATTTGTGAGTAGAGATCAACGTTATAAATCTAATCTGCGTAGTGCTATATAAAATTATCTTGTATAGCGAGTATGTTCATTGGTCCCAAGGTCCTCGTTATATACGGGTCCTTACCCTAGCATGTGTAAGGTAGGAAAACGCAAAATAAAAATACTACGGCTTCAAATTTACCTCACTTTTCGCGTAGCGGTATACCATCTAGATGAGTTAAAAGTACTTTATAGAGATTTGGGAGGAGAAATTTCTCCAGTTTTCCTCCCTGTGGATCTGCCACTGGTAGTATGCAATATTTGTTATAGCATTCCTGATAATCATAATAATAATACGCATTGTTATATTATTTGTAACAAGTATTCTTTGATTTTTCATTCCTGCATCGAATACAAACTCGCTTGTAAAAGCATACTTCGTATATTGTTTTAGAATTTTACTTAGAATTTCTTCATGTTTTAGTTTCAGCGTCGAAAACCAGATGTGAATCTTGCATTTTTTTTCCTCAACTTCTTAAAACACCACTTACGTTATCGAAAAACGTAATTGTATGATTCTACATGATCAGCATTTATCGTTCATGGCTTCATGGAATTTGAAACATTGTATTTTTGACATGATGCCTTTGCTCCTTTAACCCGAAATCCGTGGAACTGCTCCGTCATCTCAGGCTTACCTAATATCTGTAATTCATTCATCGAATGTGTATTTCCTTCGAGTTCTTCAATAAAATTTTTTGGGTGATCTGTCCTTGCCTATTGCTCTCCGTTTTCTATTCCAGCGTGCTGAACTCCAACTACAAGGGCTCCAAAACTATCGAAATTTTAAATTCTCTCTTCCTGTCGTGCTCACTAAAACTTGATGGTCCTGTCCTGGAAGAACAACTAAAGTTACCTTTAACTTTTTAAACCGAAACTTTTCCAAAGATTAAACATCTTTTACGAAAGATGTTCTTATTAAATGGGAGGAACTATTGGTTTTCTGCGTTAAAAAAATACTTGTTATTTCATTGCCTACTGCCTTCTCTGCACCTGTTTCATTACTATAACATATTGCACATCAAACCAAAATGATAACTTATTTCAGATTTCTGACAGTTTTCATTAAAAAAACTCATCTGACTGAGCACCACAACCATTTGTGATTTATCGTTCCCAATCTCCTTCAATTCATTAGGTCTTCACACATTTACTAGTACTTTTTTTTTTTTCGCTATCGGTAATTAGTTCCTCTGGAAAAAATTGTGATCACGAATTTTTCTAGCACATGTGCCATTCTGAACCACCTGTGTCAGCTTTTCAAGGTTGCATTTTTGTGGTAATTTGAAAGATGTTGCTAATTAATGTGAGCGAATTCTTCTCTCTATAAAAGCTGGTCCATTTTTTTACTCCACATGAATATACATTATCGACATCCTTGATAAGGGTATTCAAATATTTTTGTTATTAATAAAAAAGCCAGCCCTTCATCGTAAGTATGTATTGTCATTTCATTTCCAGAATTTTGCTTTACTCTAATAGTTGAATTTTTTTAACGAATGTTCGTGCATTGCTAAAATGCTAATTTAGAACTTCATCTGTGCATTATTTCTATACTTTATTAACGTAATTATATTTACTAAAAAAAAATGCGGACGCTAGATATATAAAAGGTGTCTACATTCTTAGATTACCACCAAATTTTATGTATATGTCACTATCAATATAGAAATCAACTGCACAAAATAAATAGGAAATAATTTTATCTCCCTGTAATTCTAATTCGATTAGACATTGTTATTATTATTATATCCCCGAAGACATCAATGATAGATTTATAGAATACTGAATAGCCATATGTAGTAGGACCTACTTATAAAGAGCAAGCACTAAGTAAATTTTTGAAGTTACAGGTGACCTCCTCCTTACATCGTTATACTTACGTAAATACTCTCAATATTACAATAGAATTTATTAAATTTTATATTATGACTTCTCATTCTTCAGAACAGTCGTAAAAGAACCGATTTGATCATAAAAGAGGAGTCACCTAATATATATATTTAAAAATAAATAAAAATCCTGATTATATCAATAACTGTTTTCGTTATTAAAAAGAAAACTACCAGTGTTAATCATGTTTTCAAATAAAATTTGGTATATCATTTTTTTATACAATAATTTCTGCCACCCACGTATATATTATAGCTCAAACTAGAGCTTTTTTCTTTTTGGAGAAAAAGTGGCGCCGTCCTCATTCCGGATTCGAACCAGGGTCCCCGCGTTTAGCAAGCGGTATCTTGACCAACTAGACGAATGAGGACAAGAACAAACGCATTTTTCTCCGTATATAAGGATGTAAGATATTATTACCCTTCACAGGGATAACACAATTGCCAAATATGGTCAACACAGAAAAGCCTCCGGGGCGAGATTTTTGTGAGTTTTTCGTGGGGGAATTTATTATACAATAATTTTTGCCACCCACGTATTAATTAGCTCAAACTAGAGCTTTTTATTTATATTTGGAGAAAAAGAGGCGCCATCCTCATCCTAGATTCGAACCAGGAAAAATAATTATTGGACAAAAATATTTTTTTTCCACAATTTTATGTACAGTAAAACCTCCGAACAATGGTCACCCCTAGGACTCTACAAAGGTGACGGTCCTTCAGAGGTGGCTGTTATTTACAGGTTCGGTATAAAAATGAAAATAAATAAAATTAACAATAGAAAAATAGTTATTTAAAATACATTAATCCTCATCTATCAACGTAGAGTTCTCAAAATTATTGGAAGTGGGGAGGCCAAGCACATTTTATGTACATTTATACATTACAGTATATGGAGGTAAAACGACTCACTGTGCTGAATATATCACAAAACTTGGTAAAATATTAAACTAATTAGTCTTAATAGTTCCAGTATTATGTAACCTTCTTTGAAGAGGGCTAAAAGCCTTCAAGAAAACGTTTTAAAGCTATATTAAAACATATAGTTCAAAAACTGTGCCCATTGTGTTATTTTACCAAGTTTTATGATATTACAGTATATGTCAAATCCCAATTTATTTTAGATTGTTGGCCCCATGGGCCGATATAACTCTACGCCTATATATATGTCCTCATTTGTTTTAATTTACATTAAAAAATCATCGATTTGTAATTGTTTTGCTTTTTTTTTATGGCAAATACTCTTTTCTAAGGAAATAATATTTTTAGTCTTTTTTTTTTTTTTTGCATAACTGATCATCATTTTTGTTCAAAGCAAAGTTTTGGATCTCCTGAAAATTTACCAAAACATCAAAATATGTTTTGATGTTAGAATTTTGTGGCAGTTCCATATTCTTTTTCGCTTCCATTTCCTCATCACTTTTTTCCCTTCTATCAGGTTTCCTAATAATTCCTGCATTGTATTTAAAACTAGCACAAACTTAAAATTTCGTTCATGCAAAACAAACCTGCTGGCTTTCATATTTGTCATTCCTACTAATCTGAGAATGCCATCCAACCCTTCTCCCATCATCATCTCTGCCTGTATTTTCGGGTTCATCAGGTGAGGAAAAATTAGGCAATTAAAAATATTTTAATTGTACGATTTTTATTAAAACTTTTTGATCAATAGTTAGAAGGCCATACTAACAGCACTTGTCAAGTTCTTCATTTCCTATCTTCCAACACTACGTTTTGTTACTTAATTTCACGTCCCGAAAGGACGTTTACAAACGATCTTCACTATTTTTTAAAATCTCATTTATCTATCTCTTCTCACAACCATAAAGCGTTTTTAATTTCCATATATAATGATACATTTTATACTGTCTTGGATAATTTTATTTTCTCCTTCAGACTTAAGCATTTTTGTGAAAAACTCATTGTGATTACAAACTGGCGTTCAAATGACAAGTTAAGTTGAGATGACATTACTAAATGGTAACAATGCATAAAGAAACGGAACTGTCGAAAAACAATTTTCAATGGATAGTGGTTGTTTACTCAGACGAAATATTGGAATGGCCGTTCATAAATAGCAACACTGTATTCACAGAAAGGAGAATACCTATAAAGTTATAAAATGAACATGTGTTTCAATGTAATAGTACCCTAAAAGAAATTATCGTGAAGTAAATTTTACTTTATATTGTTGACAACTTGGATTACAGACGTATTTAAAAATTGAATAACACTTTTTTTCGTGATGACTACTGGGTGGCCGTTGTTCGGAATTCATTGTTTGGAGGTCAGCATTGACGTTAAACCTCTGGAACGCGTTCGGTTCCATTGATATGTGGCCGGACTTCGGAGGTTACCGTTGTTTAGAGGTGATCGTTAAAGGAAGTTTCACTGTATATGCATTGAAATATAGTTCAGGATTTTCAGGAATGGCTGTGCTTAATTTTTCACTAAAAGTGTTTCTAAAAATGAAATAAATGTCAAATAAAGTATTTACTTGCTCTGACGGCCCTTTTTATGGAAATTTTAGAAATATTTTATTCCAAGCAAATATTAGGTCATAAACGTGTTCATTTTAAAGAAATTTTATTCAAAGACGTATTATATACAATATATAGAATATATATATACATACAATTCAATAATAGCTTATATCACGACACCAATCATATGTATATTTTATTTTAATATCCTATTATAACAACAAATAATCAATTAACAACTAACAAATTTTCAAGTAACATACTTACATTATTTAATTCTTTTGCATCTTAAATTAAATATACCTATTTTTACTTTTCACTGTATCTTTGAATAAATTTATAATAGTCAAAATACTTTCTGTAAGAAATTACAAATTATTTAGAAATAAAAATTATTTTATATAATTGTATTTCTGATTTCCTTCTGTAGCTGTATTTTGAAAAAGTAACAGCTATTTTGTATCGTCATGCTGGAAAATAAGAATTTAAGACGGTTTAATGGTG
>QLNU02003225.1:33500442-33532725 GCA_006491805.2 Dysdera silvatica | reverse complement strand
TCTATATGTCCTTCCTTTGCTCTAGAAATTGCATTCGATGCACAATACATTCCACGGCAGAACGTAACTCATTCGCTTGGAGGTGGGATACATGTTACGAAATTCTGTCTTTTAAGACTGCTAAGTTCGGAACATTGCCTTTATAAACGCAGCTCTTTAAATATCCCCACAGCCAAAAGTCACAAGGGTTAAGATCGGGTGACCGAGGCGGCCAAGATGTTGAAAATGACCTGCTAATCACTCTGTCATCCGAAAAGTTTTGCCGTAATAATGTTTGAACAGGCAACGCGATGTGCGGGGGTGCACCATCTTTCATGAAGATTGTAGTGTCAAGACAATTTCTCTGTTGAAGCAAAGGAATTGGCCCCGAGGCCGTATTTTCTTCAAAGAAGTAAGGACCAATGACAAAAGATGAGGTGAAGCCACACCACACTGTCACTTTTGGAGCATGCAACGGAATTTGTTGATGAACGTGGGGATTTGTGTCAGACCAAATACGGCAGTTACGTGTGTTTACAGCGCCATTCAAGTGGAAATGGGCCTCATCACTCCACAGTATCTGCCAAGGCCATTCATCATCCACTGTCATCCGAGCAATGAACATCAAAGCAAATGTTTTCCGCACGTCATTATCACCAGAAAGCAATTGCTGAGTGTGGGCTATCTTATACGGATAAAACTTCAGGACATTTCTCATAACTCTCCACACTGTCGTATATGGCATGTCCAATTCCCGTGATATCGCACGTGCACTACTGCTACCATGTGCACTTGCTGCTCCCTGCTCCACTACTGCAGTTGCAACTTCTTCAAATTGCTGCACTCGAGTTGGTTTGCGGCATCGTCCTGGTTTAATGGCGAATGTTCCGCTCTTTTCGGAATGCAAGATTATTTTTCGAAGATTTGTAATTGTTAGAGGGCCTCTGCGTAAACATTTTACCTGCCGAAATGCTTTAAGTGCCGCAGAAGCATTGCTATTTCGTTGATAAAAGAGCTTAACAAGTAACGCGCGATCTGGTAAAGTAAGTTTCATGACGGAGTCCTCGTATGGTGAAAAAGTGCTTCACGACTCCTTATATAGGCAGAGGATGTTGCGCATGTT
Source organism: Dysdera silvatica (assembly GCA_006491805.2). Taxonomy (NCBI): domain Eukaryota; kingdom Metazoa; phylum Arthropoda; class Arachnida; order Araneae; family Dysderidae; genus Dysdera; species Dysdera silvatica. The sequence goes on along the minus strand of QLNU02003225.1, from coordinate 33,531,623 downwards.
AAGTAATATGTAAATTGCCTGCTCCGCAGCGCCATTTCCTCCCCTAGCGGCCGAAATATGAACTCAATTTTTTCTTTCAGAAATCGAAACCGCATACTCAGGGGAGCATGTGTATGAAATTTGGGTGAAATTGACAGAGTAGTTTTCTCTACAGAGAGGTCTAAACACCTCCTGTTTAATTTGGATCACCCGGTACATAAAGTATACATAGATCTAAAAATAATAGAAGACCAGGGGAAGAGTTTATGAAAAATAAATAGAAAAACTTATCACTGTCTGAAATTATCGTTTTTAAGATCATGGCTTCAAAACTTTTCTTTAAAGAGATCGGAAAATTTGCTCGTAAAAAGTTATTTAAAATCAGTGACAAGTAGAAGTATTTTCTGCTTATACACTATATGGAGTAGAATCTCCGTGTATAACGAGGAGCTTTAGATTAAAGAGGATGCTCGCTGTATCAGATCCTCGCTAAATCCGATTTGGAATTTGAAATTTTCAACTTTGGAAATAAAGCTTGTTTATTTAACATATGTGTGTGCAATATGAATAAAATAATATTCGGCTTTTAATTCGCTTAAAATTTAATGAGCAACATATTATTAATAACGAGATGTGGGTATTCACATACTTCCTTACAGTTCTCCTACGGAAGTTGACTAATGACATTTCATGCTTGGGCAAAACCAATTGTTTATACATCGTAAAAGTTATTCTGTATATGGCGGCATCTTTTTGCCAGTTTTTAATGACGCAAAATAAATTCTCATCAAATTTTTGTGCCATAAAAAGACCAATGCTTTTTTTTTTATACATCAAACTAATTGACCAATTTTTTCTTGTTCAATCCAGGGAGCGGAAAAGTCATTCTCGCTCAAAGCTAATAAATCACACATTGAACTTTAACATTATACCAAACAAAATCCACATTTTTCTCACTAAATCCGGAATCTCATTACATGCGGGCTCCATCTAAGTGGATCCAACAGAATTTCCGTTTTCAAATTTGTTAAAAGGGGATAAACGTTAACTTATCTTGAAATCGTGTTTTATGTGGCGTTTCACAAGCTTGATAAAACATGTGAATAATGGGGTAAATAGTCAAAGTATTGTGCGTTCGCGCAGACCTGACGCCTGATACCGTTAGCAGACGGGTTAGTCCATTGCAGTTTAGGGAAGGGCGTCTTGCCGAAACTGGTTTTTCATGTGGGAAAAACCAGTTCCTCCAAGACGGCCTTCCCTAAACTGCAATGGACTAACCCGTCTGCTAACGGTATCACGCGCCAACTGAGCGCGAATGCACAGTACTTAGAGTGGTAGAAAGAAGATTGCTTTGGTTTTTCCTCGGCCTGGATAAGTCAGAATCAAAAGACCGAATGGACATCGGCCATTAAGAAATAGAAAGGTCATAATATCCTTTGATAAAGGGCCTCAAGAAGCGCCGTTCAACGGCAGATTAAAGAAAAAATTAAGAGAAAAGGAAAAAAAGAAAAAGAATTAAGAAAAATTAGGAAAAGGACAGAGGATAGAAATAAGATCTAACTATTTCATCCCTTCATCATTTCCGCTGCAATAAAAATGGAAACGGGAAAATCGCTTTAGAAAATCGATGATTGTATATAATATACTTTTTTATTTCAGAAGACTAAAATACGTATAATTTAGATAACGTTCACATTTTATAAAAAAATCTATTTTCTCCAGCGTCTATTTTTACGTCTATTTTTCTTTGCAGGGAACCACAACTAAGAAATGTCAATCTTTACAGACAGCCAGTAATTTCAATCCCCTAATCTATTTAGTTACTCTTTTCTGAATTCTTTTAAGATGAAAAAGTAAAGTATTTCCAAGAAAATGAAAGCATAACTACGTATTCTGCATTCGTCGATATCGATTGAAGAAAGCAGTGGTTTGAAAGCGCCTTCGAAATCATGCGGAGCTATCAAATTTATTTATAAAGCGTCGCTTTGAATTTTACTCAAAGGTAGTATAGGCTATGGAACATCTTCATTCAAATTTACTCAGAACGGATTTGCTCTTCGAAACTAATGCTAAAAAAAAAATAAGTTAATTCATTTGTACGTACAAGGTGGTTATAATTAAACTTTGCCTATTTAGAGCACCTTGAAGCTTGAACCGTTCAGCAGATTGACATCGAAATTGGTGCATAAACTATCCAAATGATGTGGAAAAGGAATCCGTAAAAAACAACTTAAAAAATCCGGCTAGGGGGAGCTTTTTAGCGCAATACTTCAAAAACAACATATAAAATAACCAACAGGCCACACAAATCACATTTTTAACATTTAGTAACACTTATTGCATCGAAACATTTCAAATGAACGTTGTGCGAGCAATAACAGTGTGCCGGAGCTGAGCGTACAATGGAAAACAAAGATGATTTTACACACGCAAACAGCGCGTAAAGAAACATAATAAGCAAGCAGCTGTTAATGTTGTACAAGATGATGTAATGGAGGTTGCTCAATGTGGCCGCTATCATTCACTTGTAAAAGTTCATGGCCTTGTCACATCTTCTGTGACGGCCCTTTGGTACCGTGAGTTGCTCCAGACGTTTGTTTTGCCGCAATTACAGAAACGACATCAACCATTTTCGTGCAAGATGGTGCGCACCCACATGTCGCACGCTCCTGCAAAGTTTTTTTGCTCCAGCATTTCACCGATGAGTGCATTATCAGTCGTTCTTCTAGTAGTCCCTGGCACACATTCGCCGGAACTCACTCCGTGCGACTTCTAGTTGCGGGGTCATTTAACCCGCGAGCAGGCCCGCCGATTAGAGGAACGCGAGAACGCGCGTGGGGTGCTTTGCACCCCATCTGATTATATAGCATTATTTCATTAAAATCGTTAAATTTTACGGGGAACAATAAGTGAAATTTTCAATCTCTCACCCTACCGAAAAAGATTGTGACTTTGAAGATAACAGGAAAAAGTTTGATCAGTTTCGGAAGCAAGGGTGGACTTTTTTTTCACAAATTGTAAGTTGTGGGGTCTAAAACACCCCGCGCGCCTGCTCATGGGTTAAAGAATTTGGTTTATTGTGGAAGTGTTGCTATGTTAGCAGAATCCAAGAATTCCACCACGCTGCATGTGCGAAGCATCACAGAGGATTAGTTGCGATGCGCTGTTGAACACATTCTGCATTGGCTTGAATTGTTACAAATAAATGATGACGGCCACATCGAGGAACACCCATTACATCGTCCTGTACACGATTAACAGCTGCTTAAATGTCATATTTCTTTACGCACTATCTGCATGTGTAAAATCTTTTTTTTTTCCATTGTACGCCTGCAGCGTCGACATACTGTTATTGCTCGAGCAACGTTCATTTGAAATGTTTCGATGCAGTAAGTGTTACTAAATGTTAAAAATGTCATTCCTGTTGTGTGTTGGTCATTTCAGAGCTCGCTTTTGCAGTATTGCGCTAAAAAGCGCCCCATAGCGAACGTTTTTGAAGTAAATATTTTTGCAGATTCCTTTTCCGCATCCTTTGGATAATCTATATACCAATTTTGGTATATAGATTATCTGTTGAACGGTTCAATCTCCGGGGTGCTCTAAATAGGCCAGGTTTTATTATAACCACCCTATATGTAAAATTACTCTACGTCTTAGCCCTGCCTTTTAAAAAATAAAGTTACTTGTGTGTGTGTGTGTGTGTGTGTGTGTGTGTGTGTGTGTACAAGTCAAAAATATCTACTATAAGCCCTTTCTGTTAACATAGTGCTATAAGATATCTTTTGTAAACATAGTCTTCTGAAATCTTTTTTAACTAGGTTGAATTTTAATCGCATGTAATTTTAATTTAGAGACAGATTTAGGGCAGTGCGACCGGTAATGTCGTACAAGAACCAAATAGCCTAATCATCCCGACGTGAAAAATGTCCAAAGCGAATCTGATCATCAAATCACTCATTATTGAAATGGTTTCAATGAATTAAATTATATTTTATAGGTTCTAAGAATGCAGTAGTTGCGTTAAAGACCTACTTGCGATCCCAAAAATAGCAAATGAGCAATTATCTGCACTAACTATTCCCTCCATTGGAAATAGTATTGCCCATGAATTGAATATAACATAAATTATACATATTTGCAGAGATAAAGACTCGAAAGGCTCTTTTGTTTAGTAAATTTGATCAATTCTGTATTTTTTTTTTAAATTTTTTATCGCTAGTTTTAAAAACATTTAATAAATTAAACAAAATATTTTAAATTTGTAATCCATAAACACAAATCCACAATATTAATATTCAAAATCTGAATTTCCGTAAACAGTAATTCCATCCTAAATAATCTGAAATTTACTCGAGATTGTAACTTCAAAAAAAAGAATTTTCTTTTTCCAAATGCCCACAATTGCTTATTTTTATTTCCATTTTAGTATCCAACTGTTTTCACACTGTTAGATAAGGGTTAATCACTAACAGTCGTTTTTTCAGAGAAGAACCATGATAAGCGACGGACACCACCATACGATGCATTCACAAACCAACCAAGCCTCCTTGGAAGTCTATGGCTAAGTTTATATTCAGCCATTGCCATTGCTCCTCGCGTTGCTGTATTTACTCCCTAAGATACTTTTGTGGAAGAACCATAGGCAGTGGGTGTTTACATTGCCGCTTCATACTTACTTCCCATTCGACCTCCGGCAATGCATGGCGTAAAATTAGTTTCAGCTTCGGCGCTCTTCTTCCTTTGACTTCCGCACAAAAACGGCCAACGAAGGGAATGGCGGACAGAGGCAATGGCAAAAGCATAGTCAGCGAGAATAACGTATTTATATACTCGAGCTGCCCACTTTCATGCTCACTTCCCTGCTCACTGCCAGGAAAGTGGGCTGAATGTAAACAAGGCATAACAAACCCAAAGGATACGCAGTTCGAAAACCACAACCATTAGACGCATCGAGAAATGTAAGTAGTAAAGGATAGACTATAATACTACTAACTTGATCCTCAACCCGGAGTTTCAAAATGCCTCTCTCTTAGAGATAAACTTTCCAATTAAGAGCAAAACTGATTAGTATGCGATATTAGTATATCCGATACTAATCAGCTAGATTTCTATAATAATTAAAATTATAGCATACGTATAACAAAATAATCACCCTGATCATGTTTGCTTATGAACCACTCTTTGCTAGAGCTTTCGGCATCTAAAGGCACCGTCATTATGTTGCATTTAACACATGGGGACTTAAATTTCATTCTGCACGCCTAAATACCTACGAAAAGCCAAGAGTTGTTAAGTTTATTCTATGAATATGCTGAGATATTTTTAACGCTAAAGCTACCCAATCTTCATAAGTTTCTATCTACACAAGTTTGCCCTTATTCAGAGGTAGGTAATTATTTTGAGTAGAGAGCTTCATGCAGGTATTTATGTATGTGCACGGGTAAGACGCTTAAAAATAAAATAAAAATATTAAAATATAAATTATTTGAATTAATTCGTTTTTTTTAGATTAAATGTCTAAACTTAATAGACCAGAAGATATGTTAAAAATTTAAAATACTAATGCGGCAGGATTTGGATAAAACGACATTCGAGAGGCCACCGAAATTTTGACGTCATAAGCGATAAATAATTTTAAAATATTAGTACGTGCTATTAAATTTTGTAAGTGACATTGTAAGAACATATGTACTTTTGTTTTAATATATTCTCTATTTTGTGCAAAAATACAGACTAATGTAATAATAAATCAAATATTTAAGCATGAGAGTGTAAAACTGAACTGTAAAATAATAAAAAACCTTACACGTACCAAATTTTATAAGAAGAAAGCACTAATTTTAATACTGAATAATAAATACAAGAAACATAGAGGAAAAATTTCCAGAAATATACATGACAAGTATGAAAAGAACCTATTAGATTACACAATACCGACTTATTTTGACGTAATATACTAATTTTCTGGAATTTTATGACATTTTAACCAGGAAAAAATAGCTTCCTATGGAGGTCGCGAGAAAGGACTCCAAAATTTTGAATTAATAGTCCAGTTGTCGCTACTAATAAAGTTGTTACAGGCCTGCACAAAAGTTTAGACACAACACAAATTTGAGTATAACAAAATACTATTAAAACTGAAGAAGTAGGAACTTTAATATTACGAAGTATGAACACATGTAATATGCAAATTAAAAATTTGAGAACAGAAATCACATCAGTAGCGAACTTGCTGCAATATATAACTTAAAATAAGTAAAATATGTGGCACAAAAGTTTAGGCACAAACATAAATTTTAGCACTTGCATAAGGAAATGAACAATTTTAATAATCAATGTAGCCACCATTACTTCGTATTAGATTAAATACGCGGTCGTTCATTGAAAGCACAAGATTTTGAAAGGTTTCTGGTTCAAAATTAAACCACGCTTCTTCTATAGCCTTTTTAAGTTCTAAAACGGACGGATATTGCTTTCCATTGGCATACACAACATTCGTTAGTATGCCCCATACATTTTCGATGGGATTACAGTCAGGACTAAGAGCAGGCCAATCGAGAACTGTAATATTTTTAGCGCTCATCCATTCTTTTGTTGACCTGGATGTGTGGATGGACGCATTATCTTGTTGGAAAACCCAGTTTCGTCCACATAAAAGTTCGCCAAAAGGTAATAGGTGACTTTCAAGAGTTGCCTGGTATGCCTTGGAATCTTGTTTTCCATTCAAAAACGCCAAAGAAGTCTGTCCATTGAAGCTAAAGGCTCCCCAAACCATGACTGAACCTCCTCCTTGACGTCTGCTGAACCGACTTAAGGGGCGTTTTCGAAGATCGTGCCAGTAGTGCGAAAGGCCATCGGGACCATCTAAGTTCCACTTTTTTTCATCACTAAATAACACCTGCAGCCATTCGTCACTGTATGATATGTGCTGCCTTGCCCATTGTAGTCGTGCTTGTTTATGATGTAATTGCAAGCAGGGCTTGCGGCGCATTTTTGCATATCTCAAATGCCTGCATTCTACAATCCTTCTACGTATGGTTTCTCTTGACACTCGCATTGCTAACGTGTTTTTTATTTGATTTGCAGACAGGCTTTCATTTGAAGCCAATCTTCGTATTTGTCTATCATCCCGAATGCTGGTCACTCGAGGCCTCCCAGATCGTGATTTTGGTTGATACTGATCACCCCGGGATAACACTCGATAAATGCCTCGCTTTGAACGGTTCAATGCAACAGAAATTTGAGTAACAGATTTACCTTTAGTTTTCAGCCTCCAAATCTTCAAAATCTCGTCATTCGTAAATTGCTTTGACTTCGGCATCGTTCTAAGCATTCTAAATTATTTCAGGCCTTATATAACAACTCTGGGAAACGCCCCTTCGATCACTTGGGAACTTCGCGCCGTTAATTTGCATAAATCTGACATATGTGCCTAAACATTTGTGGCATGCAGATTCCAATATTACGGTGTTGGGATATTTTGTTTCAGTACTTTTGGTAATCTTTTAAGTTGCACAATTTATTATTGGTTCTAGGATTATTTAGATACAATATCGGCGAAGTTCAATGCAAATTCTCGCTTTTATTTATAATTTGCCTCTGTGTCTAAACTTTTGTGCAGGCCTGTATAAACTTAATAATACATAACGTTTTAAGTTTTATATATTATTCATTTTCAGATTTTACCTTTTATTATGTATTGGTTAGTGTTTTTCTTTAGATTAACAGAATGTAAATTAATATACATTTATCAATTAAAATTTTATTTCCAAATTAAATTAGAATTTGTGATTTATGCTAATCTGTATTATTTATCTCGCATTTATTTTATACTTTTAAATATATTAATAAAAAATAATGCGTCCAAATTGTATGTCGAAAATCGCATATATGCAACTTGGTATATATGTTGAAAATCGTATATATTCAAAAAAAACACGAGCCCTCAATTTTCTCCCTATCTTCTTAACGTTACCTAAACACGCTTAATTGCAATTTTATACATGCAAAAACCACATATATATGCAAGTATTTTCAAAGCCAAACGAATATTTTATTATACAATTTAAACCGGATATATGCAAAACAAGTTTTCATCCATTGCAAATACGTAGCTGGCAACCCTTTTTGAAGTTTCATTTACCAGCTTATGTTTACAGGTTTCGTTTAAGTCCTTCTCCACTTTCTGTGTTTGGAATCACTGCCAATTTTTTTTCGTTGGTCTTGTAAAGAAACTATTTCTGCTCTAACGCTTTTGCAAGATTATTTAAAATCAAACAATTTTCATATGGAAAGCGCTAATACCTTAACAGATCAAATCTTTAATCATTTATCAGAACATCCATGCATGAAAAAAAAAGGTTAACTGATTTTTTCACTAATGCAATGCATATGTTTATGTAAGCACTACTACATTACTTCCTGTTATTTTTATTAATAGATTTATTAATAGTACTGTACATTATAAATATTGAAATAAATAATGTGTATGATTTATAAAATTAGAAATAAGAATATCTAATTTAATAATAAAATTCATTAAAAATGTAATGAGCAAATTATTTGAACCCAATAGTCCAGATAATACTGCTTGTATTGTACCCGTTTATATGCGAAACCCGCTTATATGCATAGGATTTCGTTGACGCACCCATTTGCATATATGCGGTTTCAACTGTATAACTGATTTTCATAATAGATTGCGTTTGATTCAACCTTGTCTTTAAGGATAAACTGTCTATAATTATACATTTTCCCGGTTCCTAGAATATTGTTACAGACAGAGTTCACTGCTTCATATACATTATACTCTACTTTGTACATTATTGTTCAAAATAATCCCGTTCTTAACTATAATTAACAATTATAGCTAAAATGACAATTAAAAATCAAGAGTTATTGAATATTATGAGATAATTAGGAACCATAATTATTGAATATTATGAGACAATCACAACATTTGATTTAATCAATGATAATAAAAATTAGTATGATACTATTTAATTAGACATAGAGTAAAATCATGTAAAGTAAGTGATCACGCATGGTTCCTTGAAAAGGTGACCTCTTAATTGAGGGCCATGGTGAAGGTAGATAAATATGTAAATAAATTGAAAATAATTTAACTTACATACATAAATGGCAAATTTTTTTGTTATATTAGTGTGCAAAATATAAAATTAAAGAATACAATTTGGTAGTTTGAGACTTTAATTGAAAGCTATGAAAGTTGCAACTATTTAAAAATAGATTAATAAATAGTAGTTGAATTCGATTTTTTTTAAGCTATTTTGAAATTCAGAAAATATATGAAGTATTTTATCGTTTTCAACAGATATTGCAGTTTCCATCAATATATCATCATATTCAACCATTATCTATCCATTGCTGGATGAAGGTCTCTCCAAATGCTTTCCACACATGTCTATATTGAGCAATTCTCTTCCATATCACTCCAACCTGTTTTCTTATCTCATCCACCCATCTAGTTTGAGAACATTTCCTAGATTTTCGGTGACCTTTTGGAATTCAGTTCAGAATTTCGATTGTCCACCATTGATCAGTGCTTCTTGTGATATATGCCCAGCTCATCACCATTTCAACTTTTATATTTGAACAATGATGTCCTCTACTTCTGTTTTGCTATCTGGAAGAAGTGTTTATTTTTCGATTCCTCATAGTTATCCCCAGCATGCACCTCTTCATGCTCCTTTGGGTTGTCTGTAACTTTCATATTGCTGTATTTGTCTCTGAGCCACAAGAGAGGACTGGCAATATGCTCTCTTGAAGATCTCTCTTTTTAGAAAAAAAGCAATATTCTCTGCAGGATAAAACTGTTTCTTCCGAATGCACTCCAGCCAAGTTTAATAAATCTATGCGGTTCCTTCATAAAGTTGCCTTCCATTGAAATTATTTGACCAAGATAAATGTATGAATCAGCAATTTCTATCTCAATGTTGTTAACCTGTAGTTTTACTTTCTCTGCGGAATTATTGAACATGATTTTAGTTTTTTGTGGGTTCATCTTGAGTCCAACTTTTTCACTTCTAGTTGAAAGCTCCTGTGCCATGTCTTGGAGTTCTGGTCGGTGTGTTGAAAAAATAACAATGTCATCAACAAACCGCAGGTGATTTGATTATTCATCAATCATTTTTATTTATTTATTCATTTATCCATGCATTTATTATTATTATTATTATTTTGTTATTGCAATTTATCAGGTGAGAAGCCATCTGCAAGGTTAAAGTAAAGAGTTTTGGAGAGAAATGACATCTCCCTGCCTCACAACTTTACCAATTTTGATATGTTTATATAACCGACATTTTCATTTGTATTTTTATGCACACGTTGAAGCATGTCAATATTCACATCATCGGTGTCTGTTGAGTTCAGAGTCGTCGATGGCTGCTGATGTTTGGATCGAGACAAAAGCCTTTGCATAGTCAATAAATTCCGCACAATTAAAGTTCATATTCATTTGTTCTTTCGATCAGTTCTCTTAATATTTGAATATGGCCCACTCTATAGAATCCACTTCAAAATCCAGTTTATTCTGTTGGTTGAGCTATAGCTACTTTTTTCTGAAGGCGATGTGTTCACACGTTCGTGAAGATTTTATAAATAGCGTGTAATAAGCTAATTGGTCAGTAATTTTTCAAATCCTCTTTATCACCTTTTTTTATGCAAAAGAATTACTGCTGCAGAATCCCATTAGTTCGGTATGCTACCGCTGTTGAGGCATTTGGTAAAGAACTTTGCAAGTATATCTTCTACATGTTCTCCAGCTTCTTTTAGGATATCAAATGTAATGCCATCATCACTAAAGGTTCTTTCTTTCTTCATATTTTTGATTGCAAGTACTATTTCCTCTTTCAAAATTTCAAGTTCTGCTCTTTCGACTACTTCAGAATTTTTGTTCAATCCTCTGTTTCCTTCATATAATTTTTTGTAGAATTCTCCAATTCTTCTAAATATTTCTTTCCTATTTCTTGTTATGGTGCTACACTCTCCCTTTAATGCGATGATGTGTTTTTCACAACAGACAAACACTTTTAACGTCTCTAATGCTCTTATAGTTTTCAATGACATTCCTTACTAACTCGCAGTTGGAATTTTGTATGTCTTCCTTCATGTTTTTGAGCAGAGTTTTACGAAGTTCTACGTAATCCTGAAAGTGGCATTCTTATTGTCCATCTTCGTATTCCTTCGTCTGTTCATGAGCAATAGCTTTTCTTAACAGTGTTTTCATATTTTTCTGAGGTATTAACTTCTTCAATATGTCCTTCCACTGAAGAAAGGCGGTTTTTTAATCTCAGCTTCAATATTTCCCGTATTCTCTTTCAGTTCCTCTAAATCCAACCTCTTACATTATTGTTTTGTGACGAGCTTCTCTTTTTCTAATTTAGTATTTAAATGTATTTAATTATGTCACCATTCGATGATCACTTCCCGTATTGAATCTGTTCAGTACGTTGCAATCTTCAATAACCGTTTTCTCATTTACGAAGATACGTTAATTTCGCTGGTTCCTGCATGGGGCTTTTTTAGGTCCCTTTTTTTTGTGGTTTCTTAAAAAATGAATTCATGGTGCTAAGATTTTCAGCTTCTGCAATTCTTATGAGTTGATGATCCTCACGTTCATTCTTTTCCCAGTATCCGTATTTATCAACTGCCGTCTTTCCTTGTTCCTGTTGTTCGATTCTTGCATTAAAATCACCCCATGATAAGTTGGTATGTTGTTTCCCTTTGGTATGTAACTGTTTGATTTCTTCATAAAATTATTCTTCGACCTTTTCGTCAGTGTGGCTTTATGTTTGTGCATATACTTGTACTATCTGAAGTTGCTATTGCTAGATTAGTTGAATAATAATTCTCACTGAAGAGGGAGTTTTTTTGTTTTTTTTTGAGAATTTCGATGATCGTTTTTCATTAGAATGAGAAGAAAGGCCAAGAAAGAAGAATTCTAAGGCTTATATTTGATTTTAAATTAAGATATTTCATTTATAATGATAAAATCTTGAGAATGAAGGTCGCCACTAAAATTTATCACATTTAAAGTCAGAAGATAAGTGAAATTCTCCAAAATATTCTCACTTTTAGAGGGAGAATACTTTCTAATATTATCTAAATATATGTAAATTTAGCATTGAATCTATGAGGAAAAAATTCATTTCAGTAAACTGTAGTCGTTAAGAGAGGTTTTACTATATCTTACATTAGGGCACGATTAAATGTAATGAACGTATATCATGTAATGGATCCCAAGTAAGTACTATTTTATATAACCAGCTCAGGATCCTACGTGTAACCACACGCACTTAACCCTCTATTATATTTTCTGTTAATATCTTTTATCATTTTCTTAGGTAGATATAATTTTCCCCTTTTCATCTTTGTTGTCTATATCTATAATGTCTATTACTTCTATATATTTCTATCTAATTATTCTTTCGTACATTTCATTCGGGGTATAAAACAACCATTAATAATATCCACAGGTTCTTAGCCTTTCCCTTAATAATTCTAATACAGTATTGATGATTTTTGCTTATTACTTTTAACAAAATTCTGCAATATTTCTAAAACTCTTAGACGACCTTTTCAGAATTTCTCCAAACACTGTTATAATATTTCGATGATAATATACGAATGATTAATAATTAAATTGTAAGATCACAGACGCTACAAGACTCTGATAAAATACGATTGGTCGACCTTTCTCACTTATAGAAAAGGAGTATATACCACTGTTCTACGGGAGATGAATTCTCAGAAAGTAGTAATGATCATTTTTTTTTACTTTGTTAATATTGCTATCTGCAAAGGAATACTTTTCTTCCATTTATATTATTACTGTCAATGTTAGTTAGTTGAAAGTCACTTTTTGACCAATTCTCCTAACTCCATGTGTTGTGTGTTTTTATACATATCTTCATTTATTTTCTATATTTTATTTTTAAATTATGAATATTTTATTTTTAAAGTTATGAATATTTTATTTTTAAAGAAGTTATGAATATTTTATTTTTAAAGTTATGAATATTTTATTTTTAAAGTGCGAATATTTTGTATTTTAAAGTTATGAATATTTTTATTTTTTAAAGTTATGAATATTTTATTTTAAAGTTGTAGATATTTTATTTTTTAAGTTATGAATATTTTATTTTTAAAGTTATGAATATTTATTTTAAAGTTATGAATATTTTATTTTTAAAGTTATGAATATTTTATTTCATACATTGTATAAAATGAATGTTAGTAACATTATCTTTTCAATATATTTCTAAAAACATAAATATTTCATCAGTATTAAAAAAAATTAAATGCACTATTTTTATTCTAAGTTGCAAGGTTTTCTAAAGATATATTATAAAGAAGAGCAGCGTACTTGCAAATTTTGTATGAGAGCGAATTACTCTTATATTGTGTTAATAGAAATTTTACTGTTGATGGAGCCCAATAGTAAATTTGTACACAGCCCTTGAAAGGAAAAAGAGGGATATGGCTGAAACGCGAGGTGATCTTAGCCTGGAAGGAGACTAATTTTAATCAAGATAAGCTGACCCCGCAAAAGCGACGTCTTCATGCAACATACTCGCAGTAGGGGGTTATGACCCCATCAACATCCCCCTGCGTGCGCCTGTGATCATAGTAGGAAATTGCTGTCCATCGGCATAGGCTTTACTGTCGCCAGAAATAGGCTGTATTCTTCCTCCTTTTTTTTTCTTTTCAAAGACAGGAAAGTAGGATGCTTACAAAAAAAAAAAAAAAAAATGCACATCGCACTTCATATGTGCGCATAACTTTTCTTATGTGAAGGTGATTTTTCACTGAATTACTCGAGTTAATGTCTTAATAATTATATGCAGGTAACTAATAGTACATAATAATAAATGTTTTTGGGCTTTCTCTTAGCTGCTGCCCTTCAAGGTTTGTAGGCAGAATTATTAAGTACACCACGTAAAAAAAAAGCGTATGAAATCTGATATTGTGCCAGTATACTTTATCTTATTTACGAACAATATAATTATATATCAACACGCACTTATATTCTTATACAGTAAAACCTCCGGATAATGGCCAGCAGCAGGAATCTAAAAAGGTGACCGTCTTTCGGAGGTAGTTATTATTTAGAGGTTCAGTATAAAAAAATCAAAATAAATAAAATTAATAATAAAAAACAATTAATAATTTCAAATGCATTAATTTTCATCTATTTGAATTTACATAAAAAAAAAAAAATCAGTGATTCGTAAATGTTTTTCTTAATTATGGCAAACATTCTTTTCTAAGGAAATAATAATATCCAATCCTGGGCAGCGGGGGCTTTGTCAGACCCTAAAGTCTTTACCCTTTGCTGTCAAGACGGATTAACCTAGCTGATAAATTATAAATAATTATCACTTTATGTAAAATATAATTTTGAATCCGTCTGAATAAAGTTTAATTTGATTAATATTTGTAGTCCTTTTGTACAACTCGTCATCATTTTCGTTCAGAACGAAGTTTTGCATCTCCCGAAAATTTGACAAAACATCAGAATATGTTTTGATTACTATCGTACGCAAGGGGTGTGTTTATGGGGGTTTTAACCCCTATTGCGATGAAATTTCGTATATATACATATGAATATATGGAATTGTAGCTCTGTACCCCCTATTGAGCCTGTAACACCCCTTTTGAACTTTCTGCGTATGCCCATGGTTTTGATGTTAGAATCTTGTGACACTGTCCCATACTCCCGCTTTCATTTTCTCCTCACTTTTCCCCCCCGTTCTATAATATTTTCTGTCAATTCCTGAATGGTATTAAACGTTTCAGAAACTTCTAAATCTTTGTCCAAGCGAACAAACTCGTTGGCTTTCTTACTTGTCGTTCCTGCTAATCTGTTGATGCCATTTTACCTTTTCCCACCATCATCTCTGTGTATATTTTCGGGTTCATCCGGCGAAGAAAAATCCTGAAATTAAGAAATATTTTAATTGCAGGATTTTTGATTGAAAGTTTTTGATCGACAGTTGGAATGTCACTCTAACAACGCTTCGTCAAATTCTTCATTTCTAGTTTTCTGATGCTTCATTTTGCTAAATTCGCGCTTCGAAAGGACTGTTGAGATAATCTTCACTGCTTTTTAAAATCTTATTTATCTGTGACCTTCCACAACCGTAAAGCGTTGCTAATTTTCGTGTAGTTATACTTTTACCTTGGGTAACTTTTCCTTTTTAAAAGGCGTAACTTTTTCTTGGGTAACTTTTCCTTCTTTGCTTTAGACCTAAAAATTTTCATGAAGAATTTACCGTGATTACAAACTGGAGTTCAAAGGACAAAGTCGGGTATACGACACTACTCAGTTGTAATAACGAATAAGAACCGGAACTGTCAAAAACCAATTTCTAGCGGACAGTGATCGTTTGCGCACGAGAAATGTTGGGATGGTCGGCCATAAATAGCGAAACCGTACTTTTTTTTTTTTGGGTAGGGGGATATAAAATGCAGTAAAACCCACTTATAACGATCCCACATTTAGCCTGTTTCCGAATATAGCAAAGAAAACATGGATTTTGTTTGGTATAATGATTAAGCGCAATACAATTTAACTGCTTTTAGCGAACAATTCTTTTTTGGATCCCGGCTGGATTTAACGAGCAATTAAAATAAAAATAGGAAATCAATTATAAAAATTCCGCCGTTGTATACGGTTGGTCATTATAACCGATTTTCATAGGGCTTCTATGGATTTGAGAGGAGAAATTTTGCCCCCTTTTGATCCGCTACTGATATAAAAGATATATAAAAGTATTCGAAAAAATTTATACTCGTATTTCTACATAGTTACTGTTTTACGGTACCTCATTCATAATAAATACGAGTAAATTTTAAGTTAAATTTAATAATGCACGCGCTGTGTTCAAACATTTTTGTTTCTTACCCAGATCTTCACTTCTTTTTCACCTGTAATATCTAGAAACAGCTTATAGTTTAGCACAAATAGTCTATCTAAGATGTGTCGTAAAATGTGCTTGAAAAGAGATACACATGGAAGATACTTGAAAAAATGAAATCCACTTAAGTTAAATACATTCTAATTCTCTAATATGAAAATAAAAACTTTATTATATATAAATTGCAGTGAAAAATTGAGTATGTTTGTGATGTATTTGGATGCATATTTTTTTGCACGATGAAAAACACCGAAGTTCCGCATCCGGGATTTAAAATTATTCCCATGTGACGTCATCCCGAGGTGACTGCAAGTCTCTCATCATACCTTACCATATATGGAGTGGAATGTTTGCTGGTATGGTGGTCACATGGTAAAAAAAGAAGAACCAATCAGGGCTCTTTGCTGGGATATTGCGTCAGCATATAAGCCTCCTTTCACCTTGCCTTTCACCATTTATTCTGCTATTTCTGATTCGGAAACATCTCCAGTTTTTCAAGCCGCCATGTCGTTTTTGATCTGTTTGATTTGTTCTCTGATGGTCCTTTCCCAGACAACGTGTTCTGCCTCTAATAATCTGTTTTTCAAGGATCATGCGTTAGTGGGGCAAAAATGCCCAGATTATAAGCAAGTTTGCCCCTGTGGCATCAAAGGTGAGCAACGTATTTCCTTATGGGTCAAAATGTGCTACAACGTTGATGTGATTACTGGCGCCGAAGGCTGCATACCTTGTAATAATCATTTATTCCAATCTGATATCTGTAAGAAGTACGAGAAATGCGAAACGTGTTCGATGGAATCATGCTTAACGTGTCCAGAAGGGAAGACCGGAGAATTTTGCTCTGAATATACTCAAGACAATGACTTACCATCTGCGCCAGAATTGGAGTCGACGTATCCAATAAAAGTCCGGATTCCGAGAGGAAAGCCCTTTCCCCATAACCGTGTTCCCAGGTCCAAAGATGGCTGCGATTATCCTAACCAAATGGTCACAGCTGAACTGGCATGCATTATATACGATTATCAAGTCACCTGTAATGCAACTTGCGCCTGGGGTTACAAAATGCAAGGACAAACCACAGTGTATTATGAATGCAAATATTACAACAAGTTTTGGACTCCCAACAAAACGTTTCAAGAATGTACACCAATTGTCGACTGCAACGTTGATCTTATTTCAAACGGCAAACTTTCGTGCACCAGCCTGCAGATGAACGAACCAGACGTGTGTGATATTAGCTGTTCAACTTATGATGAGGAGGAGGGCGGAGATATCCCGTTAAGATCATATACGTGCAGTTTAAGTGGTCAATTCAATCCACCATTGCCTTATTGTGCACAAAAGAACGAAACAGGATTGAAGTCGTTCAGAGAAAGACTATGATATGTTTAAACTGGCGAAAGATGTGTTTAAAATTGAAGACCCCCGGACAGGACATTGGACATGAGATTTACAAGTTGGTGATACAATCAACTCAGTGGATTAGTTAGAATCTTAATAATAATAATATGCTGAAATGTGTGCATAGTGAATGTGTAAATTCGAAATCTGAAATTTAGTTGCTTCGCTAGTGTTAGCCTTTTTTTCTGGAAATTGGTAAATTTTTTTCTTCTTTTGAAATAAAGCATTGAAAAGACAAGTATTTATGGTTTAATTTTTTGATGAATGTAATATTGAAAAAGGCTATGGATATGCTATAAAAATTTTTGTGTATGAAAAACTTTCTTAACTTTAAATATTTAGCATTTTCAAAAGGTATTAAAATTTATTAAAAGCAATTATCCTTTATTTATTTCGGATATGAAAATATAACCTCCATTTTTATTACGGTTAAGTTATAGATTGCTTGTATAAGTTTTTAGACCACTAACAGAAGAACTCTAGATATAATTTTAGTTATACGTTGAAGTGCTCCCATATGTAAACGTGGAAAAAGTTGGCGACACTGCCCATACCATAGAATATTTTGATCTAACTAACAGTTCTTGGAAATACATTTCCATTTTATTTACTGGACAGGTTATCTGCGTACTTAAATAGCTTTAATGACAATCATAGGTATAATTTTTACTTATACGTAATTAAAGGAGAACGTTTTGTAAATATCCCGCATATTACATTTTCCGTTAATCCTTGGTTTTATCGTTATAACTGGAATGGTAAAATCAGCAACTTCAAGCAATTCACGTTTTTCATGTGCCGTTCAAAACAAATTCACGTGCGCTGTTGCTTGACCACATTGGAATTCGCTTTAGTCGAAAGAAAATTTCGGTCTGTTTATTTTATAAGTTAAAATGCACATTTAAATCTTATTTTTATTATAAAAGTCATTTTTAAGTACTTTTTTTTAATATATATGGTCGGCCCATAAGAGTAGCAATCACGTCGTCAAAGCAATGAACACATATACGTGATAAATAGAGCCCGGATTTTATGCACTAAAAAACTAGTAAAATATGCACTGAAAATCCTCAAAATATACACTCGTATGCACTCAAAGAGTAAAATATGCATTTGAAATGAAAAAAATATGCATTTAAATATTTTTTCATTTATTTGGAAAGCAAATATCCTGCGTCTTAAAAGACTGGTTTTATTACTAATTAGCTGAGTGGAAATATTTGATATATAGCATAATATTTTATTATATCACAAATTTTCCATCAACGTTCTGAAAAATTGAGCTTCGTCTTCGGTTAATCAATATCATCTTATGACCAAACAGGTCCTTCCAGATCTACCTAGGTTATTGGACTGTAATTATAAAATTTTGCGGGTAGTTTATAATGGATAGTCTATCCGTAATAGACTTCCATAAACGTCTATTACTGGTAGATAATGGTGCGAAATTTTACCCCATATAAATATTTGTTGTGTCTAATCTGTCCCTAGATTAACTACCGGTCCGGCACAATAGAACTAAACACTTCCGTCTCCCTATTAAGAATATTAGCTAATTTAGCCATGAATGTGACTACAGTTTTCGACCTATCAGGGCGTAATTAAATATGTACATTTATAAGTAAGTCCACTTTTCTTTCTACTCATATGAAAGTAAAAGGAAAGTTTGAATTTATAGTTGTGTAAAAAATTTCCGATAAAAGAATTACAAAATTCTTAAAATTATTGAAACCCTTGAAATATGCGTTTATTCTAAAAATTTATCGTTTTTATGCATTTATATCCACTAAAGCTGAAAAGAGCTAAAATATGCAATTGCATATAATCCGGGCAATAGTGATAAAATCTAATTTTCAATAACTCCGCGAATAGTTTACACGGAAAGAAGTGTTTTTAATTTGACTCATTAGATATAGGACAAGATTTTTCTAATTGAAATGATGGAAGGCTCGTATGAAAAGCTAAATTTATTATTTTTGTACGCATACAACACTTTACAAAATAAATAATATATTCAACATCGTTATAAACGAGTAATTTGAGCACATTTTCTATTCAACAATATTTTTCTACGACTAACGATTTAAGTGGGGGGGAGTGCAGGAGTATTAAACCTTTAAAAAAATATTTGCTTGTTTTATTAATTGGATGTTTGTGAACATTTCAATACCAAAGTTATAAACATCCATTTAGTAGTTCAAAAGCTATTACGGAAACGGTGACAGACCAGGCACTTGCGTATGTGTCGTCCTTTGAATTTCAAATCTATTGATTTTCATTCAACGTTATTGGAAAGTATCCATAAGGAAATATAAAAAATTTCTCAACCGCTTTCCACAAAATTTGGCACACTTATTTAGGACATAATTTGCAGCTAAATAAAGCAAGTTTATGTTATTTCATGCATATTTATTATTTTTAATGTCAATATACTTTATGAAATATTCGTTCTATTTTCATTTTTTACATTTTTATTTTTTCTAAAAACCAACCGATGACCTTTTCATTAAGCTTTTCATTAATTTTATAGAATAGTTTCTAGGCTTTACTTTAAAGCATGAGTTACGTTTCTGAGTGAATTTTTTAGGAAGTTACCTTACGAATGGTGACTGCATGTAGGACTGATTTTGAGAAAACATAGTATTTAAAAAAATAATTAAAAAAAATAATTCCTAGAAAACATATTTTTACTACATTTCAATTCTACTAAGTGATGCTATATGCTGTAAAACTTTCATTAACTTTCAGGAAACAGAATCTCAGAAAATGAATTTTGGAAACAGTACTAGTTTCGAAGAAATCCAGTCGCTTAACCCGCGATCAGGCGCGGCGATTATAGGAGCGCGAGAACGCGCGCGGGGTGCTTTGCACCCCATCTGATTATATAGCATTATTTCATTAAAAACGTCCAATTTTACAGGGAACAATAAGTGGAATTTTCTCTTTGTCACCCTACCCCAAAAGATTGTGACTTTGAAGGCAACAGGAAAGAGTTTGGCCAGTTTCAGAAGCAAGGGTGGGCGTTTTTTTTTCACAAATTGTAAGTTGTGGGATGTGAAACACACCCCACGCCTGCTCGCGGGTTAATATTCCTGACCCCCACTTAAAATGCAATTAGCGTAACATAAAATTTAAATCACCTGGTAGTATAACCCAGTAGAATATCCATGTGAAATGGCTATGATGTTTTCGCCGGCGTATTTTATTATCCAAAGCAGTACGATGGGTCCGCGAGCTGAATGTGATCCAAGAATTAAGGTGTATTTGCTCATCGTTTACACATTACGAAAGTATGCACATTGGCGAAAGCCAAATACTGTTCGTTCACGAAAAGTAGTCCGATGGAACAGTTAGAAATAACGGGAGGTGACGTCACAAACGGACTAGCCGATTACAGAAGAGGAGGACTCACATTTCAGAACTTGTTTTTGACGCAGACAAACGTTCACTAAAAACAAGTTCTGAAATTGGGTCCCCCCCCCCGTTGCTGTAATCGGCTAGGACGTTTGTGACGTCATCTGTTGTTATACGCACCTGGTCAACAACAATGTCGAGGTAGGCAAATCTATCGACGAATGTTTCCAATAGAACTAAGGGACCAAGTGTATACTAGGAAAATGCTCCCCAGACCGTGATTCAGCCGCCACTCTTTTGAACACTTGTCATGTAACATGCCGGATCCATGGCTTCGTGCCGCTTGCGCCATACATGGACCCGGCCATCAAAGTCATGGAGAAGAATTCTCGACTTGTCAGACTACACAACCTTCTTCCACTCATCAAGTGTTTAATGTTGGCGTTCTTTAGCCCACAAAATCCCTTTTTTTTTCGGTTTTGCAGCAAAATCAAAGGAATTCTTGTTGGTCTTATTAAAGACAATTCATTTTAAGATCCGTCTTATATAGCACATGGATGTGCTTTGTGATGATTCTGCGTTGTATTACGCTGCAATTTGTTACGTTATAGTTTTTCTGTTGCTGCACACAATGTGTGTCACTCGTCTGACTGCTCTTCCGTTCACAAGCGACTTCTACCCACTATTCCGCTTTTCCCTCGAATTTCTTTGGCTTAGCTGCCATTAGTTGAAGACTTAAGACACTGCTATACGAGAAAGGCCCAGAAGGTTAGCGGTTTTGGAGATACTGGAACCGGCCCTTTTGGAGCTCACGACCATGTTGCGTCCAAACTCACCCAAATCACTTCTTTTCACCATTCATAGGCGAATTGTAACTTTTACTGGTGCTTCTGACCAAGGGACAGTTTTTTTATCAGCGAATTCAGTTCATTACGTCAGTTCACATGCTGCATAGACAAGTCGAAGTTTGAGTGAGGGGTGTTCGTAATTTTTTGACCATTCATATGTATGTTTACCTCGCTCATCATCATCACTTACTCTAAAGTAATAGTATCATGATTTTTTTTTTGTTTAACTATAAGTAAACTGATACAGTTAACTAATTAATGCAAAATATCGGATTGCATGTTGAATAGAACTTCTGAATGCATATTGAATTTCGTTTGCAATCGTTTTTGGGGAATTCGGGAATGAAATTTTTTTAAGTGGACTCGGTGTGTTCACAGCGCAATTACTTACGAAATACAAACATAAATGGTCAACACACAAAGCCACCGGGGCGAGTTTTTTGTGAGTTTTTCGTGGGGACTTTTTTTATTACTAATAAATTTGACACCCACGTATTATTAGCTCAATCTAGAGCTTTTTGTGTCTAGGAGAAAAGAGACTAGCGTCACTTTTTCTCCTAAACAAAAAAAAAAGCTCTTGTTTGAACTGATAATATGTGGGTGTCAAATTTATTAGTAATAAAAAATCTTCCACGAAAAACTCACAAAAAACTTGCCTCGGTGGCTTTGTGTGTTGACCATTATTTGACAATTGTGTTATCCCTGTGAAGGGTAATAATATTTTACGTCCTTATACACGGAGAAAGAAAGCGTTAAAAATTAAATTAAACAACAATATTAATCAACGTTTATTGGCGTAGTGATACCAGCGCCGATGTTATGGCGTGATTAGATGGTGAAACGTTCGAAAGGAAAAGAGATGTTTTCTGCCTTCGGTGGGACCTGAACCCACGACCTTCCACTTGCCGGGTGGGGGCTTGAAAAAAGCAGAAAAAAGCGAGTGTTCCATCTTTTCGTTCGTTTAGCGGTCCAAGACACTCCGGGCTAAACGGAGGGACCCTGGTTCGAATCCAGGACGGGATCTCTTTTTCCCTTAAACAAGAAAAAGATTATGCTAATTTTAAACAAAAACTAGATTGGGATAATAATACGTGGGTGTAAAATTTATTAGTAACAAAATACAGACATATAGAAGTTCATGGAATATAGCAGTGGGTGTCAAATTTATTAGTAATAAAATACAATCACATAAAAGTTCATGGAATATAGCAGTGGGTGTCAAATTTATTAGCAATAAAATACAAACATATAAAAGTTCATGCAATATAGCAAGGGCTGTCAAATTTATTAGTAATAAAATACAATCATATAAAAGTTCATGGAATATAGCAGTGGGTGTCAAATTTATTTGTAATAAAATACAATCATATAAAAGTTCATGGAATATAGCAGTGGGTGTCAAATTTATTAGCAATAAAATACAAACATATAAAAGCTCATGGAAAATAGCATTTGCACGAAAGTGTTTATAACAACTCCTTTACAAGAAAAAAGTATTAAAAAAAATTCATTTTCCGAGAACTAATAGGATTTTGGCACTTTTGGGCTACTTTAGCTACTTTTTGGCTCAGTTCGTTTCAAACTCAAAACTCAAGCTCTGCTCGGGTCCTTTTTTTTTTTCCCTAAATATTGTTTATCGTGTCTTTGGACTTGCAGCAATATTCCCGTGAATCCCTCTCAGAGTTCATTGAACTCTACAAGAGTTTATCCTGTTCGCGGCAAGTGAAAAATAAAGAGTAAAGTGATCCAAATAAAAAGAACCTCGCGTTTGACCATGCACTATATACTTTCCTCCATGTCGGACACCTTAAATGTTGGACCACTAAAAATAAATATTGTAAACACAATAACAAAATGACGCACTACTACACAGCAGAAGCCGAAAATGATGTGGAAGACGGAGGAAAAGACGTTATTGTATGAACACTTCACAAAATGTACGTTTTGTCGTCCGTTTTGCATGACCAATAAAACGTATGGTAAGTCTTAACGTGTACACCGGTCTATAACTTAAACGGATGCACTTTTCTTCTATGTGCTATTCACTAAAAACTGATTTCATATTCTTAATAAGGAACTTATGGACTATCATTTGTGATATGTCTTGTCTCAAAGTGCGAGCTTCCACAAAAGTGGTTCCCTTGTTAGGTGCCTGACTACTTTTGAGGCAGATTGCATTTACGTTATTATTAATACTTTAGATATAACAATTGACGTTAATACTTATGCTCACAAAAGCGCTGACAGCAAAATGTCAGATCTCCTAAACCTAGGTACTAGAAAAAATTTCATGCAACCTAAAATTACTCCTGATTGAATTTCATCAACTACGGCAGGGGTCTTCAACCTTTTTCAGTCCAAGGGCCAATTTTGCTTATTCTTGTAGGCCCGCGGGCCGCACTACTGTATCAGCAATATTAGGACTGAAAAAAGGCAGTCCGAGGGGTGCGCACCCCCTACCATTCCCGGTCAGCCTTTTTGATATTGTTTTTCCTCATGTCTATATTAGTTTTGCGTGCTCATCCGAAAACATTTTTTGGACCCGCCTCTAGGACTAAATATATATATATTACAATGTAAAATATGTATGGAAGCAAAAAACATTTACAATACTTTTAGTTATTAATATGTAAAGCGAAATCAAACCTTTTAGCGAGATTTTTGTCACTGCTTATTTTTAACAATCCTGTCAATATCAGGTCTTATTTTTGATATTGCAATCCTAAGAGTGTTTCCAAGGTGGACGTCAATTATTCTGGTCTTAACTTTTCATTTTATCAACTTCATTTTTGGAAACAGCTGTTTACAGACGCATTGGCGTACTCGGTGGGGGTTGTAATTCTCACCGCAACGAAATTTTGTGTATATACATATGAATATATGGAGTTGTAGCTCTGTAACCCTTCCCTTATGAACTTTCTGTGTACGCCCATACGCAGATGTAAGTACTCTCGAATAGTAATACGCTTTCAGAATATGCAGTCAGATGGTTAGAAAGATGTTCTTATCGACATATTTAGAATAGAATTCAGCGAGTCCCAACTTGAATTTTTTTTAAATCACTGTTGCACTGCAAATCAATAAAACTACTCCTAATTCCCATATACGCTAGAAAACTAAAGTAAAACATGACTTAGGGAAAAATAGAGTGTTACTTTGGTTCTATAGTGTTTTAAAATATTTCTTATGAAATATGAAAATGCCAACAGAATAAAATACAATGTTTATTTCAGACTCAAAGGGAGCAGGGATGTTATTTTTGTGTGAAACAATTTGTATTTTTTCATGAGCTAGCGAGCGGCGGGTTGAAGACCCTACGGTGTTGTCTTAACGCAAAGGAGTACTCTCTGCTACTACATATACTATTGTTTATGAACCTTGTCTATAACGAGTCCTTTTCTTTGTGGACCTGTATATAACGATGATTTTGCGTTTTTGAAACTTTTGCATTCCTCCATAAATATAGAGGTGTATTTTAATTTGGATCAAGAGTTATTAGTGTTTAGTGGTTGCACCGATGATGATGATGATGATGAGAGAGAGAGAGACAATAGACAAACTGAAACAAATGATGATGAAAGCAGAGAGGAGAAAGAGCATTAAAACCGAATCAGCATCCAGCTTTACCCCTGTAGACGCTATTAAAATTAATTAAAACACTGCAGCACATTTTAATCGCACTCCATGGAATATCTCTTAAGAAGATTTGAAGTTTGCAAGGTGATTTAAAAAATAAGTGCACTGTGGCGATAAGCTCCGTACAAACCAAGCAAATGCAAATATCAGATTACTTTTCTTTTCAATGAAATGCTAAATTATTCTTCGTGTCTCTTCTAATAAAGATTTTATTGGAATTTTTAAATATTCTACCATCATACGTTCCGTTTAATGGCCATGTATAGATGGCATATTCAGTTTCTATGTATTACGCATTTTTTAGTTTTCAATTAAAAATGTAATTCCCAATTTTTATTTTATTAAAATTCATATGTATTTTTAGATTAATAAAATTGTAGTTAAAATACACATATTATAATTTTGAACTAATCAAATTAGAATTATCTTTACGTGATTTATGCTTACCAACATTTCTAATATGTACTACTATTGAATAATTAGTTTAATGCAATACTACTAAAATAAATATTTCATCTAAATCAAACCATTTCCATATTTAGGATGTATTTGGTTGAACCTCGTCTATAGTGATGACTTTTCCATGTTCCTAGAATACCATTACAGAGAGATTTCGCTATATGATGATGGTAATGGTATATAGAATAATAATAATACACGAGCTGTATTATAATGATTTTCTTTAATAATTATGCTATTTTATAGAAGGAAATATTACTATAATCAGTATAATCATAATTTTCCTATATCATATCAATATCGTTTTAAATCATAAAGTGTCGTTGTGGTGAACTCTGTAGGGGCGTAGCGATTAAAAATTATGGGGAGTCAATTAGTTAAAGAAAGGACAGCCATTCGGCGTTAAGAAGAACAACGTAATTTTTTATTAAAGGGGGGCTGAGCTTCCTGAGCGCCCCCCCCTCTCCTATGCCACTGGTACTGAGCGAATGTGCAAGAAAATTTCACTTGGTTTTGTCTGAGAAGTTTGTAAGAGTCTGAAGAATATATTGGTGTCATTACTTCCCTTCTTTGATTTTATATAAACGAAATAAATTGCCTTTTGAAAAATATCAAACTTATAAAAATAATTAAAAAAACTAAGTAATATATATAGTAAACACTTTTTTTAACGTGAGGACATAACAATTTTTATTGCGCAGAAAAAATGTCCATATTTGGATGTATGGTTTTTGGTTCGATGACAAATGGCACTCAAGTCCTGTATCCGGGATTTAAATTGTTTTCATGTCACGTCAGCTCGACGTAACTGCAAATGTCACTGACCATGTATTACCATATATGGAGTGGAATGTTTGCCGATATGAAACATCCGATGCCCACGTGGTAAAAAAAGAACCAATCAGAGGTCCTTGCTGAGATACTACGTCAGCAAGTAAGTCTCATCGAACCCCTCTTTCCACCATTTGCTCTGTTGTTTCTGGCTCTGAAAGGTTGCAGCTACTCAAACAGCCATGTCTTTTTTGATCTACCTGATTTGCTCTTTGATGATCTTTTCTCAGCAAGTGTGCTGTGCTCCAAATTACCAATTTTCCAAAGACGACCCACCAACAGCATGGAAAAAATGCCCCGATTATAAGGTGGTCTGTCCTTGCGGCACCAAAGGCGAGCAGCGTGTTTCCGTATTGGTCAAAATGTGCTACAACGTTGACACGATTACCGGCACCACAGGTTGTATACCTTGCAATAATCACCTAATCCCAATAGATATGTGCAAGAATTATGAGAAGTGTGAAACGTGTTCGATGGATTCGTGCTCAACTTGTCCAGAAGGTAAGGCCGGTGAGTTTTGTTCTGATTTTACTCAAGATAATCGCATAGCACCTGATATGGAATTGAACCCCAAGTATCCAATAAATGTCCGGATCCCAAGAGGAAAGCCTTTTCCCCATAACCGTGTTGCGAGATCCAAGGATGGCTGTGATTTTCCCAACCAAATGGAGACAGCTGAACTGGCATGCATTTTGTACGACTACCAAGTCACCTGCAATGCAACTTGCGCCTGGGGTTACAAAATACAAGGACAAACCACAGTTTATTATGAATGCAAATATTACAACAAGTTTTGGACTCCCTACAAAACATTTCAAGAATGCACACCAATTGTCAACTGCGAAGTCGAACTTGTCTCAAATGGCAAGCTTGCGTGCACTAGCTTGCAAATGAACGAACCGGATGTGTGCGATATTAGTTGTTCGACGTACGATGAAGAGGAGGGTGGAGACATCCCGGAACGGTCCTACAAGTGCAGTTTGAGTGGTCAGTTCGATCCACCATTGCCTTATTGTGCACAAAAGAACGAAACAGGATCGATGATGTCCAATGAGATATATTAAAATGGCAAAAAAAACTCGTTAAATGTTGAAGACTTGGACAGGATATTGGACGTGATTTATCAATTTGTTGTGTAATTAGTCATCTATATTAGAAAGACATTGAACAGCATGCTAATAGCATTCGCATAATTAATATTTCGTATATATGTGTACAAGTAGTTGTTTTGTTAGTGCTAGAATTTTCTTCATCTTCTGAAAAAATTAGTAAATTGCATTTATATTTTTGAAATAAAGCATTGAAAAGACAAATATTTCTATTCTGATATTTTAGTGATTAAAACATTGAAAAAAGCGATGAAAGCACTATAAAAATTATTTTCTGAGCATAATGTTTTTAAATATTTTATGTTCTATTTGCAAAAAGTATCAAGATTTATCAAAAGCAATTAGGGTTTTTAATGAAATATAACACCAATTGTCCTTTATTTTCTTACATATTAAAATATAAGCTCTCTCTTTTTTTAATAATGCAAAATTGTACATTGTTTATAGTATTCTTTAGATTAAAGATGGAAAAACCTAGAAAATTCTAGTTATACGTTGAAGCATTTTTGGATACAAACTTGAAAAAAGTTGGCAACGTTTTGCGAGTCCTATGACGTATCATTTTTGAATCGGAGGTGGCCTTAGGGTAAGACGAGCAAAGCGATTGCTATAGGGTCTCGCGCCATCGGAAGATTCCGTTCAATAATTTAATAGTCGCATTTGTTTTGCTAAACTTAAAAAAAAAAAGATATAAAATTTAAATATTTTGCATATTAAAAAGAATGAAGTAACACTACAGTAAAAATTTGAAATAGCTTAAAATTTTCCTGATGAAAGTAAAACAGAGAAATACTATTATTAAAACTATTATCATTCATCGTTATCGTTTGTTCATTATTATTCATTACTTATATTAACTATTACGAAAATATTGTTATCATCGTAATATTATGTTCCGTCAACAGGAAACGAACTTTAATTTATGGCCTGTGAATAAGGGAAAGAGACTTATAGTTAACATGAAAAATGGAAAATAGCTGATATATACTGTGCATTCGCGCTCAGTTGGCGCGTGATACCGTTAGCAGACGGGTTAGTCCATTGCAGTTTAGGGAAGGCCGTCTTGGAGGAACTGGTTTTTCCCGCGCGAAAAACCAGTTTCGGCAAGACGCCCTTCCCTAAACTGCAATGGACTAACCCTTGTGCTAACGGTATCAGGCGTCAGGTCTGCGCGAACGCACAATACGTTAGACATAAGTGTGCCGTGTGCTCGAAAGCATACGATTTCTTGAAACAGTTTCCACATGGTCACTGTAAGACTTAACGATCATCACTCTTGGACAATCAACCAATAACACTATGTGATGTCCTGTTATTGTGCAATGGTAACGCGTTCGTCTAGGGTTCCACGAAACTGGGTTCGATTCCTAACCAGGCCCTCCGGGAGAATAAGAGAGGCCACTTCCTTTTGCGAGACTCCCTATACCTTTGACAGGGCCGGGGATAAGTGCCTAAACGGTTTAGCAAATCGGACGCTCCCCAAGCCCTGTCTATTTTCCCTCAGGATAATTTTTCGTGCTGCGTTTAGGTGTATTTAATATAATAATAATTTTAAAAAAAGGAGAAGCTAAAAAGTTTTGCGCTGGGTCCCTTATGATACAAGGGCCTTTGAGCGTCCCCCCCCCTTTCCCATGGGCCTTCTCTTTGAGCCAAAAATTTGAAAAAATTAATAATGACAAATTTTATTTTCACAAACACAAATTGGCACACTGACACTGGACGGGTAAGAAAAATTCGCAATGCAAGTGTTCTATTGGGAACATTTCTTTTTTTTAAAAGGCAAAATTTGAGGCCCTCCGATAAAGCTAGGCTCGAGCCAAATGGCCCCGCTGCCCCACCTCTCGGAGGCCCTGTTCCTAACTAGTTAAACAAACACTTGCCACCTGACTGCTCACTATCCGTGAGTTGGTTCTCTACGCCTTAGGAGTTCCGGAAAATTACAGATTCCGACACTGCCATGGGCGGATTTACCATTTTGCCGCATCTTCCTATCCGTCTGTCCACCCTTCTAATCAGTGACAGGAGCATATAAATTGTTGCATACAATATACACCAAAAACCTTTGTATTGAAAGAGCTTTTGGATGGCTAAAACTACCACTACGCCCAAGGCCGGCCTGTGGTTTTTGCCGCCCCAGGCAGAATGATAAAAAATTCCGCCGCTACCAAATGCATATTTACTTTCATTTTAGAAAATATACTGTCAAAAAAAATAAATAAAAAAAATTGTAATTTGATACCGTCTTTCAAATTTGCCACCCTAGTCTATAGTCTATTGGGAAATACGGCACTAGCCTTTACCTTTTATTTATTAATGGAAAATTTTGAAATAGTAATAATATAGTGAGAATAACAGCATATAAAATGATAGTTTAAGATGAATTTCAATACGATTCTTTTAATTTAAATAATATTATAGCAATGAACTTTAATCTGTGTAATCATAAAATTAATACTCTCATAAACTATATTAATTCTATTTTAGATAATAAATAAAATGTCTTCTGGTTTTCTTATTAAATCACCAGGAAACTATTGTTTAAATCAGTCTGAGAGTTTTGTAAGAGCCTCCGGAAATATATTAATAATATTACTTGCCATCTTTGACCTTATTTAAAAAAATTAGCTCGAAAAATGCTAAACTTATGAAAATAATTTAAGCACGAAAATCAGCGCATTTAACAAGCATATTTTAATCTTATAGCGCAAGTACATAGCAGTTCCTCTTACGTATAAATTGCAGTGGAATTGCATGTATTTGAGTACGTGGCAGTTGGTACGATAAAAAATGACATTCAAGTCCTGCATCCGGGATTTAAAATTGTTTTCACGTGACGTCTTTCTGATGTGACCGTAAACCTTATTTACCATATATGGCTTGGAATGTTTACTTTTATAGAAGGTTCTGAAGTCACATGGTAAAAACGAACCAATCAGAATTTCTTGCTGGGATGTTACGTTAGCAAGTAAACTTCGTCGAAGCTTTTTTCCCTATAATTTGTTCTACTGTTTCTGATTCTGACACATCTTCAGCTTTCGAAGTAGCAACGTCTGTTTCGATTTACCTGATTTGCACTGTGGTACTTGTGTCTCAGCAAGTGCGCTCTGCCCCGATTCAGCAATTTTTTTAAAGATGATGTACCTTAGAGGGGAAAAATGTCCCGATTATAAGGTGGTCGGCCCCCGTGGAAATAAAGGCGAACAGCATATTTCTATATGGGTCGAAATATGCTACAATGCTGAATTGTCCATCGACCTTTCAGGATGTGTGCCTTGTGAAGAGAATGTAACTCTATTTAATATATTAAAGAAGTATAGGAATCGTGGAATTTGTTCATCGGAATCGTGTTCAACTTGTCCAGTAGGGAAGGCTGGAGAATTTTATACTGAATATACTTAAGATAATCATTTATAATCTGAGCCAGAACCGGAGTCTAAGTATCCGATAAAAAATCAGGTTCTGAGAGGAAAATCATTTCCACGTAATCGTGTTTCGACATCCAATCAAGGCTGTGATTTTCCCCAAAAATGATGACGGCTGGTTTGTTATGCATTTTATACGACTATCGGCTTCAATGTAACTTGCGCCTGGGGCCACAAGCGCATGGGCAAAACTAAAGTGCA
>QLNU02003225.1:33456400-33495480 GCA_006491805.2 Dysdera silvatica | reverse complement strand
TAACAACCCTAAGGCTCTTGTTATTTTCAATGGCTTTCCTTACTAGCTCACAGTTGAATTTTCTTATGTCTTCTTTCATGCTTTTGCGCAGAGTTTTACAAAGTTCTATGTACTCAATCCTGGAACTGGTATTTCGATTGTCCACCTTCATATCTCTTCGCCTTTTCATGAGCTGTTTCGTCTTCTCAGATAATTTGCTATTGTGCTTTTTACAGGTTACACCACCAATTTCCCCAGCAGTTTCAACTATTGTCTTAACAATGTTTTCATTTGCTTCTGAGATATCACTTTCATCAATAAGTCCTTCCAGTGCAGAAAAGCGATTTTTTAATTCCAACTTGAATGCCTCGGTATTTACTTTCAGTTTCATTAGATCCACCCTCTTACTTACTTGTTTCCTAATGAGCTTCTGCCTTTCTAGTTTAGTATTTAAGTGCATTTTACATCTCACCATTCGATGATCACTTCCAGTATTAAATCTGTTCAGTACGCTGCAATCTTCAATAATTGATTTCTTGTTTGCCAGTATATAGTCAATTTCGCTTGTGGGGTGTTTCCATGTCCATTTCTTTGCTGTTTCTTCTTAAAAATGCACTTTTTACTTAGTAGTTAAAGTTAGTTAGTAATTTTATGAATTTTCTGTAGGGCTCTTATTGGGCCAGATACCCAGCATCTTAACGTCACTACCCATTACTGAACTCTAGTCAGGTTTGTGTTAATGTGTTCATGTTAAAAACTAATAGAGAGAGAGAGAGGAGTGGAGAATAAATGTATTTAACCCAAATACAACATATGATTATAGATCTGTTGCCTAATATTCAGATTGTAACATTGGTGCATTTGAATTAAGAAAACTTCAGTCTAATGCCTAGGTTAGAAATAGAGGAAAGCCGTAAGACATAGGCGTAGAGTTGTAAGGGCCAAGACCCCCCAATAATTTGAAATAAATTACAATTTTACATATATTATAATGTATAAATGTACAAAATATGAGCTTGAGGCCCCCCTCCCCCCGACCTCCCATAAGTTTTGAAAACTCTACATTGATGCTGGGATACAGGCCTGCACAAAAGTTTAGACACAGAGGCAAATTATAAATAAAAGCGAGAATTTGCATTGAACTTCGCCGATATTGTATCTAAATAATCCTAGAACCAATAATAAATTGTGCAACTTAAAAGATTACCAAAAGTACTGAAACAAAATATCCCAACACCGTAATATTGGAATCTGCATGCCACAAATGTTTAGGCACATATGTCAGATTTATGCAAATTAACGGCGCGAAGTTCCCAAGTGATCGAAGGGGCGTTTCCCAGAGTTGTTATATAAGGCCTGAAATAATTTAGAATGCTTAGAACGATGCCGAAGTCAAAGCAATTTACGAATGACGAGATTTTGAAGATTTGGAGGCTGAAAACTAAAGGTAAATCTGTTACTCAAATTTCTGTTGCATTGAACCGTTCAAAGCGAGGCATTTATCGAGTGTTATCCCGGGGTGATCAGTATCAACCAAAATCACGATCTGGGAGGCCTCGAGTGACCAGCATTCGGGATGATAGACAAATACGAAGATTGGCTTCAAATGAAAGCCTGTCTGCAAATCAAATAAAAAACACGTTAGCAATGCGAGTGTCAAGAGAAACCATACGTAGAAGGATTGTAGAATGCAGGCATTTGAGATATGCAAAAATGCGCCGCAAGCCCTGCTTGCAATTACATCATAAACAAGCACGACTACAATGGGCAAGGCAGCACATATCATACAGTGACGAATGGCTGCAGGTGTTATTTAGTGATGAAAAAAAGTGGAACTTAGATGGTCCCGATGGCCTTTCGCACTACTGGCACGATCTTCGAAAACGCCCCTTAAGTCGGTTCAGCAGACGTCAAGGAGGAGGTTCAGTCATGGTTTGGGGAGCCTTTAGCTTCAATGGACAGACTTCTTTGGCGTTTTTGAATGGAAAACAAGATTCCAAGGCATACCAGGCAACTCTTGAAAGTCACCTATTACCTTTTGGCGAACTTTTATGTGGACGAAACTGGGTTTTCCAACAAGATAATGCGTCCATCCACACATCCAGGTCAACAAAAGAATGGATGAGCGCTAAAAATATTACAGTTCTCGATTGGCCTGCTCTTAGTCCTGACTGTAATCCCATCGAAAATGTATGGGGCATACTAACGAATGTTGTGTATGCCAATGGAAAGCAATATCCGTCCGTTTTAGAACTTAAAAAGGCTATAGAAGAAGCGTGGTTTAATTTTGAACCAGAAACCTTTCAAAATCTTGTGCTTTCAATGAACGACCGCGTATTTAATCTAATACGAAGTAATGGTGGCTACATTGATTATTAAAATTGTTCATTTCCTTATGCAAGTGCTAAAATTTATGTTTGTGCCTAAACTTTTGTGCCACATATTTTACTTATTTTAAGTTATATATTGCAGCAAGTTCGCTACTGATGTGATTTCTGTTCTCAAATTTTTAATTTGCATATTACATGTGTTCATACTTCGTAATATTAAAGTTCCTACTTCTTCAGTTTTAATAGTATTTTGTTATACTCAAATTTGTGTTGTGTCTAAACTTTTGTGCAGGCCTGTATAGACGTAAAACAGGATGTTTTATCATTAAATATTTAGAAAAGTTAAGTTAAAGGATACAAAGAAAAATTTGGCATTTAATGAAAAAGAAAAATAATTGGATATTTCCATTTGTTTGGTTTATGTACAGAGTACTGTTGACATATTTTTTAAAATATCTAGGAAATTCAGATATATATTTGGAATGAAATGCTGCAATATTTCAATTAATTTAACAGCATCTATGACAGTTAAGCTAGGTGATGATTCTGTTGAATACTCCCTTTCTTCTCCATTTTCATCACATTTTGTTTCAGTTCTGCTATTACATTTTTATCGGCAGTGGAGGATTTACTTATAAGCTAACTAAGCTTAGTCCTACAGCCGCAAAATTCATCCACCTCTTTTTATTCATGTTCTATTGCTAAGCACTAGTAACTTATCAAAATGCAAACAGACCTCTGTATTTACAGAAGAGCGCATATTCAAAGCTTTGTATTCACTAAGAAAATTACTTAGGTGGTATGTAAAAAGCTAAATTTTGATGGGAAAACTACAAGCAAAACTTTACAACGATACCTGGAAGCAAAGATTTTATTTTCTCAATTTGCATAATACATTTCTTCTTTATGGTAAAGGCAACAGATCTTCATCCAACGTTTTGTAAAAATTTTTAAACCATCCCCTGAAATTAAACCCTGGCTATGCCCTTGGGATCAGTTTCTTCCAAAGTCCCGTTTTTTTTTGGTAGACGATAAGTAACACAAATGCCTGACTAATATAGGCAATGGCATAGAAAACAAGGGGGCTAAAGCTCCTCTCGCTGGATTTCATATGAACGTTTTTCTACTTAACCCTGAATCATGTGATTATTTTTTTTTAAATTACATGGTTTCCCCCCCCCCCACAAACCTCATAAAATACTTTCAAATTGCTATTCCCATAACTGTTAAAGCATTTGATTTCAAGGGGATTGAATCCTAAAGGAGAAAGATATATAAACATTTATTTAATCATTATGAAATCGACACAGAATACAAAGATGTTGACTTTTGGTATTTGTTTAAGTTAAAAAATAATATTAATCAACGTTTATTGGCGTAGTGATACCAGCACTGGTGTTATAGCATGATATGGCAAAATGTTCAAAAGAAAATGAATGTTTTTGAATTCAGTGAGACCTGAACCCACGATCTTCCACTGAGGTTCAGGTCCCACCGAACGGAGAAATATTTATTTTCTTTCGAACGTTTCACCATCTAATCACGCCATAACATCGGCGCTGGTATCACTACGCCAATAAACGTTGATTTATATTGTTTAATTTAATCTGCGTAGTGTTCGATTTATATAAATTTAAGTATTAACAAAAAACAAAGAAAATACACTACTTCTAATTTCTAAATACTTTTGTAATTTTTTTAAATATTTTTACACATTTGGCCCATCTCTGGTTATCTTCTCCCTTTAAGATATGTTAATGGGAGAAGCATATGTACGCGATGCAAAGTCTAGCCAACCGACCCCTTTACGACTGTCATTCCTATAGCTAGACTGCCACACTTCAATGTGAGATTTAATGAGATGTTATTAAAAATTTGGTCATGCCACTTCAACTGCTTTTTTTGGGGGGGGGGGACAGATGGGATGAGACACAAGTGTTAAAGTCTTGAGATGGAATGGCCATACACTCAGGTTCTGCAGTTGCTATTTTTGCAGCAATGTTATCTGTTCATTAGCAGAAATTCCGACATGATCTGGAACCCAACAGAATTTCACAATATGCTGCAAGTTTCTTATGTCCACAAGTTATTTGTGAACTCTGGATTCCAGAGTGGTGCAAGATTTTGTATAAAGCTATGCTTTGCAGAACGTTGAGTAAATCTGTATGGATGACAGTTGCAGTTAATGAATTATTCAAAACGTACAACAAATCAGAATAAACTGCCTTACCGATTGTAGGGAAAGCATTTCCATAAGCTGGTAAAAAGCCCAACCTGACAGTTAATAGGTTAACATGAAGCAAGAGACAATAATTAAAGAACACAATAAATGGAAACGCAAGGAAACAAATACATTTGTTTATTTTGACCAGTCCAAATTGATTTTCATATAATCCATTCTAAAGTAACAATCAACTAGGTAGTCTCTGCAATACAGTGATAATGAACTCTGACCTACAATTGCGATGAATACTATAAGAGTAGTTTCATTTTCAAATATTGCTCACTTCAGAAGAAAAATATATGATTACAAGGTCTCTTTGTAAAATGAGTGGGAAGAAAATTAGATGCAACAACAGAAGAACATGTTAAACAGGGGAGAAATTCATATAAAATTACACCAAGAAGCTAAAAATAAAAAAAATCAAACGGTCATTTTTATATTATATAGACTGTATTAATATCTCTCACTCTTAGTCTATATTATCAGACAAACATCGATCTATTTGGAGTCCTCTTGTGAACAGATTAGTGTTGTAAAATACTACCTTGTACGAAGTTAGTTTGAGTGATTGAAGAGTGGCAAATATACACCAAACACCAGTCGTATCTACAATCCCAACGAATGTACATCTGGAGATAACACAATGACGTGGACACTTCCAATAGGAAGAAAAAGGTTGTGGAAATAACAGAACATTGCAGAAAACAAAAAAAGGGGTAACCTAAGTAAAAATAGAACAAACACTTTACGAGCAAAAACCCTGATAATTGATGAAGAATAAGGAATTTGTGTCTTAATTTCGCAAGTTCGACGACCACCAAGAGCAACAGTTTGTGTTGCCCAGTCCTTGTTCATACTTCATATATATATGCCGAAAAAGCACGGAAACAATAACTCATCAAAAATCATTTAAATTAGAGTTCTTTTCTGTCTGGCTTTCTTCTAGGTGCCCGTTGCCTGCAGGCTGGTCGAAGTTGCCGATTAACGAACACTGAACAAAGTTATGAAGTGATTACATGCCGTAACCTTGGTAACCAGGCATGGGGGGAGCGTATGGTTGATAACCTGGAGCGATCATTCCAGGACCAGCGGTTAACATAAGCTGAGGTTCCGGAGCTGAAAAGAAAAACGCAAATCACTCAAGAGTACACAATAAGAAACTTTTTTTTTTTTTTTTAAATGTTTAACATGAATAAAATGCTTTTTGTCTATGGTTTTATGGCTCAAAGGTTACAATGGTCATGCTGCGCCAGCACCTACCATTTTCGAGGAACCCAAACCTCTAGATCTACAGTTTTCCGAGGAATCCGAACCTCTTAAGGCCTGGGGAACCAAACCCCGGACTACAGTGAGCAGTGCGATCTTTATGAGATCTCTGAGTAAGCGTTCTTTTTGCACTGTTGGGAGTCGAACCCGGATTAAGGACGCATTAGGCAAACACTGCACCACCACAGGGTCTAAATAAAATGCACAACACGCAAATAGCATTTCCAGTCATTGTATCTTAAAGGACAATAACAGCAATGAAAATGCAATCCACAAAAAAATTACATTTTCAAAACATACCAGCATGAAACCTGAATTGTAATACAAATACGAATCTACCTAAAACAAAATTCTACAGGACTTAAAAATTATTACAGGTTTCACACCTCAAGACTGTACTATCACTACTGGAGAATGTAACGTGAACTATATGGGTGTTATGACTGAATGAAGAAACCGAACGTTTGAATTTTCATATCCTAGACTATGTTTCTATCTTTTTAAGGGACCCATATAAAGTTTCTGCTTTAAACAGATTTCCAATACTGCATGTAAATTAAGAGCAGTAAATTAAAATATCGTAACGAAAGTCATTAAATGAAAACCTATAAATCTAATCGATGTAGTTAAAATCTTCCTATAACACCTCTTAAGGCCAAAAAAAAAAGCCCATTTCCTCCAAAAGCAGAAATTAACTTGTGTATGATTTACAGTAGTGTTTCTCAAACTTTGATTACTCAGGAACTATTTCACGAATTCCTTTATTTATCGAAGGCCATTGGGGGTGGGGAAAGGGATTTCTGAGAAAAAAATTAAAAGATATATTGTTGAAACTGAATTGGCTAACTTTAGTTAATAATATCAGGCTCGACTGACCTATCAGCTGCAGGCTAAATAAATCTATTTTATGCATCATTATTTAAAAAACGAACAAGATTTTTATAATCCAATATAGTATATATAGAGATTCCTTAAACTACTTGGATATGTGAGTGAAAGTCAATTTTAGAAGTTTTATTATCCACATCGCATTTTTACTCCTTGTTGACAGGCACTTTTCAGAGCTGCGATATTAAGCATATTATATAATTTTTTATTCAGAAATTTCCTGGAAACTGAACCACTTGATGAGCCACCACTGACTACACCTTGGAAACCATGTATCTACAGTTAATTGACGTTTCTCATTCGTATAAATGTAAAGAAATATACTTAAATATCCACATTTCAATTCAGACAATACGCAATTCACCTTGCTGTGGTGTGTATGGTTGTTACACAGTTGGCTGCCATACAAATGATCCTGGTTTGACTCCAGTGGGTATCTGGCACTTTTTGTTTTTGTTTGTTTTTTTTCCCCCGCCATAAACCAACGTTCGGAGATTGTTTCCTTAAGTGAAGGGGGGTTTGAATTCCTTGGCAAACCGTAAATCCTTGTGCAAACTAGACTTAACTATTCTTAGGACATAAATCGTACGACAAGTCATCACAATTGTATATTTAAACATTTTCAAACTAACAGCTTTTGTTCTTTTAATGTATTTCCAACTAAATAAAATTTAATTTTAAATATGTCCTTATATTTATTAGAGACATTTAAAACTCTTCTAGCTTTAATATATATATAATTTTTTTTTTTTTTAAGTTGGTTGTATTTTTGTGGCACAAGAACAACGATGATCATTCAGCACCAAGCAAGGCGAGACCGTACATACGTTTTAATGTCAAAATAAATTAAAACTATAATAGTAAATATATACCAAACACACAATGAAACGAAATGATGTAATAAGTTTTTAAATAAGTCATCTGCATGAAAAAGGACAAAACTGTTACACGAAAATATACATACCATAAACTATAGGTTTCTGCTCATTCTGGGCTGACTCCTCCAGACGTTGGGCTTCCAATTCTTCTAATTTGTCCACCTGTGTACAAGTATGTATATCAAACTACAGTAATTAAATGAAAATTCACACACAGAAAATTCCGATTATCTTTATGTAGCTCACTCAACCTAGTTATGGGCAAAGTGACGTACTTGCCCATTATCAAGTTATTTCATCCAATTATTTGGATATGCATGTACAATTAAACCAGATAATTGAAATTCTACTGTACATTCAGTTTTTTTTAATGAATACAATATATCTCCACTTAATGTTAATAAATTGGCACCCATGTTTTGAAGCTCATACTATAGCTGTTTTTGGTATAGGAGAAAACGAGACATTGTCCCTGTCCTAGAGTCAAACTAGGGTTCCTCCGTTGAGACTGGAGTGCCTTGACCGCTAGACCAACGAGGAGAGGAACAATGCACTCTTTCTCCGTCTATAAGGATGTAAAATAGTATTACCCTTTTCAGAGCTAACACAATTACCATACAATAGTCAATGCACAAAGCCACTGGACAAGGTTTTTTTTTTTGTTGTTTTTCCATGGGAGATTTTATGTTTTATAAATTGGCACCCACGTTTTTAAAGTTCATACTAAAGCTGTTTTTGATATAGGAGAAAAAGACATCATGCCCGTCCTAGAGTCAAATGTCCTTAGTTTGACTCTAGGATGGAGATCGCCTCCTTTTCTCCCATACTAAAAACAGCTCTAGTACGAACTTCAAAAACGTGGGTGCCAATTTATAAAACACAAAATCTCCCATCGAAAAAAAAAATTCTGGTTTGGTGGCTTTGTGTGTTGACCATTATTTGGCAATTGTGTTATCCCTGAGAAGGGTAATAATATCTTACAACCTTGTATCTCCACGTATAAACACTTTTGATTACATTTTAGAAGTAACTGTGTACACATAATATATTTGTTGAATGTAGTTGATGGAGAGAAAAATGATGGACCATACATAATAAAAACTCTGGAACCAATGATTGTGGGGAAAACTCAACGGAGTAAAAACGATTTTAGTTTATAATTCTGGGGATACCCAATATACTCCTAAGTTTCAAAATTATAAGAATACCCAGTTATTTAAAAATTAACTATATGGCAAATTTGCAAACCACATTTTAAAGTACCTTACTGACAAATTTTTTATTGCTTATTATTCAGCAATTAAATATATAAATACTCAAATATCGAAAAAGTTTAGTTCGCACTGAAATACGAATGTTGGAAAATGATATGCCCATTTGATTTAATAGACAATATATATAATAAATTTTTTTAATGTAAAAATACATGGCATGAAATTTTTGAATTTTTACAACCACGATTGATCTATGTTGTCCCATTCGGATATTATGGAGCCCTTAATGTGACAATGTTATATAACTTACCATTTTCACAGATAGCTTTAACAATCAAACTCTAAACAATTTCAATAGTATTTAAATCGGGCAAAACACACTTGGCCATTCCATCACATGTACTCCATTATCTAAAAACCATTCCGATGTGCTGTTCGCTATTAAAACAAAGCATCAAATTGGTAGTCAATTAGTAGCTCTTACGTTGCCATTTTAAAAAAATTTTGTGATATCCAAAACAAGTCCAAATTGTGAGTGATACTCCACAATGTTTTCTTTTAGAAGGTATCTGTCTTTACAGAGGGTACACCACGACTACCATTTGAGCCGTCCAGGTTAATATCCCACCCATCGTAGGTAACTTTTCATATATTCTTATTTTCAAATCATGTAGTATTTCAGGGTCCCCGCTCACATTGAAGAAAAAATTCAACTTTTATGGCAAAATTCACTTCGCTGACCAATTACAGGGACCCCAATTGTGCAAACCTGATTGTGAGAAAAATGGCTTTATGTTCACGGAAGAGTCAGTTATTCAAAACAGAAATTGGGAAGTCTGGTCCACCCCCCTCCCCTTTTTCTAGGTTTAACCCAAAAGCCTTGTTTTTCCTTGTCTTTTAAGAGTGATTTCAAATTCCCCGACAATTCCAAGTTATTCAGGTGTGTGGTTCTGTGTTACATGAGGCTGCAATCAGGGACGGCTAAAGGTTGATTTTGAACCCGGGCAGCCTGGTACGGGTTGCTTTATGGCACCCCCTCCTCCAGCACGAACATGATATTTTCAGAGGCACGGGGGGAGCCATATGTCCTATAAAAGTGGCCAAAAGGCCATGAAAGAATTTCTCTAAATTTATCTCTTTATTGAAAATTTCTATTGCTGGGTCAATTAAAAAAAAATTGAACTTAACTTCAGTTTGGTGCACTAATACAAAAGGGGACACCGGCCTTTAAGCCACCCTTGGCTGAAATTTTCATTTCCATACACAAACTTTTGAGTGATTATAGCGAACCTTGACAACGTAGCTTTCAATACATATAGCTATGGGCCCCCGCTAGCTGTCCCAGTATTATCTTTCTGCTACATAGTCATTTTACAATGGTTATTTTCTACCATGAAGATTTTGCGGGGACACAGAAAATTTCTTTTGGTTATAATCACTTTTCCTCATAAAAAAATTTAAAATTTCAAGAGAACACTCTAATTTTGTAGTGATTGATCTTTCCAAATTGCCACTGCCCTTTAAAAAGCTTCAATCTTTTCACTTCTTACCTCAATGACCTTTTCTAGACTACCTCACAAACACGATTTGTCCTATAGTCAATGAACTTAATGCAAATGGAAAGCTTTCTTATCTAGCCTATATACTAATATGTTATCTAGCTAATATATACTACGAGGTGTGATCAAAAAGTATTGGGACTGGAGCTGAAAAAACTACAGTATTTGCATAATTTAGCATTTAATGTCCGACTTCATCTGGCGTTTTTTCCCCATTGTTGAAAACAAGACAAACTCATTTTATGGGATAGCGAGCAGCTCCCTCGTCCTATTCCCTCAACATCCTGATATCATCTTCCTTTCAAGTGGGACTTAATTTTTGGAAAGAGCAAAAAGTCACAAAGGACGATATCTGGAGAATATGGTGGATGTAGGGAGAATTTAATGCTTGGCCATTCAAGGAGATCAAATTCAGCTGAAAGCCGGTCTGTTTGGTCTGCAGAGAGCAGTTTTGGCATAAACTTGGCGGATACATACCTCATACTCAAATCGCTAGTCAGAATAGGTTGAACTGAAC
Organism: Dysdera silvatica; assembly: GCA_006491805.2. NCBI lineage: Eukaryota > Metazoa > Arthropoda > Arachnida > Araneae > Dysderidae > Dysdera > Dysdera silvatica. The sequence continues at coordinate 33,484,625 of QLNU02003225.1, read as the reverse complement.
TGTAGCTAATGTGGTACTCTTCAGATAACTCACGAATAATGATTCGACGATTTTCCCGCACAGCTGAATGCACATGTTGGATGTTTTGATCAGTTTTGTTGGTTGAGGGCCTCCCCAGATGTAAATCACTCTTGACAATTTCATGATCTTGGAAAAGTTTGAGTCACTCAAACTCTTATGCGGCTCATACTCCAGAGTTCATACACATTATGTAAAAAAAAAAAAATTCCAGGACTTTTCAAGGATTTCATTAAAATTTCCAGGTAGGTTTTCATCATGTTTTGCCCCCACCTGACCCTTCAATCAAGAATTATGTGGTTCAGAATTAGCATAAAGTGATGCAGCCAGAAAATTCTGGGGTTCTTTTGTTATATACATATATATGGGAGGGGGTTCAGCCAGTTTTTCCCATTACTGTACGTAAGTAACAGTGATTCTCTCAAAAAAATTCTTTTGAGTGGGGGAAGTTAAGTTATAAAACGAAATTTGAGCTTTGATTATGTTCGAAAATATAAGTATACAAATATATATTCTTGTGAATAAAGTTCAATAACATTTACAGAATGTGGTCTTGTTTTAATGATTATAGTTCCATTGTAGTTCAACAAAAAAAATAATATGTCTGCATGTATAGTAAGCGGAGATTGCATAGAGGTAAATGCAGAGGTAGAAATTAGGAATGGAAAGTTAGGCGTCAATGGCACCTAACATGTTTTCCTTAGGTGCAATTTCAAGATTATTTTGTTCCCATAGCATTATGCTGTGTGTCCATGCACATGGCGCAATGACTTACAATTATAATGGTAAACAAAACAGTCATTTTACGTATTATAAAGAAACATTTATTTAAAAAAAAAAACTTTTCAAAATCTGGTTGCCTTATACATCCATATGCTACATCTCTCCATCAAAAATTAATTACAGGCAGTGGATCGCATTCAGACCTTCTTGGTCTATACGGCTTAATAAACAAGTAATCCACAGTAGGAGGTAATAGATAAAGTCTTGTTTGTCTTTTAATTAAATTAAAGTAACTAATATCTGTTTCACATTCTGCTGTACTCAAAGGAAGAATCATTATACAGTAAAACCTCCCAAAAACGATATACGATATAACGATATATCCCTCTACAACGATAATTTTTCTCGGTCCGTATAAGTGTCGCAAAGAGGTTTTGCTGTATAATGATCTCTCCCTATAACAATGAACTCCTTCTACAATGATAATGATACTTTTTCTCGGTTCATATAATATCGTTGTAGGGAGGTTTTGCTGTAAAATGCATACTTTGCCTAAATTACAAAATGAAGATGATAGAGATTCTGCCATTAAATGCTGCCAAAAGCAGACTCACATGAAAATTCATGCATATAACAGGATGGTATGCATAAATATAATTTTTTATTTTTTGAGGGGGCATGGTGAAAAATTGGAGATGGCCCATTTTTGAAGCCACACCATGCCCACGGTTAAAAATTAGGAGCACAACTTACTTGGTTATTGCCTTCTGTATTCTTTGTCTTTACCTGCCCCGTATGGCAACAGTGCCCACAGGAATTTTCCAGGGGCAATGGGGGGGGGGGAAACAAACGTTTTCTTTGTTATTAGTAAATAAAGGTGGGAAAGAAAACTTGGCACTACGAAATACAAAGGTTAAATGTAATTTGACAAAGGCGAAACTGAATTTCCGCGCTCTGGAAAAGTTGACGTTTTGACGCAATCTGGAGCAATTTTACAGAAATCGTTAAGTTTGGCGAATATGCCCAGCAATGTCATTTCTGGGCAGCTATCCTCCCATCCTTCGCCCGTAGGACAGACACGATATCCTTAAAAATCTTCAAACTGATTACAAGTGAAAACTAGGGTTTGGCTAAAAATAGAACTTTTAGAGGGGAAGATTTACTGGCAATCTGCCGATTTTTAGGGGCTGGAGATATTGGCATCGGGCCAGCCCAAAGTTTCCTAAACAAAACAAAGCATTCGGGGGGGAAAACGTAAAAAGAGAAGAGGGAATCTACATCAACGTATTTTCGAGGACTTTAACCAGATCCCACAAATTTTCAGGACGTTTCCAGGCCTGAAAAACCAAAAAAATGAATTTCAAGGACTTTCCAGTACCTGTACGAACCCTGATACTCTCTTCCCCATAAACTTTTTTCAACTTTTCATAAGTTTCAGCACAGGTATTACCAAGCTTTTGGCAAAATTTGATTCAGATTCTTTGTTCAACTTTCTGTCATAATGAATGCCCCACAACACAGTACGACATTTGTTCAAAACGCTACTGTAAAGAAGTGGTGGGAGCTATGACTTTGTGACTTTTGGTGCATGCGTGGGAGGGTTCAAGGTCAATATCTGCTGAGCGTATTTTCCTTAAGCACAGGGCACCAGTCTCGATGCTTTTTGATCACACCTCATACATGTTTAGTATGCAGAAGAAAAATGAGTTGCTTCCGAGTGGAATTAAATTGTGGCTTAATTCCACACAGCATATTCATTATCATTATGCAACAAGTTTAGGTGAAAACTTTTTCCTCTATTTGTGTACTTAAATTTTATTGCTGAACATAAACAATACGAAATTTGACAGGAAGAGGTATTTTATATGTGGTTTGTAAATTTCTTACATAGTTTATTTTTGAATAAATGGGTATTCATATTTTGAAAGAATGTATAAAAATCTCTTAAAGTTCTCTTTATCAAATGAAACTCAAATCAAACAGATCAGGCATAGAACTCGCATAAGAAATAATAACGGTAGTAATTAAGTGGTGGGTGGTTACCTTCGTTATATATTCCCTCATTACTTGAATAAGGTAAGGCATGGCAAAATCGGTAATGTTGTGTCGCCAAGACAATTCCAAGATAACATCGGGATGTAGCAGATCATAGCATTGGAACAAGCATGCTGCAAAACACTCAAAATTCTTTTCATCTAAAAACCATGCCAGAAGTTCTTCCGCTACTTCATGCATCTTTGATTCTGCTGCATATTCCATGGCATCCTGAAACAGTACAAAAGGATGTTTTATTTTGTTGGAAAAGAAAACGATAGCTAATTACGACTAACGATAGCTAATTACGACTAACGCTATTGAAGAACCAAACAACCTTAATTCTTCTACCTTAAACAATCTATCTTTTTTGCATAGCTCAACCGACTGTTTCCAGCGATTATTGCCCTTGTAGAGGTAGGCAGCTATACGACGAAATTCTATGAGTTCGTGTTTCTCCAGACGCTGAGCAAGAGCGATGTTGTCAAAGTTATCAAAAGCATCGATGGAAGTACGAAGACCCTGGAAATCTTCCTCTTCAATAAGCAAACCATTTAATGCTTCGTTAATGGCCTTGTTATTGAGACTTTGGACAGACCGCAGGTAAGCCTTGACAAGGGGCAGATGATCAACCTAAGAAGAAATGACGAATACTAAATCAAAATTCTTTAATAATTAGGGGGCAGAATAATGTCAAAGGAACCATTTATATCACTTTTCAAGAACAAATATGGAAGCTTAATAAATAGCTTAATCGCTTACGACAGTTTGTTTGTGGTTTTACGGCTCAAAGACTACAATGGTCATGCTGCGCCGGGACCTACTGTTTTCCGAGGAATCCGAACCTCTGGACCTACAATTTTCCGAGGAATCCAAACCTCTTAACACACTGCACCACCACAAGACCTATTTAACATTCATCCACCTTAACATTTAATACTAAATATGGCATATGAATGAATATGCTATCCTTTTCATTTACTTTTCTCTCGTGCAATCCCATCTTATTTATTGTTACGATGTCTGATCAAAAACTACTCAAATATCGGTAAAATTGAACAAATTAAATTTCATGTTTTAAAAATTATGAATTGGAAGACTGGTAATAACACTGTCAATCTTTGCACCTACTTTACAATACTATCCTTTTCATGAACTGCTCAATCCCAAAGACCCCACCCTTCTATACTAAAGTCTTAATAAAGGACTACATTCAAATATTATTCGGATTCGCTTGCGTTATGTTCATCATCCATCCAAATCTGAATGAGACCTTATTCCTCTACAATCCACTTCTCACTATTTATGCAATCATGTTGACTCTCAAGGTCCATTGATTTTGAATCTCCTCCGGAGTTCATTAACCATTATTCAAAGCGATCCACTGTTTAAACAGTCTCTAAAAATATTTGCTGTCCGCTGTTTATGCTTAATCTTTTATGATACATTACAAGTTTAATTTCTTTTATTATGTTATCAATTCAATTTTTTTTTTTTAGTATCTAGGGGGTGGCCGGAACTCTGCAACTAACTTTGTCAGCTTTTTTTTTCTGGTCTTCTGTCAGGCACCTTTTGGGTTTTATTTTACCACTTTATTTCTTTTTATTCTTATATGTACATTTGTATATAACCTTAAGTTTGCCTACAAAATAAGTTATATTGCCATTTTAAGGTAAAATCGTTTCCAAATGATCCCACCAGTCTGACACGTTGTGCCTCCATAGCGTGAATACAATGAAGGTCCCGATGTGCCAGAACCTAGTTTTCTAAAGAATCCGAAACCTTGGCAACCAAGAGAACAAAACCCCAGACTACACTGGGAATTGAAAAGGGCACACGCATTTTACGACACCACTAGGAATCAAATCTGGGTTAATGGCACAATGGACAAATGTTACACCACTACACCATAAAGCAGTATACTTACATTTTTTCAAGGCACCCACGACCTATGAAGGCAGGCCTTGGGAACTGAATTCCAAACTACAATCAACGGTAAGTTGCTCCAAACTATAGTTAACTTTTTTTTGTGGGGGAGCGGCACATTGAAGGCACACATCACCATACCGTTAGAGGAAGGCCACCCACACGTATTGAAGATACAGCCCCCGTACTCCTTACAAAGTAAGTAAATAGATATGTCACAAATATGATCCTATTTACTCTGTGTTTGGCATTACATACACAGAATTTAAGTCTTTTTGACCAGTATTTTACTTTTTCTAAAAAAAACTATTTCTCACAACCCTGAATGTCTCCATTCCAACAATTAATGCAACCTTTCTATGCATCTATCCATGACAACAATGAATAAAACAGTAACATACAAGTTTCCCACCCTCCTAGAGGGGAGGGGGGAATGATTTTTCCAAGTTTTTTGCTAACTTTTCCGATAAATTTTCCTATTAATCGCAAACAGAACTTTCAACTAAATTTCAGTTTTGGGGAAAATAGCTTTAGGTTCGCAGGAAATGTGGCTATTCAGAACAGAAGTTACGGTTTTCTCACTAACCTTTCAAGTTTCATCAAAAAAACTTGTTTCTATCCCCCTTCAAAAGTAAAAAATTTGGAATTTAAATAAAATTTTGACTGCCCAATTTTTTTTAGGTGAAGTGCCGCTTCACTCGCGTCACCCGACAAGCCGCCACTGCTAACTGCAACATTTAAGTCTTCCTTACCTTGGTGAAGTAATTAACAGATCGGGTGTGATCCATTCTTGGAGCCAGGACTAAAAGTAAGTCATTCAGAAGCATTGGCTTATAATCGACATAGAACTGAATTGCTTTGTAATAAAGCTCGATGTTGGCCACTTTTGTGATGATTTCCTTGAAATGACCTTCCCTCCATGCTTCAGTTGGATGATTCATCATGGTCACCACAGCATTATCAAATTCTTCATACTTATCATACAAAAACACCAATTCTGCCCACAGATGAGCTTGCTCCGCAGCCCTTAAAACCTGCAACAGATAAAAAAAAAAAATTGCATCATCAAAACACTTCCAAATACCACAACTGAAACACGGAATCATAAAATCATTTATTATTTCTTATAATCCATTCAAATTAATATGATCAAATTTTGAATTTAGAAAAAAAATCTTACAATGAAAATTACAAATTGACCATTAAACATATTAACAGGAAGTTTTTTAACGCACATTACAAAACTGTTAATTTACAATTTAATGTTTTATTGTGCAGTACATCACTCATTTATTTGTAAGTTGATTACTTACCAAGTTATGTCTTAACATGCTCACTGTTATATTTTTGGAAAAAAAATCCCCTCACTAATGCTGCTGCATAGATAGAGCACAATACGTTTCTGTGGTGTAAGAATAGCAAGGGCCATGTTATGAAAGAACTTAGTCTTCTGAGGAATTTGAACTTCTGCAGCTAAGACAAGCAAAACACGAATTATAATGGGTAGAAAACGACAAATTCTACATCACCATTGGTAATCACACTCAGGTTAATTGGATGACAAATAAACGTTACCACTCTACCAAATTATAGCAGTAGACCTACATTTTTCGGGGGGAACCTGAACCTCTTCAGGCCAAGGGAAACAACCCCTGAACTACAAGGAGCCATTATTCAATAAGTGAGGTATTTCAATAATGGTAGGAGATGAACCTAAATTAGTGGCACGTTCACTATAGGTCATCCAAAATGAGTGTAGGGGCTTAGCGTGAACTGTCAAACTGCTGAATCCCTGAAAGTCTAACCCAGCTTAGTAGGCTAAAGGACTCGTTGACACTAGATGACTGGAAAAGAATACAAGCGAAGAGTCTTATTTGAATAGAGAGGTGGTGTAAGTGCCTGAAAATTAATTTTCAAAGTCTAACCCAGCTTAGTAGGCTCGAGGATTCGTTGGCACTAGACTACTGGAAAAGAATGCAAACGAAGAGACTTATTTGATTGAATGGAGAGGTGGTTTAAACGAAAAATAATTTTCAGAAATTGAAAGTTATGAAAACTTACTTTTGGAATGTTAACTCGTGACCAGAACAACTCTAAGTGCTCCTTCATTTTCGAGGGTTTGTACTTTGAATAAAGAATGGCTAACTCCGTGAACATGCCCATATGAGCTCTTTCCAATCCTAATTGACAAAAAATATTACGGATCGTTAACATAATCTACTTATGAATCATTAAAAACTAGGTTTATTTTACTCATGAACTTTCAATTGGACATTGCACAACTTACCTAATGCAGCCTCGAGGAGACTAATGAGTTCCTCAAAATAACCTCGATCTTGATAATAATTAATTAGATCTTCCAATTCATCAGCATGAACTACTATATGAAGGCCACACATCTGAGCCAATCGAAACTCTTCATTATCAACACAAGCAAAGCAAACCTGTAATGGCAGATCAAACACAAATTAAAGAACAAATAATTAAGACTAATCATTTGACTTTCCTTTAGATAGATCTAACAAATGTAATCGAAAAACACTGTTCCAATAAATCGATGGGAATTTACATACTTCTTTCCAGGTCCGAGTAGAATTAGCTTTCCTCGCACTATCGACAGCACCCTGGAACTCCTTCAGATGAACGAGAGTAATCGCCAACCTTGCAAAATTCGACACATTGTTGTACAGCAACTTCGCCGGCTCATATAGCCCATCTTCAAAACATCGATCTCCAATCTGTAAAACACAATCATGCATTTCCTGACAAATTAATAGTCGTCAAGGAATAATTACACCAAAAACGTTTTAGGGGAGAGTGAATGTATTAATGCATTAAAAACTATCCCCTAACATAGGAACGAATAATAAATTCAATTTACTTTTTGAATATCTGCATGATTGGGTCCCGAAATAAACTCTTCTAAATCCGCCAGACGATTGGTTTTTGCGTATGCATAAATGAGTTCAGATTCCACATAAGATTCCCTGGCTTTCTTCCGAGCCATCTGCAAGTATCGCACAAGGTCCTCCCAACTTCCTGTGTAAAAAAAGGAAAAAATTAGAAGTAGTTTCCGTCAAAAAAATTCTTATTTTATATAGTAGAGAAATCATTATTACTACTATAAATGGGAGTCTAAAACTACAAACCCGTTTTATGGGAGGTCTGTACGACATCCATATACGAAGAGGGATCTCCAGCCTTGATATAGGAATCAATGGCTTCTTTCACCATGCCTTGCACAAGTTGTGCTTGGGCAAGCAAGCTCCACACAGCAGGCTCATTACAACGTTCTGCAAATTCATATGCTCGGTCCAAATTTTGAATATGTTCTATAAGAACCTATAACAAAAACCATATTCATTAAATCATTTACCAAGTTTCTTCTTCAGATATCAAACTAGTTAATATATCTTCAAACCACCAGTGTACCATTTAAAGAAAAAATGCAGCTTTGTTTTAAAGCTTAAACAAATCTTGTCAAAATTTTATAATAATGCAATTATATGAATTTTACTATATTCACTGAAAAAAAACTATCCAGTTTCCGTGAATTACACCACCACAGAACAAAATCAACAAAGTAATTATGAGTAAGACTTAACTTGCTGCAAACAGCTTTCTGGTTTCCAAAGCATGCATTGAAAATTATAAAGAGCTATCCAAAGCAAAGACTCGTCAGAAAATTATAGTGAGCATTTTTAAATATTTATTTAAAACTATCATCCAACTACCACTTTACAACACCATTAAGACTAAATTGAGTAGCACATGTTACTTTAACTGAAGTCATGAGCAACTACATCTGTTTATATAGTCCAAAAACTTTTTACGATCAAAATTTATGAGAGCTCCCACTAAATACTATTGGACAAGTTTTTCATCATGTGCATGTTGTTTGCAGTTTCACTAATTAAGGTCCGGTGCTTTGTTTTTAAAATCAGAACACTAATAATAAATGTTTAACGTTGGAAATGTTTACATTTTGAAGTCTGCTATATGCCTTCTTAGGAATGCTCCCATGAAGTTTTCCCATACTGATGCGGGATGCTTTTAGGTATCCCAACAACTTAGAATATGTGCCTATGTCCCCCCTATAAACTATTTTTTTGCCCAATATAAGTGAACAGTGACATTTAACATGTCATGATCTTCTATTTAAATAGCCATCAAATCATGAAAAATATTTATGCAGTATACTGTAATAGGTTAAATGCATTACCTTGAATAAGATGAATTTTATTCTGAAGGACAGGTAAGGTCATACTGTGCCAAGAGCAACAACCTTCAACGGTTTGGTCCCTTACGCTTAAAGAATCAAACAGCAAAGTACAGATCAACATAAAAAATATCTGGCACTCTTAGGATACAAACCTGAATTTCTGCACAGTAAACAGACTTGTGACCTATATGCCACTATAAAGCACTTTATACAGGGTTTGTCCCAAAAGTTCCCGAAATGATTTTTTTAAAATCATTTATTCAATATCAGTTTACAATCTTTTCAGAACTTTTCAAAGTATTCTCCCCCTGCTTCGATGCACCGTTGCCAACGCTTCACCCAATCATTGAAGGCGCCCTGGAAGTCGTCAACGGGAATCTCCTTCAGTGAGGTCGTCGCGGCTGCTTTTACCGCCTCCAGCGTCCCATGCCGAGTTCCTTTCAGGGTTCTTTTGATCCTTGGGAACAAAAAGAAATCCGCTGGTGCCAGATCGGGGCTGTACGGCGGCTGGGGCAGCGTTGCCACACCCATTTTGGCCAGCAACTCGGAGACAATGAGCGCGGTGTGGGTTGACGCGTTGTCATGGTGCAAGATCCAATTGTCGCGAATTTCGTTTCGGACGCGTCGAACCCTGTTGCGCAACCGTTTGAGCACTTCACAGTAAAACTCCTTGTTGACTGTTTGTCCTTGTGGCACGAATTCACTGTGAACTACACCTTTTCTGTCAAAAAACACAATGAGCATTGCCTTGATTCGCGATTTGCTCATCCTTGCTTTTTTCGGGCGAGGAGACTCCTTGGTGTGCCACTCGCTGCTCTGGCGCTTTGATTCGGGATCGTACTGAAAAATCCACGTCTCGTCCCCTGTGATCACTCTGTCCAAAAATTCTGGGTCCGTTTCGTAGCGTTCATGCAATTCCTGGCACTTCAACAAACGCTGCTCCTTCATCTCACTCGTCAGGACTTTTGGCACCATTTTCGAGCAGACTTTCCTCATTTGAAGATCCTCCGTTAAAATGCGATGAACGATTGTTTTGGGTATTCCACACTCCTCTGCAATCACCCGAACACTTAATCGTCGGTCATTGTCCAAAACTTGACGCACTTTTTGCACCGAGTCGTCCGTTTGTGATGTCGACGGGCGTCCAGAGCGGTCGTCGTCGTTGACGGACTCCCGACCTTCCCGGAACCGCTTGTGCCACATGAAAGTTTGGCTTTTTTTCATCGCCCCGTCACCGTAGGCTTTCCGAAGCATTTCGAGTGTCTCCGCCCCGTTTTTACCCAGTTTCACACAAAATTTGATTGCATAACGCTGCTCCAAAAACTGGTCCATTTTTTGATCGACGAGGGTGCAGTAGATACCTCTGCGCGGAGCGTGACCCTGCCTCAACAACTGCCCGCAGGCGACTGATACCGGTCTCGTTTCCAAGCTCAGATCCCCCACCAACTTCTCCGCCCCGTCAGCCAGCGTTGCCAACTACAAAAAATCATTCCGGGAACTTCTGGGACAAACGAAAAATCACATATACACATATGATTTAACTGTTTAACAGTACAAGGACAGCAAAAAGTCATGCTGCACTGGGGTCTACAGTTTTCTGAGGAATCCGAACCTCTTAAGGCCTAGAGAACCAACCCTCAGACTATAGTGAACTATTCGTCAGTAAGCATTCTATTGTAACACCATTGGGCATTGAATCCAGACTAATGGTATACCAGGAAATCGAACTACAACTGCAGGAATACAGGGCCTCATGTATATGTGAATTTTTGCTCGAGTAGGAAGAATTACCAAATTAATATAATTAAGCTTGAGGGAATGCAAATGCAATTTTACCTGAATAGCTGATGTGTTCACATCAAACTTCTTGAAAATTGCAAATGCCTCTTCGTAAAGTTCACTGCCGATAGCTATGTTCGCGATGTCTGGGGCATCATAATTGTCAAGCCTGTTAATGTATTCCATCACTCGTGTTCGGTCAGCTTTGATGGCAGTCAGAATTAAGAGGTTTTGAAGGTTTCTAAGAAAAAAAAAAGTACTTTTGAAAGAAACGATTTAAACTGAATGAAAAGAATACATGAAAATTAAACGTGGTAACTGTATTTACCTATGGTCACTAAACACAGAATTTTCTAGCACAATTTTCTCTAGGAGTTCAATAAGTTCATTGGGAAGGTCGGCAGTCATGAAGGCCTTGACTGTGACCGAGATATCCTCGGGATCCTGGGTCTCGGAAAGTGCTGTCTGCACGACTTGATCGATGAGAGGTCTTCGGTATTGGTTATTTTCATTCAGGACTTCCAGCCACAACTCTTGATCTCTACGCTTGACAAGGTAGCGGGCTTCACTTTTAAAAAGAGAGTTCTCATTGCACACCTTGATCAGTTCACGGTCACACTGGCCCCGTTCGTAGGCCATGCAGGCAAGATGGGGGTCTCGCTTCTCACAGTACTTCCCGACCACCCTACTGTCGTAGTACTGGTTTTCCCTAAATAAGAACGACAAAGAATATTTAAAACACAATCTCAAATTTTTTGCCTAACAGAAACCAAACAGTCATTTACCGAGTAACTGAATTCTGCCCATCATTTAAGGATAGGCCGAATCATTCAGATAACAATTTTATCCATCTTGACTATCGGAACTACTCTACCATCAACCACATATTTAAAAACTCTTTTCCACATGTACAAGTAATGAAACATACTTTGAAAGTTGTATTTCTACACTTCCATGGAGGGATTGTTTCAGTTAAACTTATGGTTTAGGGGTAATTTCAGAAAAAAAAAAAAAAAACCACCCATAGGTACAATAAATCCAATTGACTTTTTATTAATCTTTAAAAAACTAGCAGAGTATATGATCAACGAGGTAAAAAATAGACATTTTTGTCGCCTAACATTTCAGTAGTCTATGGTTGGTTTTATGTCCCACAATTATGAGTTCATGCAGGACCAGAAACATTTTAATACTCTAGTACAGTGGTGCGCAAACCGTGGGTCGCAAGAAAATTTTGGTGGGTTGCTAAATTAAAAAATGTACGTAACATTAAGTGTAGGACAGTTCATCCAGGGGTTATGTCATAATTTTACACAAAATGGGGGTTGGCAATGAAAATAGTTTGCGCAACACTACTCTAGTATATGGGCATCTGTAGCATAAAATATACAATTACACGACAATTGAACTTGTGCCATTTAAGGAAGTGTTTAGAACATAGGGCAGGGAATCTTACTCTATACTTAATATAATTTGGTTTTAATGACTCGGGAATACAATTCAACTATCAATTTTGAAAAGAGAAGTAAAAAACTAAATTTTGAGGAAGGAACCTGTTTCTCTCTACCCACATTAACTGAATGTTTCTTGAGTCTGGTGCTTTTAAAATGTTAGTTTACGTATATATTTTTCAACTGGTGTATGAGTTATTGTCTAAAAAAGTATTTCTATTAATATTCAAACACTTGGTGGTCCAGTTCTCATACAATAAGTACTATTTTCAGAATTTGGAAAAACATTTAGAAATGTTTAAGTTTCTTTAAAATTAATATTTAACTCCAAGGCTTCACTAAACGTCCTTTAAATTTAATAAACCCATTTCCAACCCTCCTGAAACAATTATAAGATTAATTTCTGAATAAAAACCTTTGCTAGTAAATGATTTACGCTTTTGAGAAAATTAATTATATAACCAATTTACACACAGAATAGGATAAACTCCAGTAAAACAGCAAAAGAGAACACCCAAGCTTTCGAGCACATCAATAGATCCATCAGGTGTGATGGACTGCTGTTAATGCCTCGGAAGTTTAATGCTGCCTTTTGCCATTTTACAAGTATTTAACCCATTAATAATGTAATTTTGCCTTTGGCACTTTGTATTTCACTTCGATTTCATAGCAAATGTGAATATTATATTAGCAATAATACCTCAAGAAACGCTCAGGGTTGTTGTTTGAGTCTATGTAGATTTTGGCGAGTGCATTGTGTGTTGCTGGTTCAGTACATCCTTCATGAACTCTTGTTTCAAGCCACGGCAGTAGAAGCTTCAATCGATTTCTCTTCTCCACCTCTTCAACCAGTTCATCAGTCGAGAATTGCCCCCTCACGACCAATATCAACGATTTGATGACATCTTCCGAACAGTCAACATCTAATAATCCTCCGATAACCACTGGTAACCGAGATGGGTTTACCTTCAAAAATACTTCATTAATTAGAAAAATCTTTCCGGAAAAAAAACTTCCGTTCACTATCATAAGTTCACAAAAAACACCATTCTTTTCGGATTAAATCTTTTGCATTTTCAGGGTCCGAAAACTGCATAGTTATGTTATTATGCAGTAGAACCTTGCAATCTCGAAATTTATGTATACTGTATACATTATATACATACAGACATAAATACAATATTTTAACTTGTATCTACTGTATGCCATAATCTATATGATAAACACAAATTTTGATTCATAGAAACCTCTCAATTTTTTTTGTCTTGCCCATGATATTCCAGATAGACAGGTTCTACGGCATTTGAGAAACCAAGGAAATTTCAGAATGATCTCCAGACTGTTTACGCAGGCCCAAATCTATTGAGAATCAAACCCAGCCAATCAATAATCTTATGTCATATGTGCAGTAATGCACAGTGAGCGATTTATCGAAAAACTTGGCCAAAATTGAAAAAACAAAATGCAATATTTTACAGATCTATAACGTCATTTCTATGGGTAAATAGGTGAATAATATAAATCCCAGTCGAAATTAGGAAGAAAATTTGTGGGTTTTCATCTCAGCTCATAGAAAAGTAAAAACTATCCGCAAGAAAACAGATAAAGCTCTAAAATTACTGGTGACTGCTGAAGCAAATTCTAACGAAAGTGCAAACGAAGAATTTGTTGACAAAACTCCGATTTGCTACGACAGAAATAGCGAGGAAAACTGAAACCCATTAAACGACATTCATATAAAAACTTCAATTTTCAGAACTTTTACTTCAACTGAAAAAATTTTGTACATGATTTCACACCAAAAAGATTTGGAAAAAACTCATTTTCATCATAATTGAGATATTTTTGTTACTTTTTTATTTCCATTATTAAATTTTTCATGTTTGCCTAAGTTTTGACAGTTTTTTTATTGCAATAATCATTAGGTCATTTTTAATTTCTAGAAATATGAAATTTGAAATAAGGAACTAATGAAACACATACATACGAAATTTTTATCGAAATCAGAAAAAGATGCCTACAGTTCGTCATCTACATCCGCCAAATTTGATTGGCCATTTTCAATTTCGAAAAACTCAGCAAATTTAGAGTTAGCTACTTCATAAACAAGAACCTACAGACCTATAGAATTTTATCAAAATCAGATAATAGATATCTGGCCAGGTTTTTAGGAAGATCTACTGTGCAATGCGAGTGATTTTAAGTGAAAATAAAACACTAATTCATCTAATAATCTGCGAAATGAGTACAGCTTTTAGTTGGAGTTTGTCTCAATCTAATGTGAATTTGCCTACTCTTCCTATAAAAAGTAACCAAACAAACACATTGCAATAGACATTAGGATTGAAACACTATAATACAAAAATTGTCATAATACCCTATTTTAAAAGTAGCGACACAAACTGCTTGACGCTGTGCTATGAGTTACTGAGGATAAATCAGATAACATAATGTGACCTTTGAACTGCAACATACAGGGTAGCCACAAAGTAACTTCCCTATTTGGAGGCATCTGCAACTGAAACTAATGAACGAAATGAAACCAAATTTCACATACAGACTGTGGAAGGCATGGGTAGATGAATTCCGCAAAAGAAAAAAAAAATTACTACCAAACGTTGCTGAAAGGGGAGATATTGGCGCTGCTGTCACATACGTACTAGGAAATTTGCGTATCTAGATAATGCAAATTCCCTAGTGTGTATGTGACAGCAGCGTATAGAGTCATGTGGATCTGTAGGGCACAGGCCCCTAAATTTTACATATATTGTAATGTATAAACATCCATATGTGCTTTGGTGCCTCCAAACAGGTTTACTTTATGACCACCCTGTATTTTCACGCAATCATGCTTACTAGGGGCAGAACACAGACCAGCAAGTTCAAAGTTAGCAAGCATAGCACTCTAGGTGGCCTAAAATTTCCCTCTATTAATTCTTTTATGTTTTACTGTACAAGAACAGCTACAGTCATATTTGGATGTTTTCCAAGGTATCTGAAAATCGGTTGCAAGCAATCCAAGTACAGTTCAGTGCGAGGAGATAAGCCCTTATGAAACTGTCAATCAAAGCAGATATTTTTTGCCAGAGTTAAGGAGACTAAGCAACTGATAACTGGTTTTTTAGTGACTGCTTGCCAAATGCAATAGGTTCCGTACAAACTTTATAAACGGAGGTCCCCGGATCACTACCCTTATCCCATTTTAATTAGTCAATTGTTGCAAGTTAATCTAGTCCAACAACTTGTAGGGCTGATCTCAGCATTACACCGTATAACTATATATCAGGGTTCCCATTTGCATTGGAAAAATCCCACCTTTTCCCGAAAATTTTATGGCCAATCACAAATGAAACTTTCAACTGTATTTCAGTTGTGTGGAAAATGGCTTCATATTTGCAGAAAATTTAACTATTCAGAACAGGAGTTTGGAAGGTTTCCTCCTAAACTTTTAACAACCAAAACTTTTAAAAACTACACTTTTAACACTATTTTTTGGTTTGACCCAAAAATCTTGTTTTACCCTGACTTTTAGGGTGATTCCAAATCCTCCAACAATTAAAGATTTTCCAGATGCATGGAAACCCTTTATACATAAGCACATGCATAGAAGAGAGCACCATCCTTATATGTATATTTCAATACTTTCGTCAATACACCATATGTACAAAATGTAGTATTACTTAAAAAAAAAAAATTATACACACACACACACACACACACACACACACACACACACACACACACACAAGAAGCATTTGCAAGAAGTGTCCAAATTTAATAAATTGTGATATAAGTGAATTCATGGACTTTCGAACAATTGAAGAACATTAAAATATTCTTTTTTACTCTTACCTTTTGAACGTAAATCTCAATGTATTTTTGCAAGTTGTTTCGGTAAAGGTACAACACCAGATCATGAACGAAGTCAAATCGATCACAAACAATTATCAATGGCAACTGATCCGTTAACTTTGCCTCTTTCAAGAAGTTCTTCACTCTCTCTGGATTATAACAGTTGCTTTCTCGACAGATACGTTCGACTTCTTTTATTTGCCCAGTCTTGCATGCGGACTGAAAACACATGCAAAACGTTAAAGCTAATAATTAGAATATATATATATAAAAATTCTCTTGCATTTACAGTAATCTCTCTAACGTTTTCGAATTAACTATTTTCCATTTAATGATGGTATTCTGTGGTCCCAGCAAATGATTTATAGAATTACATGCTTTCTGATTAATGTGTGTTTAACGACGGTTCTTCTTCATCCCTTTATAGTTAATGAGAGAAAACTGCATGTTATAAAAATTTCACTTCTGGGCTAAGTGAGGAATCTGCCTTTTGCTTATTTTCAATGTGAACTTAATTTCCTCTTATAAAAAGAAGAGGGAAGTCAACTTACTTGAATATACTTGAAGTGAACTTCTGGATCTTGGCTAAAATTAACAATGGAACCCAGAAAATAAAACAGTCCTAAAAAAAGAAACAAAATATAAATGCATGAAAATATAATTAATGCACATTACAACTATAGTTATAAAACAGTAACATTAAAAATGCATTTAAATTATACTACTAAAGCATGGGTGCTAGATTTAATCTCCCTCACAACTACAGTTCCACCGTCTTCTTCTGACACTAGTCCTAGAAAGAGCTGATTCTTCTTAATGATTACCACCCATTATGTCCATAGTCTTTGTCCTGCTCTCACCTTCATTTCCCTGAAGTCTTCAACTACTGATTTTAACCTTTTTAGCCATTCTAATATCATAAATTGATACAGTGGATCATTGTTCCAACACAATTGAATGAAATACAAAGGTAATTCAGCTATGTAATATGTATATTAAATCATTAACAATAGTTTCCATGAAATCGTCCTCTGACCACCACATGGTTGCAGTCCTCTTCATAAATGTTCCATGCTTTCGTTTTGCATTGTATTTGATTATACAGATCTTCATTTCATATGTGCACATTGATCACTAGTAATTCAGACTATAAAGAATTTTCTGAACCTTGTATTCACTGCTGCATTTTCAACGATTGAGTTTTTTCTTAAAACTATGAATAATAGTTCAAAAATTTATTAAAATGCATTGTTTCTCATATTTCTTGACTGGAAAAACCATGTTTATTTGCCAAATTGTAATAATATTAAGTCATTATTAAAAATACCTACTTTTGAACTACACAGATGGAAGATGAACATCTGCTTAAAATTAATAAAAGCGAATCCAAAATAAAAATACAATAAAAATAATTAAAATTACATAATAAATACAATAAAATAAAAATAATTTAGATAAATGGGATGAATAAACACACTTTCATACTGAATGCCCATCAATTTACTTCAATAAATTTTACATACAAAGTGGCTTTCTAATATATTTTTAAATTTGCCCAGTTCTATTTGCAAGTTTTACTGTATAGGGACAGTAATGGTCATACTGCACGAGACCTGCAGTTTCCTGAGGAATCCACATCTCTCATAGCATAGGGAACCAACCCCTGAACTACAGTCAACAGTTAGCTGGAAAGGTTTTCCTTTTCTCTTTTTTTTCCCCTACCATTGGGAGTTGAACACTGGGTAATAGTATGCTAGGTGAACATGTTACCACAACAAGGAAACTTGCTTAGTAAGGGGATTTGTCACAAGGGTATGCAACACCCATAATAGCAAAGAAATTAGTCCCTTTTTTGTCATCAGACGACATTCACATGCTCTCAAGTTACTGTCTTCCTAAGAAACACTGACAAATGACTCCAAACATACCTGAAACTCCTCCCCTCTCTTTCTTACTCCGAGAAATTCTTCGCCTTTTAACAGTGAAAGTGCATGTTTTAGCCCCACATAGAACAAGTAAACTAATCTTTATAGTTGGTAAACAATTTTTGTGAGGCATTCGTGGCGTAAAGCAGCACCTTTTCAATTATTTTTATTTTAATCTCTTTACTCACTTCATATTGTCGTCCCTTAAAATTACTCCAACATATTTAAACTTCCCTATTTCGTCACATTTAAACTATTTCTGCTATAACTGCACTACTTCAATGTATTTAAACTGCACACATTCAAAATTTCTTCTCTTCCTAGACCTACCTCTCACATACTGAAAGCTTCACTTGCCCCATGTAAAGGCATTCCCATACACACACGCAATTCTCTAGATTAATGTGGAATTTATGAATTTGACAAACATAATTCAAATCACCAAAAATACAATGTGCTTACCTTCATAGCTCTTGAATGATTCAAAAAGATCTATCAGTGAAGTTGTGGTGAGTTGTTCATGGTATTTTGTAGCAACCTGCACGGAAATTTGCAAGTTCTGACGAATATTGTGGCTCAGCATAGCTTTTAAACACTCCAACGAGTCTTCCACGGACAGAGAGCCAAAATAGTTTACAAGCCACTGCAAGATTTTAAAATTCATTTATAAATATAAAAAGCACAAGGTTGTTTACCGAACAAAACACTACTGTTTATAACCAATTTCAAAATGAAAGGGAAAATCATTCATTTAATGACCCTCTGCACAATGCAATGTATGATCTTGTCCATCTATTTGGAGCAAATATCACAGCCCACTGAATACATACCTCTGCACTGAGGAGATGGGTGTGAACAATCGCTCTTTTTATATCGTACAAATCTGTATAGTGCTCTAGAGCCTGAAAATAAAAAAAAAATAGATCAACGCTTGAAGATTTTACAAAAATGAAGCTAACTAGTCAACAAATCCCTAGATGGTTGTACAAAATGACTTGTTTCAATAAAACAGACTGGTATGTACTAACCCGTTGCAAAAGGCCAGCCTTTTCACACAGTTGGGCAACATGAGCTCTGTCATAATGAGTGAACATTTGGTTTCCAAGAATAGCATCGGCAACCTATAATTCAAACGTATCTTCAAATACTCATTTCCAGCATGTGCATATATTGAAAGCACTGTTCAGAATCATAACACTTGTTACCTGTGGCGCTGTCACTAAATTCATTTCAAGCAGGCGGGTCTGCAAGTTTCCTTCAGAGGGTCTGTTGTTCTTTAGAGCATCCAATAAGAATGCAGTACATTGTTGAACCAAATTTTGCTCCATAAAAATGTCAACAATCTAAAAGGGTAAAAAAAAAAATTACTATCACACAAAAGCATATATAAATGACAAGATGTATAAATAAACACCTACTCCCTATGGGTTGGTAAACCTATGCATTTGTTATACAGTTAACGTACAAATGTATAATAGTAAAGATAATCCAAAAATGAAAAGTTAGGATTCTTAATTATTGATGCTATTTGCAGTATGACATCACAATAGACACGCCTGCTTAGGTATTTTATGACTTAACGGACGGGTCACGTAAATTTACGTTTTTCCATTCTGACTTCCTAGGATGGGTCACGTAGAGTTGTTAGACATGTAAATAAAGAACTTTGTAAAATTTTATCAAAAATAGTGTTGATTTAATAAAACTGCAACACTTTAAAACCATACATGTTTATTGAATTCTCTTAAAACATGCCCGGAAACCGAGGGAAAGAAAAAACAAACCGTCTGTTAAGTGTTAAGGACTACCTACAAGATTTTTCAAAGTGTGATTATTTAATGGCTTGTATTTTTGCATCTCAGAACTTCTTAACAAGCTATCTCGCTTCATGTGACTCCCAAGCTCTGATCCGTTTTCACACATAACGAAGTTCACTGAAAATTGAGCCAACCCAGTAAATCTAAAAAGTCAGAACTTTAGCCACCGGATGCCATGTTCAGACAGGTCTGAACCCAGCATTAAAAACGAAAAGCCCACTTACAAATGCTTATATACCTTATTTGAATCAATCTGGCAACAAGAAAACGATTTAGTAATGATAAAAACACTAGGTTCCCCCAACCCCTTAGGTAAAATAAATTGCAGTAAAAGGCTATCACATCGGTATGCCACTGTAGTGACTCAAGGACACTGAACCATTTACAATGAAATTAAAGATCTCTAACCCGACTTCAAAAAGCAAGCTTGCAAAAGAAGATCACTTGAAGCAAGCAACGGACGATTACCTGATTGATATCAGCCAATGGTTCATCATCTTGGACTAGCATCTGAGCAAATGATGTTCCTTGCTCCGGGTTAATCCTCATTACTTGCCTCAATAAAGTAACAAAATCAGGGGTGAAACCAACTTTTTTCGCATAGAGGACAATCTTCTGGAATTGCCCCGTTTCCGCAAAGCACTGAATAACCTGAAAAGGTAAAAACTTGTTGTGTGAAGGCAACAATTAACAGTTTTAAACAAAACGTTATGAAATTGTGATTTGGTGTATGAGGGGACACACACACACACACACCAAATCTGAGCTCCACATTACAGCTAAGTTGATTATTGCATGCGATACAGGTAAGCAGCAAAATTAACAATTTGTTTCATTCAAAATTCAAAGTTTAATAAAGCAATGACTAAACTTTAAAGTAAATAAACATAACATTAAGTTACATTTAACGCAAGAATCTCTGGAATAAAGCACCTGACAAAATAAGCTCGAGAGTTTTAGAAGAGCTCCAAAAACAGAACAAGTAAACACTGAGTTTTCATACCCAGGTAAGCAAATGTCACCTGGATACTTACACAAAGAAGTGTACATTTAGATCAGTTCAAGCATCAATCTGCTACACAACGATTGATTTAAGGACATCAATAAATTTATGAAATTATGCTTACTTTGTTGGGAACATTGGCCCGTAAGTACACTGACAGGGCTAAGGTTGGATCAACTTGCTTAACTAAATCTCCTAGCTCTTCGCTACACTCCAGCTAAAAAAAAACAACGATACTTGTTAGATCTGACCTCCAAACTTTTCAAAATACCATTTGAAGAAAAACTTAGCATTTTAAAATAATTGATTTGTGAATGTAAATAAGATTTCAAGTGTTAAAATTTATTACACACTCACAAATAGAACAAAATGAAATTTAAGCCCTAAAATAATTTTTTACAACAAATTACATTCTGGTCTCATATTTATTGAAAAAAAAAAATCCTGTAAACTAGGCAATATGGTAATTTGGTACAAGACTCCCAAAACTTAAAGGGAACAAATTCACAATCATAAAATTTGCATGGTTATTTCACTTCAATCGGATTAGAGTGGGACAACAAAGGTATTCTACTTGTAGGTCACAAAATAGTAACTAATCAGGAGTGATTGTAAGTCCAAACCAGATTCCCTGAACATGCCTGAAAATTACGCAATACTTTTAGTAAAGACACTGATTTCCACAAGAATATAAAAAATTATAGGAAACAAAATGAGATTTTTGCAATTTTTTTAAAAAGAAATCCTGGAAGAGGAAAGTTAAAAATCCCAGAATGTACGGAAATCCCGGAATAAAATCACCCCTGACTGATGCATATGATCACACCTGACAGTTATATAAGGATCGCAGCCACCAATTAATCTTTACAAAGCTGCCGAAAACAATGAAATGAAGGCCAATCTGCTGCAATAAGGATGCACACTAGCTAAAGTAAGGATAAAACATAACCTTCTGCAGTATGCATATATATAGGTTGATCTTGTATGAAAAACAGTTATAATCATACTGCACCAAATGCAATATATATATTCTTAATTCTCAGAGTATTCTAAGGGCAAACCAACAAGCTATAATTAGCTTGCAATGCAGGCGGGGTAAGTGCACATGCTAGAATGATAGGCCTGAAGGCTAATAAATTTAATTATACAATAGCTTAAATAGTTTAATAGCGACACACTGCACTAATCAATAGAAATAAATGCAGAACAATTTTTATGGTGCAGTTCTATAAAATCATTAACACGATAACACTGCTGATAGCAATTTCGATAGCGTGGCTATCGAAAGCACGCTATCGAAAGAGCTATCAGCAATGCTATCGTTTTAACGATTTTAAATAACTGCACCATAAAAATTGTATTGCATTTATTTCTATACAATAGCTTTTTTAGAATACATGGAAAAATAATTTCATATCTAAAAGATTGTGTTTCATGAAGGAAAGATTGTGTTTCATATCACGAAGCCATGCCTTCAAATTTCCGTCTATTGGTGAAGCACTTGACACTGAACTTAACCACATCTAACATTATGTTGGATCATGGTTACAACCCTACAATCATTGACAAGACGTTGAAGAAACTTACAAAGTTTAAACTGGCTATTATATACTCTAACATTTCTCTTCCTTCCACTAACACTGTTTGCATCACCCTCGTTGAAACAAATTAATCCAAGATCTCTTTCATCCTGCATAAATTTATCTTTTATGTAGTTTTCACCTCAATCAATAAATTAACTTTTTCCAAGTTCAAGAACACCATTCCCGACTTCGATAGTTGAGGAACATACTCCGTCCTAGGCAAATGTGACAGTATATATTAATCAAACACATGGAGCCCTCCATGTTACGATTAAAAAAGCATGAAATGTATGTGCAGAAACAGGAATTTCATAAATCCACTTTGGCTAAACGTTTATAGGAAGTTGAGCACAAATTCTTATTTTCCAAGGCACAACTAACTAATCAAAAAGTTTTTCCAATAGCACACCCAACTTCTTAAATGCCTTCCACATTCTTTCTAATGCCACTATAACAGCTCATAACCAGCTACCAGTCAATATCATTTCACCTATTTGGAAAAATTTCCATCGCTCTATAACATGAGGCACTCACAAATGCATAGATTTCATTTACATAGAATCACCAAATTTGTGACCAGAATCATATGTGAAGAGTATAAGTATGGTTCCAATGATGGCAGAAAAAACTAAATAAATATAACTGATAATTTGTTGTGATTGCTTATATATAATGAAAATAATACATAGGTCATAAAATTAGGATATAAGTTTTATTGAAGTAGGGGAGAGAAAGGGATAAGACAAAAAAAAGAAGAACATTTTAAAGAAATATATATTATATATACATCCACACACACATATATATATACACACATGCACACTAATTTACTTGATTTTACTACTTTCGTTATTACTTTTAACTTTGTCTAAGTTAATATACATTTAAGTGTAGTGTATTATGTATATTACATTAGAAGGTACTACATGTCACAATCATACTACAATTTTGCTATATATATATATTTGGCGCAGTATAGCCCAGATGCTCTTGCGCCATAAAAAAGCCAAACAATCAATCACATACACATATATATACATATATATATATATTCCATTTACATCATTATAAATACCATAAAATGGGTACATATTGGGCTTTGGTTAATGGTATTGATATGGGATTTAAATACCTGGTACTACAAATTTATTATGTTGGTGTGATATTTGTATATTTAATGATAAAACTATTCAAAAACAATGTTATTACTATTGTATAATTTGTTCTGAGTACATATTGTAAAATATTTTTTAATTGTTTTCAAACCTATTATATATATATTTATTGTGTGTGTGTAAACAAATACCATGGTACCTTGTCATCTTTCAACCACTTCTCCAGAAGCTGCTTACGTCCTTGTTGAAGCACAGGGCGACACAGCTCTAAGGACTCAAACTTGTTAAGTTGCCCTTGGTCCAACAAAATACCAAAATACTGCAAAAGGGGTGCCGTTTGTCCAGCTTGGGCAGGAACTTGTTGAAATCTCTGGATGGTCTGAGGCGTTCTCAAGATGCCCTGAAACAGCATGTTAGTATCATATTAGTTAGTCAAATGAAAAAAAAAAACCAATGATCGTTGAAAGGCAATAAAATCTGTTCATCTACCTTGGGAGCATTAGCAGCGACTTTTGCAGCTTCAGCATATTGGCCATTACCGAAAAGGGTATTAAATTTCCTAACAAAGAGGTCTTCAGCACCTGAAAGGTTATTGCGAACGGCCATTCGAAGGGCCAGATCGGGGTTTTGAAGTACATTGTTAATATAGGGAATGAAATTTTCTTCTTCCACACTCACGGACAATACCTACAAAGGATAAAAACCAAACTAAAATTGTGCATTTCCTGTCACCACAATCACATTGCAATTGGCTGAAACAAACATTAAAATTCTAGTCTAACTTTAAATTGCTTCTATGACATAGAAAGTTAAGTAAAATTTATACACACATGCACGAAACTAATTTTACATTTATGTATGTGTGTGCCTCGCATTTTAAATTTTTCAAAATACAAAAACACTTAAAAATCAATTTCAATGCATACTGCAAGACACATTTAAATTACATTTTAGCATGTGATTATGTGTTAATGTTTTAATTTTAAGAAATACTCATTTTCTCAAAGAATAAGTCATCGTGTTTCTTACACACTTGTCTACAATTTAAATCCAGATGTTTTGGAAGGCTAAATATAGCTGACTTTGAAAGAAAAACTGAACCAACTGAAAATACAACATAATCTTAATTAACCAAGCTAATTGAGATTAAAGCAGGTCCAGATAATTACACCAAGTTACCCAGATTTCTTTATAAGGTAAAATGATAAAGGATCAAGATCTAGAATATCATTAAATTAATTGAAAGATCCAAATAATTATAATTCTACTGTAACATTACACATTTAGAGCTGAAACTACTCCCATTCAATGACAATATTTGATAAGTTTAGATTTTGTACCTGTCCTTTCCGATTAACTCCAATTATTCCAGCGGTAGCTTCATGTGGTGCGGTAACAAAGATGGTATCACTACTAATCCTATTCATGTATATGCACGTTGCTGTCTCAATGTCGTACAAGTGGATGTATCCATATTTGGTAATTAAATATATTACATCATGCTTGTTACTAATCTGGAATGAAGAAAAAGCATAAATAGAAGGATAATCCATCACATCGAAAATTAGTTTGATATAAACCGAAAACGTACTTGCATAGCAACGGGAAAATCATTTTGGGCTTCCGCAGGGAAAAATACATCTACGGCTTTCTTTGGGTATGGTTGATTACCAGCAGGAGGTTGCCCCACTTCGATTATATGTAACTATAAGAGAAATTTGAAATAGTTCTATTAAAGCTATGTTCATAATTTCAGAAAAATATTTTACCAAATGCAACACTACGGGAACTATTTCAATGGTTGCTCTGAGAATCCATACAAGAAAAATAATGACAAACAGAACACTACATTCCCTCTTAGAAATACAGGACACAAATTAGAGATGTAATCTCAAAAGCAAAGAGCTAAATGCTTGGAAAACCACAAGTTTCATATCAGAAAATTACCATACATTCCTACTTCTAAATCATCAATTGAAACAGATACAAAACTGGTGCAGGTACATTAAGTCATTGAAAGCTCTATCAGCAGAAATATATCTCCCTTTAAGGCAAATAAGTGAATGAAAAGTAACTACAGCAAGCCTCCCTACAACAATATCCGATATAACGATAAATCCCTCTACAACGATAATTTTTCTCAGTCCGTATAATAGTGTTGCAGAGAGGTTTTACTGTATAATGAACCCTCCCTATAACAATAACTCTCTATAAGGATAATTTTTCTCGGTCCGTATAATATTGTTATAGACAAGTTTTACTGTATATGGAACTACGTAACCTCAGTACAGGTACTGCCATCTGTTAGCACAAAAAGGAAACAATATAAAATTATACAAAAGCACGAGAAAGTTTTTTGTAATTAGCAGGGACAAAACAACTTTCACAAGGATCAGTTTACTTTTTGGATGAGCCAGCCATTCAAAATGGAATAATTACGGTTTAGTTATGAAAACAATATTTTACTATTGCTGATTACTTTTTTTTTTTTGGGTGGTGCTGGTCCATGACCCTTTTACGCATGCATTTGTTCTGAAGGAAGCAGATTTGTTGCTACCAAAACAATTGTCAAGAACTTAATAAATTATGTAAATGAAATTTTTTTGTTTTGTGTTCAATTACTTTTTGTACAGTGTATCACTATCTCATTTATAAATTATAAACTATATCCATAATACTACTCTAGTTCACTTCAGCAAAAACAAGCGAATTGAGAAACTAAAATTAGAACTAAACATATCAAAGTTTATAATTATTTCGTTCTCTGTGAAAACCTTTTCTCCACACCAATCTACAATTCTCAACCTTTGAACCAAAAGACATTATTACCCAAGTGATTGCTAGATTCCTATTTGACATGGGCACCACAAGTGGCATAGGAGGGGGGGGGCTGAAGTCGCCCCATTTGATATTAAAACACATTTTCCATGAAGTTGTATCACAATCTTCCTTGAAGCCACTTGAGATACACACCCACATCACCCCAATAAGCACTGGAGCCCTCCTGTGAGTTTTGAATTGCTGTGCTACTGGGCACCATGCACAAAAATACCAAAGAGCCTACAAACTCATCCCTGCAATCATGTAAACATCTTCATATGGAGGATCTAAGTAGTATATTTTGATGTCTGGCACGCATTACATACCTGTCCATTCTAAACTAAGCTATGCACTAGTGATACTAAGGTCATGATCTATGAAATGTTTACAGAACCACTCACTCTAATAACTCAAGATTAGTAAGAGAACCTTCCCACTGTCCCTCTTATTAGTTAGAACCAGTTTTATGCAATAGAGTATATCTTTTTGTGATATAAAAATCTGGAACTTGTTAAATCCAGAAATTTGCCAACCATCATATCCAATTTGCAAACAAAACATTCACTCTTTTCTCCTCCCAAATTTGACAAAACTACCCTTTCTGTTCACATCCATAACCAAAGCAATCTTTATCCTCTTTATAACAATTCTTTATTTGGCAGTCAAAATATCCACAGCAATTGATTTACGTATGTAGAATAAAAATAATACATAAATAGTTCCAATCACCCTCCCTTATTAAAATATAACCACAACTAAAAACATAGTCATCGAAATGATTTCCTTTTATCACTTAACCATAAATGTCCTATTTGAAAATTTCAAAACAAGTATGAATGTTAGAAATTTAAATACCATGTATTCCCTTTCTAAGAGGATGAAAAAGCTTGTTTGCTCCCCAGAACAAAGAGTACTGAAATTTAATTTCATGGGCTAATCGCCTCCAAAAAAAAAAACTTTGCTTTAAAAAAGACCTTATTTATTAATAAGATTTATTTATGATAAATTAAGATAAGATTTATTTATAATAAGATCTGATTTATTAAGGCCTCTTCAAATGTATTTGGGTTGTCCAGTTGGCAGGACATTTACGTTCTAACCAGCAGAATATAGGATCATCCTGAGAGAAATATATATACACACGCACAAAGGGTCAGTCAATAAGTAATGCACAAATGCTCCTAAAGTGAATTTCGCATAAGATATTAAAATGAAATTTGACATGTTCATTCTGTATATTATAATGCAACTCTGTAGTACAAATGTGTATTTCCATTTCTAGATTTAACGATATGGACCAGGAAGTGTCAACTAAAACAAGACAACAGTCGGGGATCAAGTACCTATTCAAGTCCAGTGAAACAGCCAGTTATTCACAAAAAACTTAAGTGTACCAAGACTCTACAGTTGATAGAAGTAACGTCCACAGATGGCCACAATGCTTCAAAGAACGTGACTTCGATATCAATGATAGACCCAGGGCTGGTAGACTGATCCGAGTCCAAATACATGAAAATGAGAACGGGGGGGATCAAATGATCGAGACATCACTGACATATCCAGTGCATTCATGATGTCACAAGGGGAGTATTTTGAACATAATTGAAACACTTAGTTATAGGAAAATATGTTCTAAATGGGTTCCTAAGCTCCTAACAAGAGAAATGAAAGCATCGCATAAAGAAAGGACGATGCCAGATGTCTATGGGATTTTGCCTACGGCGTTCCACAACAAATCAGACGCCATTCGACGCGTCTCACTGAGTAGATAAAATGTGTCAATGCAA
The DNA here is from genome assembly GCA_006491805.2 of Dysdera silvatica. Classification (NCBI taxonomy): domain Eukaryota; kingdom Metazoa; phylum Arthropoda; class Arachnida; order Araneae; family Dysderidae; genus Dysdera; species Dysdera silvatica. The sequence continues at coordinate 33,456,570 of QLNU02003225.1, read as the reverse complement.
TGGGCGCAAAGCTGTCAGATCATGCAGTCACGAGTTATAGGTCATAGAAGGTCATCGTATGAAGAGGGTCTCCAAAGTTATTGAGATTATGTCCATTGGCATTCGGCAAACGGCAGCCGAGTACATAAAATACACTGGTTCCCATTATGAACACCGAAGTTAAGCACTAC
>QLNU02003225.1:33400392-33456300 GCA_006491805.2 Dysdera silvatica | reverse complement strand
GTATTGAAACTTGCATTTCATCCACATTTATATTTAAGCATATTTGTCCTTGTTCTTGGATACACACACTATTTCTGCGAGAACATTTATTTAAAAATCACTTACGAACGCATTTCTCTCGTACTTATATCTGGTAAGGTGATTATTTCGTTTCTTCTAAACTTATTATATTCTAGGGTCTTAACTGCTTTAAATACAAAATACACTTCAAGTGATTGGAAGTGTGGAAAATGGGTAATTATATTAGCTTATATATACTTTTCTTTTCGTTTCGTAAGTCTTTTTCCATCTTTTTTCCAGTTTTACTTTATATTTATAAAAGGCTTGATTGTCAGTAAACCAAAAATGTTAATTATTCTATCCTTGTTTTCCGGTTTTTACGAATACTCTCTCTCTATTTCTCTGACACTTTGCATTCTTTCATGCAAAGATAAAAAGTATTTTCATCCGTATTAACAATAATATTTTAACTAATAAAAGCGAAATTTTATTAGAATAAATTATTTTTAATTTTCTGAATTTTTGGAAAAAAAACTACTTCGAAATGTTAATTAAATTAAATCGATTTAAATATATATTATATATAGTATGCATTAAGGAATAAATATATGTAAAATAATAATACACATTTTAATTAAATAAAATTTAATTAATTTAATTAACAAATTAAACAAATTAATCAATAAAAAATATTTTAATTTATATATATTAATAAAAATAATAAATATTAATAATAATAGCAGAATATTTATATTGAATTAAATCGAAAATATAATATTATTAATGAACATTAAAATTTTCTCTCTGATTAAAAATATAAAAAATTCATTCGTGCATTTTTAACGATTAAAGGTATAATTGGCGTTAGTTTTAATACTCTAAAAAATGCCTGAAACGTAGGATTTAGCAAAGAGATAATTCCGTGTTTATTGGTCATTTGTTTTATTAAACAAAAGGTGGAATATTTACAACAGAAGAACAAAGTAAACATTTGTTATTCAAAATATTCAAATACGTAACTGAACCAGGCATTCGCACATTCAATAAGGCAGCTCTAAAGTTGATGCGTTGTGGTATATTTGGAGATTGTGACACTAGTTGGATGTTTCAGAATAATTTAATTTTTCTGGTTCTCCTTCAGCATTATTGAAAAAAAAATACTGTGAAAATATTAAAATTCGATTAATTTAAGTATAATCATACAATAAATCAAAATATTACCTACCTCAGTAATTGATTTCAAACTGTTAAGAGCATTATAAATACCTTTACTGAACCTTTCTAGCGTACGCTATATAACGGATAGACAGACAAGCAGGCAGACAGACTACGAAAATGTTTTTTCTCATATTATACTAAATAACAATAAGCATTATGCAATGTGAACGATAATTTTAAATCGAATGCATATACAGCCTTGAACAAAATATCCGGTACCCTACTGAAATCCTTTTATTTTAAACTACTAATGTAACTAAATGTATGTAATGCAACTAAATGTATGTAATGCAACTAAATGTATGTAATGCAATTAAATGTATGTAATGCAACTAAATGTATGCAATGCAATTAAATGTACGTAATGCAACTAAATGTATGTATTGCAACTAAATGTATGCAATGTAACTAAATGTATGTAATGTAACTAAGTGTATGTAATATAATTTTAACTTCTACTACGTATGCAGCATAGGCGTACGCAGAAAGATTACAAGTGGAGGTTATAGACCCAATGGGGTGGGGTTACAGAGCTACAACTCACATATTCCTATGCTAAATATACAAAATTTTATTGCAATGGGAGTTACAACCCCCATCAACACCCCACTGCGTATTCCAGTGGTATGTAGCCACAAACGAATAAGGTAATAATGCAACACATCCGCAGTTCAAGTAGAAAAATCAAGGTGCCTAATACATTTGATAAAGGCTGTATATTTAAACCACAGGTAACACCAGCAATAGAGATATTATACTAAGATATATAAAAAGTGGAGATTTATATATCATATGTCTTAGATTTTAGAAGTTTTAAAAGACTGTAGCAGAAGAAGAAGTACAATACCAGGCATAATTAGCTAAAATAGTTTTCTTAATAAACAGCAAAGCTATAGAAATAAATGCAAAACAATTTTTATGGTGCAGTTAGATAAAATCATTAACACGATAATACTGCTGATAGCTATTTCGATAGCGTTAACCAGCTACCGTCGTCAGAGCGAATGGCGGCTTCTGTTTATGTCCGTGCTGTTGGTCGGTGTTGCCATCACGTCGGTTGGAAACTTGATTGGGCGGAGGAGTAAAGCGTATTTGTGGAGACGTCTTCAGCCGTGAGACCCAAAAGGTTTTTCCAAGTGGATGATATAGAGTTACTAAGGAGTTGATCATTAACTGCAACATTGATGTTTGCTAGAATGTGAAATGCCTCAAAGAAACTGAGATCAAGTGTTGAGTTGACTTTTTTATTAATACGTGCATTGGAGAATAGAAACTGATGTCCGAATTCCCATGAATGTTTTGCCAGAGCCGATTTATGAAATTCTTGCTTTCTGACATAAGCTTCGTGTTCATTTAGTCTGAGGCGCAGTGCTATTCGTGTTTGACCGATATAAATTTGGCCACACTGGCACGGAATGGAATATATGCCGCAGCTGTCAGAATCCGGGATGTTATCCTTAAGATGAGAAAAGCCTATTTTGTTGATCGGAGTGAAGGTAACGCGAAAGTTGAATTTGTGCAGGACAGCAGCGATCCTAGTAGAAATTTTCGGAACATAAGGAATGCAGACAATGTCCCTAGGAGCTGAAGAATCACTGGAGAGAGAAGAGGCCGGTTTAGGTTTAGTGAGTTCTTTAAAAATATGATCAATAATTGTTGGATTGTAGCCACGGTATGAGGCAATTTTTCGAATGTAGCTGATTTTCTTAGTCAATGCGTCACTTGTAGAAGAGAATTTGATGACATGAAACACCAACCAATAAAACGAGCTCATTTTCTGGCTTTGTGGATGAGCCGATAGAGCGTGAGGAAGAAGGCTAACGGAATTAAGTTTTCGGTAGACACTGATTTGGACGCTAGTAGGTGTTCTATGAACTAAAACGTCGAGGAAAGGCAGTGTACAGTCCTTTTCTTCTTCGAAAGTAAATTGGATGTTAAGATCAATGGTGTTTAGGAGGTTGATGATCTGTGAAGGATTCATATTGCTAGAAATTAGAGTGAAAGTATCATCCACATATCTTATCCAGAATTTGAATGGGATGAGCGACAGTATTTTATCTTCTATATAGTGCATGAATATATCACACAGGATTGGGGAAAGTGGATTTCCCATTGTAAGACCACTGCGTGAGCAAAGCTAAATTAATTCGAAAATACCATAAACAAATATTTCAGGATAAAGCAGGAAAACCGGGAAATAAAGTCGCAATACTTTTAACGCCCATCATCCTGGAAAAATCGTTACATTTATCTTCTTGAGGCTTTCACTTTCCGAAAACTGACTTTGAGAAAAATGATCGTTTAGTTTCAGGGGAAAAGAAGAAGAGGAAGAAGATATTTGTGTCTCAACGATTTCAAGATTCCATTTTAGTTTCATCAGTCTTGACGCGAATATAATAAATGTTCATTATCTTGCGGGCTTAAAAGGTATTTAACTTTTAAAATTAAATAACATATTTTATTAACAACCGGCTTTAAATTTCCATTTGTGTTTTGTATAAGATGCAAAGAATTGTTGACGCTTTAGGGGAAGGATATCACAGAGAGATACAACACAATGGGAAATTCTAAACGTGCTGAGCATATAAAGATTACATGATGTTATAATTTTATACAATTTTATTTTTTGGAATTTATGTGTATTGTGCTTTAATTTATGGACAATTTATTCAATTATTGTTTATAGGTAAAACTTCAAGTTTTATGTTACCTGTACAAGATTATTTAATTATTTTTCTTATTAATTTTATTTAATAACATACCAATAACTATAATTATACGTTCTATATTACTAGTAACTGCACTTCATCGCTTATATTATTATTATAAATATGACACTGTACTATGAGAATGTTTATAAAAAAACGAAAGAAAATCGCCTAAGGTAGTTATTTAAACTTAGCGGTTTCAATTAATATTAATTCGCAACTTTCCAACCCGCAACTCTCTAATCCGCAATTTTAATTCGCAACTCTCTGATACACAACTCTCTAATCCGCAATTCTAATTCGCAACTGTCTGATACACAACTCTCTAATCCGCAATTCTACTTCGCAACTCTCTAATACACAACTCTGCAATCGGCAACTCTCTAATCCGCAACTCTCTAATCCGCAACTCTCTAATTCTCAAGTAACTCGGTAGGTTTTCAACGTTAACAATAGCCATCATTATTGCATTTACGGAAGACCTTTACCTTACCCTTTTTATTGCGTACAGAGAGACAGACAGACAGAAAGCCCAAAAGCAATAGCGGGTTCAATATCTATTGAAACCCGCTAGTTATCATTGCGGCTATAATAATATTAATGATATTATTATATTATGCCATCATTTTTATGCAAATTTGCAGTTCAATTTGTGTTTGGCTGGCTTTACCCATTGAGTTATAAAGTCCTTTCCAAGAGCCTGGGATAACAAGAGGTAGCTGCTTATGTTGTGAATTGTCCACAGGCGTATGCAGGGGGTGTTGATGGGTATTGCACCCTTCCATTGCGATGAAATTTTGTATACAGACATGAATGTATACAGACGTTTAGCTCTGTAAACCCTCTCCTATAAACCTGAAACCTCATCCTTATGAACTTTTTGCGTACGATAATGGATATGCCCCAAGAAGTGTGGCTTTTTGGATTTGGGGGCAATATTTATTGTTTATGTGGTCCCTGTGGGTTAAAGAAAGCTGTGCTCACGCGTTGTTAAGCGCGCTCACCGAAGAAAATATCCGTGAATAATATGCCAATAAAAGCGGGACTAAAGGTCATTCAAAATACTGATAGTGATTTAATAAGACTAGCGGCAGAGGCGTACGTTTATTGCATCCATGACAAATACTAACTCTGCAACTAGCCGATAACTATAATAAATGAAAGTTCAGCAAAGAAATAAGAAAGTGAGAATCCTTTGTTCATAGCTCCTTACCAATGAAGAACCACCTTGCCAGTGTTCTTACGCCAAATAGTTCGGAAGATGGAAAATCTGCATAATAACGTATTCCTCCGCGTGACGAGCCGAAAGATTGTGTCACGCTATATTTATTTTGAATATATTGAGGCGATGCTCTAGATTTTTAGGAATGTGGAACACATTATTATTATTATTATTATTATTATTATTAGCGGGTTTCAATAGATATTGAACCCGCTATTGCTTTTGGCTTTCCTGTCTGCCTGTCTATACGCAATGAAAAGGACAAGGCAAAGGTCTTCCGTAAATGCAATAATGATGGCTATTGTTAACGTTACAAATCTACCGAGTTACTTGAGAATTGGAGAGTTGGAGATTCGAGAGTTAAAGAAATTCGAGAGCTGGGGTATTCGAGAGTTGGGGGATTCGAGAGTCGGGGGATTCGTGAGTTGGGGATTAATGTTAATTGAAACCCGCTAAATTTAAATATCGACCTTAGGTGATTTTCTTTCACTCCCTTATTTGTCACCATCATCATCATCATTTTCTAATACATTGGTATAGTTAACAGCACGAACAAAATTAAATACTTTAGTTTTTGACCGCAGATATTGGGTCAGCTCAGGTCCCGTCTGGGGCCCTGACAGACCTGTTCATATATGATACCTGTCCTTAAATGGATGATCTGCCTGGCCAGGAAATCTTTTGAAAATCTGCTGTCGTGTTATTATACAGGTATGTAATATCCAATTTTCACAAGTATCGTTTTAAGTTTGTTGTAATGACTTGAACTGCGTTCATCACCTTATCTAATTATTATACATACAAAAGGTTAAATATTACTTAAAACTTTCGGACGCGTCATCAGCAGTCGTTTCTCAGGAGAATTATTATTATAACTATTCAATGTGGAATGAAATTCTCAACTGGCCATTAAGAAATTACTGAAGACCGAAAAACATCCTTTTGGATGAAAATTAGAATAACGTAGAAACGATTCGGTAACGAAGAAACTAGGGGAGATTAACATTCGGTTGAGAAAACATTAAACACTACGATGATTATGCCTTTCCAAAAATTATTTTCGCTATTAACAATAAATTCACTCTACTTTATAACTGATATGAATTTATGTCTTTTGTCGTCGCTGTGGATTTGTTAGTTGATACTATATATATGCGTACGAAACCCCAAAGCCAGCAGAAATAGAGACCTTCTGGAAGACACTATGGTCCAATGAAGTACAGCACAAAAGCGCCCCCTGGATTCAGCAAGAAATGGAGGCTACGAGAGGAATAGAGGAGATGGAGTATACGGGCATCACGATAGAGGAACTCCAGCAGGTAATCCAACGTACGCACAACTGGAAAGCACCCGGTATTGACGGCATACACAACTTCTGGTACAAGAAATTTACCAGCGCCCATGGCCCATTAGCCAAGGAACTTACGGCGATAATTGAAGACCCCAGCAAAATGCCTGAATTCCTCTGCAAGGGAATAACTTACCTCCTACCGAAGGACCAGGATACCAGTAACCCAGCGAAATACCGACCCATTACGTGCCTTAACACCCTGTACAAGATACTCACGGGGTGCATCTCTGAAAAAATAAGCCGGCACAGCGAAAGCAACAACTTAATGACGGAAGAACAAAAGGGATGCCAGAAAGGGACTCTGGGATGTAAAGAGCAGCTTACCATCGACTCAGTTATCCTGGAACAAGCAAGAAAACAAAAGCGAAAACTCAACACCGCATACATAGACTACAAGAAGGCTTTCGACTCTGTTCCGCACTCGTGGCTCCTTGAAATACTCAGCATATACAAAGTGCATCCCTCAATCATCCGATTCCTACAGAGCAGCATGAAACAATGGAGAACCCGGTTACAGCTAAACACGCCAGACAGTAAAATAGAAACGGCCGAGATCCCCATCCGCCGCGGAATCTTTCGCTGAGACGTACCTTGCTCCCCAGGTTCTGCCGGTGCCAAACCCTGATGCTGGAACGCAAAATACGGTATGAAAGACAAGAGAAACCTACATAAAGTCTCCCACCTCATGTACGTAGATGACATCAAGCTATACGCGCCAACAATCACCCAACTCCGACAACTCATCAGTATAACAGAGACATTCTCCAAGGACATAGGAATGGAATTCGGCCTCGATAAGTGCAAAATACAGAAGAATAGCAAAGAAGATTTACCAGGCATCGAACTCGAAGACGGGAGACTACTGAAGACCTTGGACGAGGGCGAAACCTACAAATACCTAGGGATAATGCAAAAACGGCAGCAGGAGCACAAGAAAGTCAAAGTCCAGCTCACGCAAGCATTCCAAGAAAGACTTAGAAGCATTGTGAAGACGAAACTGAGCGGGAAGAACACCACGCAAGCAATTAACGCATATGCGGTACCAGTGCTCACCTACTCCTTCGGGATCATCAAATGGTCCAACACTGAACTAGAACAACTCCAGCGGAAAATGAGAACCATCCAGAGAAGAGCCGGACAACTACACCCTGCAACGGCAATTGAACGGCAAACACTACCCCGGGAAGAAGGAGGACGCGGACAAGCGGACCTCAAAGACTTACATGACAAGCAGATCCAGAGCATGAGGCAATACTTCCAGTTGAAGAGTCCCCGATCGCCACTCATCCAAGCCATAATACAAGCAGATGCAAATTACACGCCACTAAACCTGTGTAGTACCGAAGAGCGTGTCCTGGAAACAGCCAACGAACAGAAACTGAGAACTTGGGCCGGAAAACCATTACATGGCAGGCACTACAATGACCTGCAACAACCACACGTTGACAAAAAGGCATCAAATTCTTGGCTGGCCAAAGGCACTCTCCAGCCAGAGACAGAAGGATTCATGCTAGCCATCCAAGACCAAGTGATCGCAACAAGGAACAATCAGAAATTCATCCAGAGAAAAGACATAGAAAGCGACAAATGCAGACACTGTCATGCGGCATCGGAGACAATCCAACACGTGATGGCAGGATGCAAGATCCTTGCGCAGTCAGACTACAAACATAGACACGATCAAGTAGCGAAAATAGTCCACCAGAAATTGGCAGCGAATGCTGGCTTTCTGACAGAAAAATGCCCGTACTACAAATATGAGCCAGAGACCGTGCATGAGAACGAAACACACAAGCTTTACTGGGATAGAGCAATCATAACAGACAAGACAGTCCCACATAACCGTCCTGACATAACCCTCGTCGATAAATCGAATAAGACCACGTACTTAATCGACATAGCAGTACCCAACACCAATAACATACAGACAACCTACACAACGAAAATCACCAAGTACCAAGATCTCAGACATGAAGTACGAGATATATGGGGTATGGAAAAGATCCTCATCATCCCGTTAGTCATCTCAGCAACAGGGATAGTACCAAAAACGCTTGCGACGAATTTGGAGATACTCAACATTGACCCAAACACCTACATTGAAATACAAAAAGCCACAATCCTAAACACGTGTCACATTGTCAGGAAGTTTCTAGACATGGCACATTAAGAAGTGATGTAAAAAGAGGCTTGGGAACATGGCGCTCTGCCCGTCCCAAAGCCTGTTTCCGCCAAGAATGGGCGAGGAAAATTTTTTATATATATATATATATCATCATCATCATATTCAACCATTATCTATCCACTGCTGGATGAAGGTCTCTCCAAATGCTTTCCACACAAGTCTATCCTGAGCAATTCGCTTCCACGTCACCCCAACCTGTTTTCTTATTTCATCCACCCATCTAGTTTGAGGACGTTTTCTAGGTCTTCGGTGGTCTCTTGGAATCCAGTTCAGAATTTCTGTTGTCCATCGTTGATCAGTTCTTCTTGCAATATGCCCAGCCCATCGCCATTTCAGCCCTTTTACTTTAACAATGATGTCCTCTACTCTAGTTTGCTCTCTCACCCAAGTGTTTCTTTTTCGATCTCTCCTAGTTATTCCAAGCATGCACCTCTCCATGCTCCTTTGCGTTGTCTGTAACTTTCGTATTGCTCCAACTGTTAGACTCCATGTCTCTGATCCATAAGAGAGGACTGGCAATACACACTGGTTGAAGACCTTTCTTTTTAGACACAAAGGCAATTTCCCCTTCAGGATAAAACTGTTTCTTCCAAATGCACTCCAGCCAAGTTTAATACGTCTGTTGAGTTCTTTCATAATGTTGCCATCCATTGAAATCAGCTGGCCAAGGTAAATATATGAATCAGCAATTTCTAGCTCAATGTTGTCAACTTGTATTTTTGTTTCCTCTACGAAATTATTGAACATGATCTTAGTTTTTTGTAGGTTCATCTTGAGTCCAACTTCTTTACTTCTAGTTGAGAGCTCCTGTACCATGTCTTGGAGTTCTAATGGGTTCGTTGAAAAAATAACAATGTCATCAGCAAACCGCAAATGATTTAAATATTCACCATTTATTTTTATTCCCTTGTTATTCCAATTTATCTGCTGAAAAATCATCTGTAAAGCTGAAGTAAAAAGTTTTGGAGAAATGGTATCTCCCTGCCTCACACCTTTACCAATTTTGATAGTTTTGGTATCTTTATGTAACCGAAATTTTGCACTTGCATTTTTATACACACGTTTCACCATGTCAATGTACACATCCTCAATGTCTGTTGATCTTAAAGAGTTGATGACTGCTGATGTTTTAATAGAGTCAAAGGCCTTCTCATAGTCAATAAATGCAACACACAATGGAAGTTCATATTCATGTGTTCTTTCAATTAATTCTCTTAATACTTGAATATGGTCCACTGTACTGAATCTTGATATAACATTCACAAATTATTCAAACTTTGATTTTGGCAACCAAACATAAAACACATGGAAAAAAAAAAACAAGTTTTACCTTCCCTCCTTGGGGTGACCTGACGGCAAAGCAAAACAAAGTCGAAGGTTCTGGGTTGCCTTCCAACTTGAACTGAGAGAAAGCTGCAGCATGGCCTTCAATGGGTTGACTAACTTGCCTCTCCACAGAGAAGAGCTGCATGGCACCCACAACACGATTTTGCTAATAAAAAAACACATCCTTGTACTTCCAATTTATATATTACAAAATGAAATGCATAGTGGATAAAAAATATTTTAAATGTTAGTGCTTTACAGTACAAGGGAAGTTAAGGTCATAGTTATTTTAAACTAATTTGTTTTAATCCTATGGATATTTAAATACAAAAATATAATTCTCATACATAAATACAAAACGAATACAAAATACAATGTATAACTACAAAAAACAAAAATGCAATGCCTAAATACAAAAATATAATCCTCATACATAAATGTAATTTTCATACATAAATGTAATTCTCCTCATTCGTCTAGCGGTCCAAGACACTCCGGGCTAAACGGAGGGACCCTGGTTCGAATCCAGGATGGGGAAAGCGTCTCTTTTTCTCCAAAATTACACAAGCTCTAGTTTGAGCTAATTAATACGTGGGTGGCAAAAATTATAGTATAATGTAATTCTCATACGTAAGTATAATTCTTATACGTAAATATAAAAATACTTACGATGCGCAAATGCAAAATATGACAGGACTAAGCCCGGAGGGCTTAAACCATTAAAATATTGGCCTATAATTGTACAGTGAAATCTATACATTCCCTCCTGGTTCTGTGTTCAATCTTGTCTATAACAATAAACAGCCTATAATGATATCCTTTCGCATTCCCTTGAGTATCATTAGACAAATTTCGTGGTTAACCTTTTGGTGATGGCGGGACAGGGGTTGTCCCATGAAATTATAATCTGAACTTCACGGCTCATAGGACATATGCACCATACAATGACCATACACTGCTTCCCCCCCCCTCAGTTGCATCAATTCACAAAGACCCATTATTCTAAGATCCATCGTTAGCTGCATAAGGGATTCCGATCGGCATAGAATAGAGGGAATTTCAGGGAAAGAGGTTTCAAATGCTAAGTTGTCAGCAACCCTTTTATAAAATCTGCAAATGACCCCGTCCAACTGACTCAAGAAAAACACAGTGGGGGGGGGGGAAGCATTCGGAGTATTTCAGCCATGCAGAAGGCAAATTCACTCCTCATACTTGCTGTTACCTAAAGGTTAAAATTCAACTAAATGTTCAGACTCCAAAGAAACATTTTCAACAAGGGGATGTATAAATTTAGGACTCCACTCCCACTCTGCTTTTACTTGATAAAGGAAAAACGTTGATTCTGCGAATGTGTTTTAAATGTTTGCATTTTATGACACAAGAACAGCTATGGTAATGCTATGTCAGGATCTACTGTTCCGAGGAATCCAAACCTCTTTCGCATAGGGAATCAAAACCCCAGACTGGAGAAAAAAAAAAAGCAGCCACCCTGATGCCTGAAGGAATCAAACTTGGCCAACTCATACAGTGGCCAAGCATGTTAAACACTATGATACTGCAAGACTATCTTTAAAACGTTACACCCATGTCAATGTGTCAAAATAACGGTTGCTGAATCTCCTAGTGAGAAACTGCAAGGTTAACTTGTTAAATTTTTGTGGCTCAAAGATGGCAAATGTCATTCTGTGACAAACAAGGTCAAATTGTACATACGGTTTATGTATGAGATAAATTTTATAGAAAGGTGATGTAAATTAAACACACTAAAAGAGCAATACAATAAAATCAGATGAGAACGTAAAAATTTATAAATTTCATGGGTAAAAGCATTGCATAAAATGGGTCACACAAAGGTTAAATCATTGTGGTTGAAAGTGAAACGTCGTCTGATCTTATTAGACTATTCAAAGTTAAGTTCATATCCACCCCCTACTTTTGGTTATTCATACACAACTAAATTTCATATCACTCTTTGCAACGATGAGCCACACTTCCCATTTTTCACCAACTAGTAGCAGCAATCTCCAAGAAAAAAGAGAAATGATGGTGTATCAACTTTAAAACTCTCTTCTAACTATGTGATCCAATGGACTTTGGTTCATCACGAACCCTACACATTCACTCTTTACTAATGTTTTCAGTTCTCAGGAGCCACAGTTGAAAAGGCTTGCAAGAGTTTCAAATGGTTTTACAAAGAGCTAAGTAACATGTTTTAACTAAATCATTGTGCAACTTAAAACTTCTAATGATTACCAACAAATGGTTGACACAGAAAAGCATCGAGGGTGGTGTTTTATAATTCATGTTGAAATTATTTATTGGGGAAGATGTTCAGGTATGTGCATAGCTCAAATTAAAGCCGTAAGCACAACCTACCATACAAGGTTTTGGTGGACTGCAAGGAAGAAAAAAATTCATCGTTCCGAGCCAGAGTTAACCGACCATTGCATGGACCAGTATGTCATTACTGACTCCAGGATACAGGAAATGGCGTTTTCTTTGTATGCAAGTTTTGGGGTAACATAATTGCTAGCAAGTGATGCTCTAGTTGTCTAGTCTATAAAAAAAATGATCACCAGCTGAACTCTGATTCAGGACGATACTTTTTCTTTTTATCTTCCTTACACAGCCCACCGAAGCCTTGTGATTGTAGGTTGTACTTAATTCTAGTTTAAGTTACATGTGGGGGGGGGATGGGGGGGCACACATTCACAAATAAAAAATTATAAGATAAAATTATAAGATACAAATAAAATATTATTAGATAAAAAGTCCTATAATTACCTGTGCAGATATACCGATCAAGAGCAACCATTGCAACTTATGATCACATCTGTAATTGATTATTTGACACCCACTTAAACTCGCATGCCGATCAAACATTTTTTGGGGCTGGGATTCACCTGATTTGAAATAAAAACATGGTCAAATCTAGTCAGGGGGCCCCAAAAAAGGAATACATTCATCCATCTTGTTACGTGATAAATCAAATGACAATCACATACCTTCCATGCTCCAATGGAAAACTGCAGTTTCTGTAACTAAGGCTATGGTGTTCACATTTATCCATTTCCAGAACAAGACATCTTCGTTCATCGTGTGAGCTTTCATTTTACTTTTCATCTCAATGTTGAAGATCTGAAGCGTTCGCATCGCTGAAGAGAAAGGACCCAATGCATTTTGCCACAAGTACACAAGGAACAAAATCAGCTTTACCAAAGTTAATAAGGTGGGAGAGTAGATATACTTACCCTCAAGTAAAAAGCGTTCCAAAAGGTTAGAAAGCTAATGAAAGGGAGTTTACATGCAGCACTGAAATGTGTACATGCATTACAAAACTAGATAGGGCAACAAAAATTGACCTGCCGCTAATCCTTAAGCATTAAATTACAAAAGCGGTGTGCTCAGAAAGGTGTCCAGGAGTAAATGAGAAGCATGCAACAAAAACTTATTTAAACAAAACCATTTTAAAAAGAGATGAAATTGGTGTTCACAAAAGAATTCGTCAGACTTAATTCTATGCACAAATACATACAAGTTCATGATGATAGAAACAGATCTACAATTACTATGAGTTAAGCAATAATTAACTAACAATCAACTAGCAAGAAATTACACCTTTAATAAAGACTTTATATACTATTTAAAAAGCATTACTACAAAATACGAACAAAAATCAATATCGTACGATATGTAAAAATGCAACTCACTTCCAGATGAAGCTGCACATGTAAAGAAAAGAAATCAAGTCACACATTACATGAATATACCAACAAGGTAAAACACTTGCAAACAAGTTCTTGCAGCTATCACTTTACAGAATTTGTTTGATGATAGTGCCAAAATAATTTAAATCAGGTTGATGCACTATAACCCTTTGTGGTCAATTATATAAACACATTGGACCTTCTACGACATATAGTAAATAATGATAGCAAAATTTACAGCAAGGACTTTATTTAAAGTTCAGGGTAGATTTTTTTACACGCCTCTATGGAATCATTTTAAAAATTATCTGCTCAACTGTTGGTTTAAACTTTCATTAAATAAAGAGCAAAAATATTTTACATCAGATACAAGCAAAGTTTACATGAAAGTTATTACTCCATAAACAAAGATGTAAGGACTACAGTATGACAACTATGGCCTATGAGGTCTTTTGTTTGTTGTCCCAATAATGCATAATAAAACAATAGATGCCAGCCAGAATAGAGCTACATGACCTCAAAATAATGACATTTCTATGTAACAAATCAAGTTTAATAATTCAATTTATTGGTGATACACTACTCTAATCCAAAAATAACTCTGTAAAATGTTTAATGAAATTACATTGAAAAAAAAAAAAAATTCTTAACTGTTTTGCTTCAATAGCCACATGCTATCTTCTTCATAACATGAGAACCTCAGTTTTTGTCGGTAATGCTAGATTCAGGGTTGCTATTGCTCCAGTTAGAAATTTGTTTGGGTCAAAGAAGGATTTCCTGTGTTGATATTGAGTATTTTTTTAATAACCTGTTTCGGACAATAAAAACTTATATCCTAATAATGTTCAGGGGAAAAAAAGTTTATGATATTGTGGGCTCCCACAATATAAATGTTCGCTTCGCAGGCTTTCTTAACTGTTGCCACTTAGAAAAGCAAGAAAATAAACTTAAAAAGTTCAATTTCTAAAATTGACACCATGCCAAATCTGTTACTTTTATTTCATATTTTTCAAATATTGTATAATTACAATTTTACTTTTAATATTTGGTAAGATTGTGTGTAATTGTTTTACGAATTCTAAAACTAAACCAAATAAACTTCGTTTAGAAATGAAAATGCGCATTCATTAAAGCGGAGGCTCAGCCAAAGGCAACTAAATTTTTTTTATATTTGTTTTTTATGGCATATTAATTAGCTAGCATGAACATTTAAAGTATTAATAAATATTATTTCAAATAGATGGAACTACTGCATTTCATCGAACTTATTTCTGCAATATTGTGCATGTACATACAAGTGCACTTAGTGCTTGGTCAATATGTGAGCTGTGGAAGTTTTAATAACTGTATCAAATTTTGCAAAATATTTTATAGAAAATATTTTTCTACATAAATATTTTCTATAAAATCCTGTAAAATTTTCTATCTAAAAACTGGAATGAGTTCAAAGGTTATGGCTATAAATATTGAGCCACTCTGTCATCTACAATATTGAATAAAAGTTTAGGAGTGTTGTGTTACAAAATAGCTGGATGACATTTGTAAATATTTTAAAATATATGATACCCACCCAATCGCATGAACACTTAGAACTAAGGAATATTTATTTTACGGCATACAGTCAATTAACAAGGGAACCCCTTCCTGTCCTGCACTTTGAGATCAGACCTATGGAAGATGATAATGCTTGACTTCCTGATCACGAATGTGAATCATTTGTCTGCTAAAATGATATGACAATTTTTTATGAATATTTGAAGTCCAAAAATGACATTTTTACGCCAGGTTTGATATTTTTTAATCGCACTGTATGTGAGCAAAAACAGGTTTGAAGTCGGTAAGATTATGAAGGATCATCGTATTTAACGGATAAAAATAAAAAATTATGTCTCAGCTAATTTAAACAGTATAAAAAAATTAATATGAAAAATGAACTTTTAGCATAGATATTTGGCGAATTTGGCGACAATTTTGAAGAGTTGGCGGGACATTTAAGTTTCGCATTCCACTAGCTATATAAACTCGTCCGCAAGTGTAACGTCAATATAGTTGTACGAGTTTCCGATTGTGAGAAAATGAAAAATATAGTGAACATAATTCAATCCGTTTTGAATTTGGTCGTTAATAAATACGACACGCTTCCGTCGTTAATAACTGACCAAGAACTTAAGGAAAGTCGGGAAGTATTGTCGAAAATCGAAAACATAATTTTTAATAACAATGTCAGTGAAAGTATCAGTTTAGATTTTGAAGACAATTGTGATTTCCGTATCGACGAAGAAAGTGATATTAGTATAGTCGGTGACGAATATTATAACTGTACTGTAAAGGGCGATCAATTGGCAAATGAATTCAGTTTAGAAAATATGCAAACAATTGTTCAGTATTTTGACAGTTGTCAAAAAAATAAATTCCAGAAAACAAACAGGAGATATCCAACAGTAAAATACCCTACTTATATTTCGAGGTTTAGAAAATATATATCAAATATGGGCACAAATATAGAAAAGTATAAAATAATAAAAAATGAAATGTTAGCCAGATTTACAAAAGCTAGGGAAAATTATTTACCTGTTCATGATATAGATTTGAAAAGATGGGCGATCCTGAAATCCCAAGAGTTAGGATTTGAGGATTTTAAATGTTCCGATAATTTTATAGAAAATTTTAAGAGCCAAAACAAAATAGTTGCGCGGAAAGTAACAAAATATATCACTCAAATATACACCCAGAATATGGGCAACATAGAAGATAGTGCCATAGAATTTATTTTGCATACGAGAAATGTTACTGCTAATATTATCCCCCAACAAATTTTTAACTCTGATCAAAGTGGTTTTAATTATTTTCTTCCAAATTAAAGGCAGCTATCGCATAAAGGTGAAAAACAGACATTTTCTTTAATAGGGTCTAATTTTGGTAGAACATATTCATATATAGTAATATCAACGAGTGGGAAACTGACAGGGAAAATGTTACTTTAAGAGAAGTTAGGGGAAATTTTGGCCCGAATGTCAAAAAGAATTTATTTCAACGTCCAAACTTATATATGAAAGAAATATGAGCGATACACTGCGCAAAAATAATATTTAAAACAAATTACACACAAACGCAGTTTAATTTGAGCTGGAGATACATTTTACAATTGTTTCGGTGGAAAATTAGGAGTCCACCATCATCCAAACCCAAAGTTTGGACGAATTTTCTGACGATGGTGGACGCTTGATTTTCCACCGAAACAATTGTAAAATGTTTCTCCTGCTCAAATTAAACTGCGTTTGTGTGTAATTTGTTTTAAACAAACTTATATATTACATGCTCCAAGTCAAGAAAAATGGACAAAATTTAAATGAGAAAGTGGGTAGAATGTTGTATGAAACCCATCATGTCTCCTCCTTCCTGTGTTTTACTAGACTCATGGACAGTGAAGTACAGACCAAAGACTTACAAGATTTTCCGGAAAATTGCATATCCTCGCAAATACCCCCAAAACATCCCTCATACAACCGCTGGATGTTTATTTCTTTCGACAATATAAAAAATTTGTAAAAAAATAATCAACAGAATAGCAATCGATGAAATGGATATTGACATAGACATCGAAATGAGATAATAAAAATGCATTCTTTGGTTCACAATCAATTACAGTCTAAAAAATATCGCCCTACGTTACAATATGCTTGGTTTAGGTGCTGTTATAGCGATCATGATCCCGGAAAATGCAAAAATGTTGAGGAAATTTCTTTTGAAATTGAATACAATTGTAGCCGAGATAATTGCAAAATTCTATTATTCTTAAAATGTGCCCACTGTTATCAATTGCTTTGCTTCACTCTTTTCTTTTTTTGTACTGTATCACTTTTACGACTTTCCTGAGATGTACACAGTTTAATTTTTCTCATTTTTAAATAAAGAGCATAATTCAACAATTAATCCACAATTTATGGTTACATAACTTCATGAAATAAAATACATTTCATGAAATTTTATTCACATTTTTTCTAATTACAATAAATGCATTTTCAAATATCTACTACTACTATTAAGTTTTGTTCACAATTGTTTTTTTTTTAATTCCGTATATATATATTCATGTGTTTCTTTTCCTTATGAGATAATATTTTGGAAAAAGAAATGTAAAAGAAACTTGACATGGGCTGCGGTAATACGAAATAACTATTTTAAACGAAAATCTAGTGTAGCCTTCAAAATTGTCACCAAATATCTATGCTAAAAATTCATTTTTGTATTAATTTTTTTTATATGATTTGAATTAGCCGAGACATAATTTTTTATTTTTATCCGAATGCAATGATACGTCATAATTTTACAGACTTCAAACCTGTTTTTGAAACATGCAGCCTTCGAGGCCCTTAGGTGCAGACTTATGATCAAAATTTTGTAGAAAAATCCTTTATTTTTTTTAATATGATTATGTTCATCTTTTTTGTATTATAATCTTAAAATAAGCTTAAGTATAAAAGAGTAGAAGATTTAACGAAATAATCTTCCTTGATTGACACAAAGGATATGCTGCCTTCATATATTACAGCTAACTTAATGCGGCCTTCTAATATTAACAGCTAATTTAATGCAGCCTTCCAACATGTAAAGGTTCTCCCCCATCTGCAAGTTAAGACGGTAAGTTTTTTTTTTTTGTTGTTTTTTTTTTTTACACAAAGTAGGTGGAGTTAAAACCAGGATAACCACATGTTAGGCGAAAGCTTAACCACTGCACCACCACAAGCTCAACTCTAAAAGTATTAAATATTGCAAAATTCATTATGTTAAATGAAGATTAGGATGTTAACCAGCAACAGTACACGAAAACACTATCAGAACTGTCATAAAACAAGAATTAACATGGCTGCAAAATAAGATAGAAAATTAAATTGGGAGGATCAATTGAATAATTTTTCTTAAGTTTATTCAAAAATTTAGTTGCTTATAGTTTAGCATTATTTAATGATTTTATATCTGTGTGACCATCGTTTTACCGTAATTTCGATAAATCAAGATTAGCTGGGGGGGAAAAAATTATTCGAACCACAAAAGGTTACAAGTGCATTTCGTTTTTCCCTGTATAACATCCCTACGAATATATAAATCTCGAGCACTGTGTTTATATTTTACAATTTTTGAATAACATTCAGCTTGATTTCAAAAACTTACTTTTAATAAAAATTACATATTCTAAGAACAGAATTAAGAGAAGATGGAAGTTACGCTGCAAGTTGAAAAAATATAAATTCTTTTACTAAAATAATTTCAGAATCTACCTTTCAGAGCAATGACTTTCGATGCTGGATTCATAATAGCCGAGTCTGCAGATATAGGTCGTCTAATTGGGTTCGTAGCATTAGCAAGGTCAATTATGACAACTTGAGCAGATTCCCCAACTTTCTCACGGACACAGATGAACTTGTCCGACTCCATCGTAAGAGTGTTAAATGTAATATTCGCTGCATTGATACCAACACTTGTGAGCTAAAAAGAAACAAGCATTCATCAAAAGCAATTATGCACAATATAACTATTAACATGTTTAAGTATTTAACATAAGCAGTGAACTATGCAAGATACGGAAATTTTACATTTTCATAAATACTCAAATATATAATGGCCCCTTTAAATCACCCGAGATCAAAGAACTGGTAAACAAGATTTACTATGTTCCCATGCAAATTAAAAGATATACTCAAGAAACATTTAGGTTAATTTGTTTGATTTATATCAAAATATTCATTGTCTCATGAAGTGGTTAAATGAAGCCTTTGGACACGTTCAAATAAAAAGCAATTAAATTTTATGGGCACCAAGTGAATTTTTCATGATAAAACTCACATGCTCACTACCATTCATTTAACATTACAAACTCACTTTCCATTTGATTTTACACTACAAAATTTTGGGTTGCCAGATCAATGATTACTAAAAATTATAAATATTAGTGAATAAGGTCTTCGAAAAGTTTTGGTTGAAGTTCTTGACTACCAACCAGCATTATTTATTCATGTTACAGTAAATTTTACATCTGAAAGCCCTCGAAATAAGAGTTTTAGTAATAGTACAACAAACATTCAATGGTGTTCAGTAAATATGGCCATTTTACAAGGTAACTTGCATCTATATTTTAAAAATAGAAAATACTTTTATTATTAATAAATTTGACACCCACGTATTATTAGCTCAATCTAGAGCTATTTTTGTTTAGGAGAGAAAGACGCTGTCCCCAACCTGAATTCGAACCAGAGTGCCTCCAATGAGACCTGAGTGTCTTGACTGCTAGACGAACAAGAACATGGAACAACGCTCTTTTGAATGAAGATTGCACAGATCACATGACACTGTTATATAACAGCATACACTAGTGAATGTTAATGTCAGTGCCACCTATCTTTGAACTACAATTTTTCTTATTGTGTTAAAAAAAAAACTTTAGATCAAGATAAATTTATCACAGAAACTGCACTTCAATGCAATGACTTTTCCGTTTCATAAATTTTGGAGCTCATATAGGCTTTTGGTTGTCCCTGTATATACTGTGATGTAAAAAATTCTTGTATTCAAGAAAAAGAAAATCCCCAGAAATTCCATCATGTTGACAAATGCGTATTGGCAAGTAAAAACACTTTAACGAATACATATATCCTCAGTTTTCGAAATAGCATAATTACCAAACAAATGGTTCACACTGAGAAGCAACTAGCGCAGAATTTTTAGTTTGTGGGGAATACTTATTTTAGAACCATGTTTCAACACCAGTATATACTGTATGGCTCCAGCCTGAGCTCTTCTTTTTTTTTAAAGGTTGTCCTGAGCTGGAGTCAAACTAGCGAATACACTATTTGAATCATAGCGCCATAACCAAATAGACCAGCACAGTGATCCACAGGAAACTGCCGTAACTTATACATATGAAATGGAAAATATATATACAAAGAAAATGGCATAGTTTCCCATGCTCTATTCTGTTATAAGCTTCTAGTTCAAACTGAGTCATCACCAATTCAACTCCAGTTCATAGTGATGCTCTTTTGATTCTTCATGAAAGGCTCTAGCTTCAGCCACATGTGTGGTTGTCAAAACACCTTTCCAAAATATTCTTAAGGTCTAAAACACAAAATTAAGTATTCACCAACTATGATTTTTCACGATTTTATTCGACTCAATTACTTTCAGTCTATTGTAACTATTTAATGATTCATACTACTTATGCCTACTTGTCTATATTTTACAACCCAAGGACAGCAAAAATCATGCTATTCTGGGACCTTCAGTTCTTTTAGGAATCCAAAGCTTAAGGTCTTGGGGGAATTTTTAGACTACCTTAAAAGTTCAGATTTGTCATTGTCCGTTCATTCAACCTCTTTGTTGATAGGCTTTCATGTTTCAACAAACGAGTGAGCACAAAAATATACAACAGGACTATCCAACATGCAGCCCACAGGCCACAATCCAACCCACCGGAAAAAAAACAAACACACACCGTTTTTTTTCCTGGAAACATGGAAAACCCACAAGGACAGGATGGATGATCCCTTTACATACTGCAAGTGAACAAACTAAACAGAAGCTTTCAGTAAAGTTTTTTTTACGAAACCGTTGACCCGTGAAGTCTGAAAATATTTTAAGTGGTCTGTTGCCCAAAAAGGTTGGATAACCTTGATATACAATGTATATAAAATTACCTTGTATATCTTACATAGGTAATTGGCTCTCCTCATACCATAAAAATTGGAAAGAGGAGGTCCTCCTTGCTAGACTTCACATTGGCCATTCCCATCTCACCCATAGACATCTATTGGAAGAAAAACCAGCACCAATTTGCCAAGTGTGCAATGAACCCATCAGTATTTTACATATTTTAACTCAATGCCCTTGCTTGTACTCTTATTCTTCATCACTCTCTAACATTTTAAACAGGGCCCAGGGCTGCTAACACCGTAAGCACAGCCCTGAGTGTAAGTATCTTAGACGCAATATTGTGGGTTTCCTATTCAGTACAAAAAAAATATATATATCACAGCTCTGTGGCCGCTTGTTTTATAAAAGCAGGAATTTCCATCACCAACAAAGCCACTACAGAAACTGTTGATGATGACATTATGAAAATCTTCCTTGAATCTTATGAAGATTACACGTTAATAGGTGAACAATTATCAACTGAAAATCAATCCACTGATGTTGATGACCTAATTGATGATGTCAGAAACTACAATACAGAACTGGATAAGGAGCTAGAAATTGCTGAAAGCGAAGAAAATATTATGAAAATAGTGTCTAAGAAAGAAGCCATTTAATGCATTAGTAAATTAAAAAGGTATTTTTTACAAGAGAATGATCCAGATAGTCTAAAAAACGCATCTGAATTAGGAATTCATGTGGAAGGGAAAATTGTAAAAATGTATAAAAAGCAAACCAAAATTTCAGACTTTTTTTCCAAATAAATTTGTAATGCTGTACAATTAAATGAAATGGATAATTCAGGGTGGGGGTAAAAAAAAAAAAGATTTTGAATTTCCCTGATTGTCGCATAAATTTCCCTGATAATGTAGTTTTGTTGTTAAGTTATATTATTATTATAATATATTAGTAAGTATAATAGGCACTTGTCATTAATATAGTTTACAAAGTTAAAATTTCTTTAATAAACAATCAAAAATAACTTATGCAAAATCAAAACAGACCACACAAATCTTTAGATTCCTATTTTAAGAATTCAGGTAACATACATGAATTCCATAAGATTAAGAGGGAAAAAATAATTTTTGTCCTCTTAATCTTATGGAATTTATCTGTAAGTGTTATCTGAATTCTTACAAATTAGTATTAAATTCAGATACCCTTAATGAAAACAGAACGTCATTAAAATGAAGGATGGAAAAAGAAATGCACCAACATATACTTTGAAGATCCTTCAGCATCTTTTAGAAAAAAATTGCAATTTTTTTTTTTTAATTTTTAAGTATTATTAAAAAATAAGCTATTTCATTTAGTGATATACTGAAAATTTTAATAAAGTATTATTAATGAAAAAATAATTATTCAAATGAAGGATGGAAACAAATTTGCAAACAGATTTTCATTACAGATTAAGCACCTTTTAAAAAAAAGTTTGACTAAAAATTTACAATTATTATTAAAAAATAAGAATCTATTTTGTTTAGTGGTGTACTAGAGATTTTACTTACTAAAATTTACATTAATTTCCTTTTCAGAAATTTTTTCAAAAACAAACACGAACAAACACATCTCATATGAATCCATGACCCACAAATAGGTTAAGAACTCCCTCCAAGGTCCCAGTTCATTGTTAAAGGTATATAAATTATAACAAGTAAAAATAACAGAATAAAACATACACAGCGAAAACCGAAGCTAAACTGATAATTTATTGCGGTTGCCAAAACATTGCTAGTTTATCTATTTTATAGCCAGATAATGCCATTTATAGGCAAATCTGGCTATTTTTGATATTTTCCCTGATAATTCCCCGGCTATGACCATCCTGTAATTAAACAGATTGCTGTAAAAGGCGAGTTGTTTATAAACATAATATGTACTGCTATATATATTTACTCTAGTTAATTAAATCAAGCTTCATAAATGTTAAATTTCAACTAAAATTTTTTAAGTATCTTTGTTTTTTCCCCAATAACGGACACCTTTCCATTCCCCATCAGTGTCCGCTGTTGAGAAGTTTCACTGTAGTATGCGCACCTACATAATTTTAACCAGTGTTCAATTTATCAGGTATTTATTAATATTTTATTTACAAAAGAAATATGAATCATTTATTTGAGAGGCGTTAAAAATATGTAAAAACACTAAAATGAACAGATTTTGTGTTTCAGAAATTCTGGATTTCAAACTTCTGACCTCTGACCTTTTCCGTTTAACAATGCAATTTTTTTTTTTCTTTCGTTTCTTTTAATTTTTTCGAAGCTTAATTTTTCCCGGATTTAAGGAGCCCCCTTTGGTGTGTCGCCCCCCCCCCGCCACGCTTACCGTGTTACGCCGGCCCTGCATTTCGGGCACTATCGGAAATGGAAACATTCAATGCGAATAAAAAAAAAGGGGGAAGTGTAAACGGGATACGCGAGTTTAATAACCGAGAAACAAACTTAATTCAAAGCTTTTTTTACCCAACTCGTTTGTTTACCCCAAAACCCGACAGTGCTAAAGCAATGTACCTGAAGTTGGCATAATTACACGTCATCTACTAATTAGGACTGACTGGTGTTTTAAAGAAATCGCGACAAACCACAGCTCGCCCGAGCCGGTTGCCGCTATCACATTCGGTGAAACGTATTCCCTTACGTAGCGGCGAAAGACGGTACCACGTACAGAATGACACCGTACGTCACGCCGTCCGACCGATGACCTTAAAAAAACACAGCGAAGGAGATTCTACATACACACGCCCTTCCCGCATTTACGCGTAAAATTATGCGGAGAATTTGTTTTTTAACGCCGGCATTCGCTTTCATTCTAGAGGCTAGTGCGCAGGCCCGTAACTAGACGCTTATTACACAGGGAGGGGGGAAATGCTACAGGGGGCTTAAAATTCTTTAATATTTTAATGTATTTTATTAATATATTTAATAACATAAATATCTAAGTAGGCTATTATATTTAACATCAATGAATAAATTTCTTAACTTAAATTTTGCATTAAAAACTTACAGAGGTAAACTAAAATTTATAATTTCTCTTATCTTTATGGATGTACATGAAGACTCAAACCTCTAAAATACACGTACACAAGATCTACTGTAGAAATCGATCTTGAATATATTTTTAACGTCAAAGAACAATTTCCAATGGGTAGTGCCCAATTTTTGCAAAAGAAAAAATTTAAAGTAAAATTCTAAGGTGTTTTATTTTGAAAAACTATTTCCAAAGTCGTTCGGTAGGGGGCTCAGCCTCCTCTAGCCCCAGGTTGGCTACGGCTGTGCTAGTAAGTCTTGTGTGGCAATTGTTTTCTGCTCCGTAATTTGGCGAAGATGGAAGTAAACGACTAATATTCTGCTCCATGAAGGAAAAGTAAGAACGTCAGTTTCATTCAGTTTTAATAACCATTTTTTGCGGATGTGATTCATAGGCTACTCTACACACAATAAAAATTAACTGGTAAGAACCGTGCAGCGGTTACGAAACACCTACACCGCCGACTGAAGTTTATTAACTGCGAACGACTTCACGCCTATAATGAGAACGACCTTAATCAGGACAGCCGACGTGGCCGAAGTTCGCGGTATGCAAATAGACGTTGCTTGGGAACTTTTGGCATTACGTCATAGGGCAATGTCGAGTTTCCAAAGTCATCAAGGGAACCAAGAACGTACCAAAAACTTATAATATTCGCGAATATTTAGTTTTATATACTGGCACAACATTTTTAATACAATCTGGTTAGACAGTTTTCCATCACGCACTCAGGGTTGAGGATTTTTAACTATGAATGCTGAGGATTAAACGTGTAATAAAAAGCGACCATAAATCCTGTAAAAAAAAATTAAGCATTAAAAAAGGAAGTGTACTTTTATGATCCAAAGATTAAAAAAAGCGTTTATGCCTTTCCTCACCAGAAGGGACGTAGCAATTCAAAACTTGTGGGGTCTCGAGTACCTTTCTAACGTATAGTGTCATGACGTCACACAGAATGTGTCCTACTATCCTATGGGGAGGACGATCCCCGTTTCTGCGTTACCCCCCCCCCGATCCACCTCTACTAACCTAAATCGTTGAAAATTCGCATTACTGTTGGTACATTACATTCGTTTAGTCACACGCGAAATGAAAGAGCACGTCACAGCACATGATTCGTTATTTCATAAATCAGATTAGTGTTTCCCAAAACGAAGCTGAATCAACGGTCAGAATAGGGTTAAAAGCTCCGGACTCCTTGCGGAGATCCCGCCTCAAACCTCAATCACTGAACGAAGTCCAATCCTCTTCTAGAAACAACGCCGGCCAACATTTCCATCCACTACACTGCACACAGAACAGGGTCGCTTGCTTGTGTTTTACGTCACGAAGACGGCTAAGCCCTATTGTGCCGCAATCTACAGTTTTCCGAGTATTCCGAAAGTCCTGAAACCCACAGAACCAATCCCCGGACTACGGTGAACAGATAGTAGCCAATTTTGAAGGTGCAATTCAAAATTAGAGTTTTACAGAAGTTTGATTACACATTATTAATTAGGGTCTAAGGGGCTACTAAATGTACTATGCCTCTGTTTTGAATGCGACCAACATGTAGAAAGGTTCCCTTGTTAGTTCCATATGTCTTACGGCGCAAGGACAGCTAGGGTCGTGGTGCGCTGTGACTTGTGTTTTTCCGAGGAATCCGGACCTCCGTTGCCTACAGAACCCCAGACTACGATGGACAGAAAAACGTTACGCATTCTACGGTACATTTGGAATCGAACCCGGGTTAAAGACACGATAAAGGAACGCGTTGACACTACGCCATCGTGGGATACCTCAAGCATGGGCATACACAGAGGGGTGTTGATGGGGATTGTAACACCCCTCCCTTTGCAATGAAATTTTGTATATTTAATACAGGAAAGTGGCGAGCCGCAGCTCCAGTAACTCTCCATTGAACCTTAAAAATAACACCCCTTGCGAATTTCTGTGTACGCCTATGACATCAGGTCCAAAAGTTTACTGTCGCTCAACTAGTTCGCGCTTTAAAAAACACAATTAGCGGATCTGGATATATATTGAACCGGCTATTGTTTACTTTATCGACAATTAAAAAAGCAAGCTAAAAGGGCTTCTGTAAATACAACAATAACAGCTCTCGTATTTACATGCATTAACTGGAAATCGATGAATCGGAAATTGGCATGTTGGACATCAGCAGTTCGAAGAGTTGGTAAATTGGAAATTGGCGAATCAGAAACTGTATTAGGGTTTTACTAAATGTAAGTTGAAATCAATCATTACATTGAAATTTTATGGCTCAAAGAACAACGAGCGTCACGTTACACCAGGTGTTTCTTAGGTATCGTGTAAATATAGTATATTGATTTATTTAGCATAAATTCATTTTAATACAGTGAAACCTGGCTGAGGTGGAAACTCACGGGACCGGAAAAAATTCCGTAGTATGCAGGTTTTTTCACGAACATTTTGAAAAAATACAGTTAAATTCAGTGGTAAGAACGCATGCGTTTTTTTGTTGTTTTTTTCCGAACTTTAAGACCACATTTTCCATTAAAGAAATGTTTTATCACTGCATTTTATTTTTATTAATTTTAATTTTCGCACTACTTTGTGGTTTTAGTAGTTACGATCAATATGGTGCAAAATTTCATTCTAACTATACATGCCAATTTCATACAAAAAGTCTATTATGTAAGCTTAAATTGTAACGATAAAGTACCTCCCTTGTAAAGGTAATGATTCCCTTGTATAAATATATTGTGCGTTCGCGCTCAGTTGGCGTGTAATACCGTTAGCAGACGGATTAGTCCATTGCAGTTTAGGGAAGGCCATCTTGCCGAAAAGGGTTTTCCGCGAGGGAAAAACCACTTCCTCCAGGACGGTCTTCCCTCAACTACAATAGACTAACCCGTCTGCTAACGATATCACACGCCAACTCTTGCGGTGGGTTTATCCATGAATTGATAAAGTCGATATGAGTGACTTTTCGTTCTGGTTAATAATGAACGTTTTTATTTAAGAAGTGGGTGGCACTGGCATACGCAGGTCGATTACACGCCCCCACACACACACACACACACTGAGATGAAATTGTTTATAGTATACATGTAAATACAATGGAGTTGTAGCTCTGTAACCCTCCCCTTATGAACGTCCTGGGTATGCCTATGGTGGGTGGATGGTGTGCAAAATGGTGGTCGGACAAGCATAGGCGTAGGCAGAAAGTTCATAAGTGGGGGGGGGTATATGCTTAATGGAAGGGGTTGCTGTTAACTACCATTGACTTTTGAAGGGACCGCAAAAAAATTCCGTGTTGAGCAAGTTTCCGCCTTAGTTTTTACTGTATTACGTAAATGATTTATCAGTTCGACTTGGGACTTCGCTTTTTTTTTTTTTCCCCCTCCCAAACATTCCGTCCATTAATTTAACCATGTATACACACGGATTCATTTCCGTACTTAAGATGTCACAGTAGGAGCTCCTACATTAAAGTAGAGGTCAATGGAGGAATTAAATCAACAGAGGATATATTTTAAGGTTGCTTCAAATCCACCTGGAGCATGGATGCCACACTTCACCCTAACTCGACAGTTAAAAAAAAAAAAACACAGCACGTTAAAATCTCACTGATATAATTCTCTAAACGTGCTTATAACTAATTCAGCTGAGAAAACCCACTTGGATTAACAATCAAATCCATCGCGTATCTCGAACCGTTCTACTGGTCAAGCCTTTCCATCGATTCGGGCCACCGTAGCCGACGAACTTCAGGCAAATAAGGCAAGCTTAATTAGTAAAATCGTTCTATCATCACCATCTGAGCATGTAATATATGTGTGTGCTCATGTAATAATATCTGTATGATCCGTCCCTAGGTGTTGGCCTATCCTTGTTTACTGTACTGTGATGTATTGTGTGGCTTGTGTCCTGTCATTTCAGTCGGGTCGCTGACAATGTAAAATTTCCCTAAAATAAAGCAGATTGCAAAAACAGTTGATGTGGCTTTGCAGCGGTACTCAAAATTGGAGGTCATGACAAAAATTGAACCTGCCTGAAAATGAGAGACGAGGCGTTTTATTAAATTTATTAACGTTGTCAATTATATATCTGAGTATTATGCAACTTCTTTGTGAATAAACGTACCAAAAACCCTGCGAGGGATTATAATATCCTATAAAACCTTACACAAGGAAAAACGAAGATCGTCTTCGTATCTAGGTAGTTTTGTGGGTTAATTCATGGGCACTCTGACATACGGAGGATTTAGGCGTAGCCAGGGATTTTTGGGGGTTGTAACATCCCCCTCCCCCCCTTGCAATGAAATTTTATATATTTAACATAGGAATATATGAGTTGTAGCTCTAACTCCCCCCATTGAGCCTATACATAACCCCCACTTACGAACTTTATACGTACGCCTATGTACGGAGGGTTCCCATTTGAACTCTAGCCCGAGACTTTCCTTCTTTCTGGACGAAAGCTTTAATTTGAGCTTAAACGTAGGTGTCAAAATATTATTAGTCAACATTGAAAGCAAATTTCCTCATCCAAACGATATTTTCAGTACTTTTTTTTTAACAAACACCATGTTAACGTAAAAATGGCAATTTGATATCAAAACTCAGTTGAGATCAAAATGTTACAAATTAAGTCATAACTGCTCAAGAACGACAAACGACAACGAACTGTCAAAAGAAAGTATTCCCCTTTAAATTCTCCACACAGTTGCAAAGTAAGTATAAGCCCTCGCCAAAAGTAAGTGGACATGGTTGGTCTGTTCCGAACTTAAAAGGGTTGGTGACGTGCCGTACTTATCAGCATACAAAACAAAAACACTCACAATGGGGAACCCGCATTGAGTGCTCCGTCGATTTTGATGAAAGTACAGCCAAAATAAGGAAAATACGTGTCTCGGCATTCGTGCCAATGCGCATTATTTTCGAAGATATGCATTTTTAAAGATTTTGCATCCGATATATAAGCTTAAAACACAACGCCCTCTGCAAGCCAACCGGTAGCTTAGGCAGTCAATTGCCGGCTCTTCACACCGTGTTTTTGTGTTCGATGCCCGCGGAAATCGATCACTTTTTCTTTTCCATGTATGCTTTTTCCATATTTATGTATTTTTATTAGTAAAAATACTTCGCTTACAATCGGATTTTGTTCATAAACTTACTTTAATAAAATTCATATTTATGTAATTAAGTTAATTGTATGCTTATTGGCAGTGATAATTTCTACTCGAATTTTAATTGTTGATTATTAAAAAGCTGAAAAGTAGAAAAAGTTTTGGTGTAGCCATCCAGCCTGTTATGTAGTTAAGTAGATCCAGCACACTTTAATAATGTTTTTACAAATGACGACGGCACCTCTTCTTCTACTGTTGAAGTAATTCCACCTCATTGTACCCCATACTGTCAACCTCGTGATGTGTACTTCTGCCGTCAAGTAAAAAATTTCATTAAAAGGTTACAAAATTGTGTTGAAAGCTTACAAAAAAATAGTCATTTAAACACGCGAGCAGATAGATGCTTTGAAGACCCATTCACTTATTCACAATCAACTTTCGGCGCCGAATTTTAAGAATATGTTACAGTACTCTTGGTTTGTTGCAAAGTTAACAAACGAAAGAAGCGTTTTTGAAAATGTAGATGGTATTTGTTTTCCAGATGATATTAGACAAAGAAAATCAGTTGTTCGAACAATTCATTTATAAAATGCTCACGTTGTAGAATTTTTTTATGTTTTTATTGTTTTTATGATAATTATCATCCAAAACTGTGTACCAGTATACAATTCCGACACCTCCGATAGTGATACACAAAAAATATGTTCACGTCAGTCAGTTTTAAAATAAAATTGATTGCATTTTATAAAATAAAATGTTTCTATATAAATAAAATGCACATAAATGAGATACACATAAAATGTTTATATGTTATAAAATAAAATTATGTTTATATGTTATAAAATAAAATGATGCTTATATGTTATAAAATAAAATATTACATACTAAAAATACATTTTTCAATAGATAAATATATTTTAAAAAAATATTATGCATAATAGATACTAATAGAGGATGACTGCAAAGGCTAATAATGACAAAATAAGACGAATTAACTCGGTTTTCTTTTTTATTTAATGGAATTGTTAAAAGTTTTCAGAAAAAATCTTTCAATCCTTAAATAAAACAAAACTGCGTTATTGGTGTAATTTCATCCCTTCACAGGTTGACAATGAGTACGCAAATTTTATAAAAGTTATATTCACATAAAAACTTACAGCTAACTCCTAAACTTTTTGTACCTTTACAACTCTTCAATTAAAAATTAAAATTCGTGTAAAAATTATAACTGCGAAAAATAGTATCACAGAATTAAATATGTAAATATGAATTTTATTAAAGTCAGTTTATGAGCAAAATCCGATTGTAAGCAAAGTATTTTTACTAATAAAAATACATAAATATGTAAAAAGGATACATAAAAAAAAAGTGTGATCGATTTCCCCAGGCATTGAACACAAAAACACGCCGCGAAGAGCCGACAACTTACCGCCCAAGCTACAGGTTGGCCTGCAGAGGGCGTTGTGTTTTAAGCTCATATGAATTTTTTAAAGATTTTGCATATTATATATATCTCCGAAAATATGCCGCATTGGCGCGAATGCCCAGACACGTATTTCTTAATTTTGGCTCTTTCATCAAAAAAGGCGGGGCGCGCTCACTGTAGGTTCCCCTTGTCAACTAAGTGCGACAAGAAACGACCAACTCGAAGACCAAACACAAACAACGGAAACTCCCGTTCATCGCATGGCCCACGAACACGGCAAGGGCAGGAGCATCGCTCTGGCCGATCAATGCAGGAAGGCCGTCGCTTGAAATTAGGGCATTTCTGATATAGGGCAGCATCGCAGTTTTTTGGCAAAAATCCACTCCTTCCTCCCCGCTTTTATGTGCCCTCTAATCCCCACGCCTATAACTTACGATTTCCGCTTAATAAGTCTAAATTGGTGCTAGATACACATTAACGGTGGAAAGCACCGATCCATAAAACTCGGACTGATGTAAGCAGTGTTGCCAACCTATCCGAAGAAAATTTCCCCTCAAAGGAAGGCAAAATTTCATACACCAGCTCGAAATTTTCCTTTTTTAAATGAGGAAATGAGTTATGTGTTCTCATATTTAGATGCCTACACGCATCTTTCGGGTAAAACAGTAACGAAAATTGCACCGTACAATTCCTACAACTGTATATTGCGACAAATAAATGTAAAAAAGTATTCTTTAAATTCAGAGGGTTTTTTTACCCAAAATATTGATTTTGCAACGTATCCCCTTTTAACAACGACTACTTCAATATGTATATTTAGTTCATTGAGAAAATTAATAAGATGTATATTCGTTTAAAAAATCGTTGCTCCAATTATACCCAATACAGATCGCCTTTTTATGTAGCTTCAAAAATCGTTTTTGATTGGAATAACGACCGAATTACTGATACCATATTCAAAGCGACCTGCTGAATGTGATAAGCTTGCATTACTGGAGATTAAAAAATGATTTTAAAAAGTACTCTCGCCTTAATCCATGTCGGCTATTTTGCGGAGAAAAGATTGTTTTTACAGCTTTAAAAACATTGCGATAAGTAGGAACGAAGTTGACGACATTGTGACCAAAGGGTGAGACTATTATGTAGTGATGCACAACTATTCAAAGAAAAGTTTAATACAGCCAAATAAACCATTTAAAACAAAATTACTTTTTTTGCGTACAACGCCACCTCATTAGTGGTTAATCATCACTATAAACAAAGCAAAATAAACTGACAAGGGGTAAAAAAAAGGGGGGTTTAATATTTAACCAATGATAAACAGCTTTTCTGATTTCCATTTTCTCCCATTTAGCTTCATTAATATATCATTCACATTATCAAGTTTTAATCTATTCCTTTTGTGAATTAATATGTTTTGAACGTGCGAAAAAATTCTTTCCACTGCTGCTGTGGACATAGGAATGGCATTTGCAATTGAAAGGAATCTTCTAATTTTTGGAAATTGTTCTCTAACGGCTTTATCCTTTTCTGACAAACTTAATGAACCTGATATTCCTAGAGCTTTCTTTCTGAACTCTTCCTCTTCATCATCTTTCACTTCCTTCGATTCTTGTATAAATGTTTAAAATTATCCCACTCTGCAAGCAACTCTTGTTCGTCTTCATAATGTTCTGCCAAGAAGGATACTTCATCTTCACCACAAAGATATTTTATCAATCTTTACATTATTTAACCTCAAAACACTAAGATTAGATACAACAACAAACAGTTTGACACTGGCGTAAGGTTTAAAAACACGACGTTTCGGGAGCAGTTGGCTCCCGAAACGTCGTGTTTTTAAACCTTACGCCAGTGTCGAAATAACTGTTTGTTATGGAATCTCCTGGTGAAACTCTGTATTGTTTCGTTATTAGATACAACTGGTAAATTTTCTAATCTTTCCTCAATCTGATAACAAAATACCCCAAAACTCTCGGCAGTAGGGGGAAATCGGCAGTCCCGCGACAGCAGCAAGGCGGCTCAGAGCCGCTATGCCCGTGGCCCCAAGGTGGCGCGCCTGGTGCTGGAGGAACATGAGGTCTTGGAAGTTGCACGAATGTTTTTTTTTAACCACATTTTTTTTTTAAATCGAAAGTGTCTAAATTTTTATTTTAACCAAAAGTTTACATTTTTATTTTAACCAAAATGATTTTTTCCCCCCAATCGCGAGGGTGTGTTTTTTTTTCTTTTTTTTCAATATTTGTTTAACTTTTTTATTTAATTTTATTTAAATTAATTTTAAAGTTCAGGAGTGCTAAATTCGTGATTACACGTTGTCTAATATAATTAAATTCAACAAAGAATTAAATCCGCTAGATTAATTTTAAGATTTTGAGACTAAATACATGGCAAAAGCGGCTAAACGTTATTGTCTTATTATGATTTTTAAATAATTACAAGTTTGTAATTAGATAATTTCAATCACATTCAAATTCTTATTTTAAAGTATGCTCTATGATTGATGATTTCATTTCAACCCCAGCTCTCACATTCGTTCCTAACAACTATCAGCGTTTTCCAACCAAGTCTAGATGAATTTTCACGTTGGGTTTGATTCCAGACATTTTGTCAGCAAATCAATAGAGGGTCCGGCACTTCCAAGACGGGGTTCGAAGAGATACAGAACAGGTTCTAACACAATTTCCTTGTGTGTTCTTTTCTAGCTCAAATTTCCCACAACGTTAATTATAAGGCAAAAGCAGCTAAACGTGAACGTGGGGCGGCGGATTTTGGAACTTTTTTCGGTTTCTAATGTTTCGAGGGACATTCCTCTTGATCGTTGTATGTACCCATCCGAGGGTCACATGTCCTCTTTCTAGCGACGAATTTTGGAACAGTTTGTAAATACGTTATTTCAAGGGATATTTCTCTTGTTCGTTGTATATGGGGGTCACGTGATCCACTTCCGGATGATCGTAGCTCCCCTAAGCGACCAATCTTTTGTACTTTTTATTTCTCTCGGCCGTTGTAGGGGGATGCTATACGTGCATCTGATGGTCATGTGTTCCGTTCCTCAGCGATCCTAGCTCTCCTGGTAGTGAGTTTGGAACTTTCATTGATTTTAATAGAAAAAATAGCGTTTTTCATTAACAAGCTTTATTTATTGGCACGTATTTTCTTTCATTTTTTTTTCCCCCCCTAAACTTTTTTTCCACTTATTTTTCTAAGTTCCGTGTTGGCTTTTTTTATTCGTTTTCTAAAACCCTTTATACACACACACACACATATATATATATATTTTTTTTATTTTTTTTAAACCGTTGTAATTTTTTTCGAGTTTTCTCCTAAATCTTTCCGTTGGTTCATTCGATGTTCTAATATGAAATGGGCCGTGTACTATTTACAAAGCTACCACCTTCTACGCGACGTAAAACATGTTTTGCGATTTTATATGAGATTTAAGGATTTTCATTTTTTTTAACGATTTGAAGCCATACTTTGCAAGTCTCTCACCCTGAACTCGAGATTGCTCGAATTTCAATTTGGTTGACACCAATCCTACCGAGGTAAGATGCATTTTATTTTCTTACGTGTTTCAGTCAAACAAGCGTTTCACCGGTGCTAGTCGTTCGAAATGGTGCGCTATGGATTCAGGTTACTTTCCTTTTTCATTATAAAAATTAAGAATCTTTTATTTTCCTTATACAAACATTACTTTAAGAAAATTTTTATATCGAAACTGTTTAAATTTTTAATAATTTTAAGACATGATTTTTTAATTAGTTTTCTGTCACCAATACTCTACTCTCGCTTTCAAAGAAAAATACCCCTCTTCATAAGATATTCACTACAACATCCCTCACGTACGCAAGTATAATAATGCTTCGTACTCATTTAAATGGAGTTTTTTATTTTGCTATTTTAAATAGAAAAAAATCCCCATGGTATTGCTTATGGAAATCGTTATATTTAGTTCTTAAGTTGACTTACTATCTTTTTACCGCTTTTATACTTCTCTACATTTAAAATAATCTAACGTTTTGATCTGTACTTATTGTCTTCGCCTGGATCCATGATGGTCATAAATTACACATACTTATAGCATTTACTACGCATTTTGTTTGAAAAAGCTGTGATTCTCTCAACGTAGAGATAGCCTGTAAAACCTGAGGTTAAAAATCATTTCAACAAATGTGAACATGTTTCGGTCTACAGAAACATGTCTGTGGAAAGTTAAAATACAACTCCCCACCTTTTTTTTTTGTAAAATTTATAGGAATGCAATTTAAAAAAAAAAAAACACGCTTATTCAATTACGGTTCTAACAAAATTTGAACAGGTTTTCTGCGTCAAACAGAACTGCAGATATCAGTTGAACTTCAACGAATGCATTGCTCGCAGAGCTACGTGAAAACAAATTTTAATGTTCGTGAAAGGTCTTATTAGAGGATTTAAAAAAAAAAACTCACTGCAAGTCTCGTTATAACCGTAAAGTATCGGGAGAAATATTACTTCAGCCACCTTGCTAAGGTTAGCTTTAAGGCAAGTTAATAAGGTCCGCTTTCTGGAAAAAAAAACGATCTTAACATCGCAGCTGACGTTTTGGAAAAACGCAAAAACTAGGAATAAAATTACTTTGGGTATTAAACTTTTGTTTTGCGTTCCTTCAATTTGCCCTGCAATTAGTGACCTTTCTCGAAAATTTGAATTCGTTTTCAACCAGGAGAAGCTGTGCGACAATCCATTCGTCAAAATCCAACTGTATCTCCAGTTCTATTTACCTCAGAAAGTACGCCCTCGCCTTGTTAGAACAGCAACTGAACGAGTTTTGTGTATGTGTAAAAAATACGTAGGGTGCAATTTCAAATAGGAGAGAAATTTCCTTTGTATTTAACGCAATCTCCAGATTTCCAGGGGATTTTCCATGACACAGAAATATGACGCATTCAAAAGTCTATAAAAATGAGACATTGACGAACTTTTTCAGTAGAGGGAAACTAGATTTAATACGGGTGGTACGACCGGCCATTTTGGGACACCACGTATAGCAATTACATTTAATTAAATTTAATTACCATTTATTGGTATTAAAATTCTCTAAACCTCGTGATATCAAAGGCCAAACAAATCATAATCTTAGAATCAAATACCGTTCTTTTATAACGGTATAAGTAGCAAATTTATCTTTGCCAAAAGGAGAATCCCAAAAACTCGTTAAATCCACTCAATTCCACATCTACCATTATAAAAAGCATATTCTATCTTCAGATGACACCAAATAGCAAATTCGTGTATAAAAATGCACATAAACAACCGCATCTTATTACGAAGTTGAAGACCATAAATCAATTTTGTTTTGTTTCAACAAGCATCAGGTTGATTTTCTGGTTCTCCCATGAAAATTTCTAAGTAATACGATTTCAACACCGGGCGAGAAAGTCTCATTAAACTATTTTGGCAGCTGTCCCATACGTTCAGCATTCGATTCTACACTCAAGCGCAGAAATTTCCGTCGAGTCATGACGCCCATAAGGCCGTGGATTAATCACCAGAAGAAGAACTACCGGGCATGAAAGGAGAGTGGTCATCATGCATCGCTCCGTTGGTCCAAATAATGATTCAAAGTATGGAAAACAGACATCAACCCAAGCCCAAGGAGAATAAAAACCACTAAAAAACAAAATCCACGTATACCGTATAAAGACGATACCACAGCACTCGCTAGTGTACATTGTCGAGTGGTATGGGCAGACTATTTTATTTTATTGATTAATTTATTTGGGCGTAATCACGTTACATTATGGTATTTTTACACATGGATGTAGATTATTCAGGGGTGACTAAATCCAAACCAGATTCCCTGAACATACCAGAAAATTCCCTAAAAAGTTGCGTAATATTTTTGGTAAAAACACTGATTTCCGAAGGAATATAAAAAAACTATAGGAAACAAAACTTTTGTAATTTTTTAAAAAGAAATGCTGGAAGAGGCAAGGTGAAATTTCCGGAAATCCCAGAACATAATCACCCCTGATTATTTTATACGCATGAATGTAGATTTTATACTTGTATAAAATCGGGTATACACGAATATGAGCGTGTATTTTACGGCGCAAGGACAAAGGTCAAGGACTGCGCCGGGACCAATAGTTCCTAGGGAATTCGAACCTTTTAAGGACCAAGGAACCAACTCCACCCCCGGCCCGACTACAAAAAGCAGTTCATCGGTAAGCCTTTTTTTTCCCCACCTTTAGAAGTTGAACCCAGGTTTAAGGAGGGTAAGTCTGACAAATGATTTACCAATGCCCCCCAAGCAATGGCGGACGCAGACTTACATTTTGGGTGGGATCACGGACAGAATTTGCCATGGTCTTGGAATAACACCCTTCTTTATAATAAAGTTGAAATTTTTACAGTGAAAAATATTTTGGGGTCATGACCCCTGTGACCTCCCCCTGTGTCCGCCCTTGCCCCCAAGCAGGGCCTTCGTGAATGGAAGAAAACCGGTCGCACACGTCTCATTTGTTTGTGCACGGGATTATTCGCGCATGGTACAAAGATCGGTCTTAGATTTAGTGAAATGGACTGGAAGCTTTCCTTTCCGGAAACTCGAAATGAAAGCCATTTTTAGAACCAGAATGGATGTCCCGTGAGTAGCGTCTCGCGTTTTACTTTTCCGCCGCCAATGGCGTGAAGAATTCCATTAGTACACTCACTAGAATTTCATTCATGCTAAAAGTGGTATCCAAAAAAATATTGTAAATCAATAAAGCTCAATTTTATATCCAGGGCACAATGTACGGTGAGAAATTTCGGTACATTAAAGTCCATGAACAAAAAAGGGGGGAATGCATTTTCTTCCTTCGCCAAAATCCATAGGAAGGAATCAATTATTGATAGTAAGGAATATAAACTAAAAATAAAATTCAAAAAACGTCCGCGGAATTTCCGAAGCACATGCAGAGACGGATTTACAATTTTGCCGCCTAATCTTACCAAACGTAACTAGAGGTATAACAAATTTTGTAGCCTTTATCAAACTTCTCAGTCTAACCCCCTGGCAATGGCGGATTTCCGCACAGGAGCACGAGGCGAGCGCCTGGGGCCTCAATCTGGAGGAAAGTACAAAAAAACATACTCGATCGTTTTAAATTTTCGGGCGTTACTAAATATGTTTTACAATTTCTTACTACAAATAAATATTTTTAAATACAATGTGTGCTTGCTCTGAATTCATAATTTTCGCCGAAGTATAGTGTTTATAAATTTTACTTTTATCGCTCGCATGCTATGTAAGGTATTAGGATGTCTTCGTATAAACGTTTCTGTTAAGTTTGAGTACAGACAACTGTTGTGAACTGAAAGAAAGGTAGCCATAGTTAATTTAAACATAGCCATGTATTTATTACCCCTTCACCCTAGAAACAGGGAGAATGTTTTCTAATTTCATACAATATTTCTTGCGTTTCCTAAAATCTTGCAAGAAGAAAATTGCCGTTTGAAAATCCAACGCGACATTTTAATGCAAAACAAATTTCATGACTGAGGTACATAATGCTATTTGTGACGTACTCATCTCTGAAATATCTAGAGGAAGCGCCATTTACAGTAATGTATTAAAGGACTTTGAATTATTTAATTTTAAAATGCCTGACGCACAATTTAATATGCACAGAAAGCATATCTGTAAAATATCAAAAAGATATTGACATTACGTATTTTAAAGACGAAATTCTTCGTTTCATTGCGTTAATAAAAGGAGAAAATATCACCAATCCTGTTGATATGTACAAATTATTAATTGGGGGTTTGCATCTGCATTGCCGAACCTAGAAACGATTCTAAAAATATTTGACAATACCTATTTGCAACGCCAATGGCGGACGTTTATTTTCCTCTGAATAAAAAAAATGAACTTTGTGTAAATATGGACGAATTATTTCATTGCTACTGAATATTTCGTTTTTCTGGTCAGTACATTAAGTATAAGAAAAATTAAAATCTTGCAGGTAAATTCCAACCCCTACAACCCCGAACAAATATTCTAGCGGACACCCTGGCTTCTACTGTATTTACAAGTAAAATGTTGATCGAGTGCCTACTTCAAACATATTAAAAAAATATGTACATAGCAGGTCACCAGTTAAGCGAAGTTTGGGAGACCGAGGTTCTAACGCGACGAATTGTTACACGACAAATTAGCGCAGAACAATGAATCAGTGAAAAAAATGGCAAATACTAAGCACCTGCTGAAATCAAACTCAAATTATTCACAAGTTAGCCAAATAAGTTACTACCATGGCATCACAAAACATATGAATGCATCCTATCAAAATTCTTAATTTTAGAATTCCACGGAATATATCCCGAATTTTATTTTTAAGTGCTTCATATAAAAACTGACGTAAAATCAAACTTTATGAACAGCTTACGCCATAAAGAAACCAAAAATTTGAACTAGAAGAATAATTATGAACGGACAATTTATTATATTGGGCCTACAGGGAAGTTAGGTGGGATAATGTTATCTCAAGTTTCAACAGGCATGCACGTATTCATTTGAGACATATGTCTGTCCCTCTTTATCATTACGTTTATACACAT
Organism: Dysdera silvatica; assembly: GCA_006491805.2. Taxonomy (NCBI): domain Eukaryota; kingdom Metazoa; phylum Arthropoda; class Arachnida; order Araneae; family Dysderidae; genus Dysdera; species Dysdera silvatica. The sequence goes on along the minus strand of QLNU02003225.1, from coordinate 33,416,763 downwards.
CTGCTCATCTATATTAACTGAAAAAAAGCATCTCATGTTATTAAGGGAGAGGCGATCGTGTAAACATGGCTAAGGATATTCATTTATATTCATTTACGACACTGTATTTTGTACCAATGCCAACAAGGAAGAAATTCTACAGAAGCCAGTCAAAATTTTGTGAAAGTTTTTGGTGGAGCTGCAGTTTTGGACAGAACGTGCAGAAGATGGTTCGAAAAATTTAAAGCAGGTGATTTCGACCTTAATGATAATCCACGCTCCAGGCAGCCACCTTTGATGAATGACGATATTCCCAAGGCAATTATAGAGCAAGATTCTTTTTTGACAACATCGAAAATTGTGGAAAAGCTCAACAAACCATTTCAGTATAACCATTCAGACCATATCAGTATACTAGGATTGGTCTATAAATATTCCAGATGGGTGCCTCATGAGGTAAGTGAGAAAAATTTACATGATCGAGTCGCCATATGCACATCTCTGCCTGCTCGGAACAAAAACAAACCCTTCTTGGACCAGATGATAACTGGTGATGAAAAGTGGATTACCTACGTAAACTTCATTAGGAAAAGGGCATATTGTGATCCGGACAATCTGTCCCCCCCCCCACCTCTAAACCGAGTTTGACCCAGAATAAGAGAATGCTGTATGAGGGGGACGTCCAAGGGCCAACACATTACAAGCTTTTGAACCCTAACAAAAAGCTCAATTCAGAGAGACACTGTCAGCAAATGGATGATTTAAACAAAGAAGTCAAAGAAAAGAGGCCGGCGATATTCAATAAGAAGCACATCATACTGCACCATGATAATGCTAGACCACATGCTGCTTTGGTGACTCGTCAGAAACTTACAGAGCTAGGCTGGGAAATTCTGTCGCATTAATCACACTCTCCCCAGACCTAGCACCTTCCGATTATCACTTGTTTCTCTCCATGTAAATTTCTTCGAAGAGGAAGAAATTCAAAACTGAAGCAGATGCCTGCTAAGCACTACTTGAGTTCTTCACCTCTAAGGTAGTGTTTCATCTAAAGCGAAATAGAAGGGCGCAATGCCCTGCTGAACCTATTAAGTGCCATGCCCTTCAACTTGTTCACCCTTGTGCCCATATGTCCCACCCAACCCTCGGAAAATAACGCACCATCCTTCCCCGATGATGATTCAAATTCCCACGTTAGAATCCAAAACGCGTGATGAAATTTGTTGATTTATAAAAATTTTGTACTTCATTATTTCATTTCTGTAATAACACTGATGGTTTTGGCAAAATGAAATTGCTGGCGAATATTTGTAAACAAATCACTGTTGCCAGGTTTGCAGACTTTCAACCACGGACTACTGCGATAAACGTTAGCGGTTCCACCTATTTTTGAGATCAAATTTTTGTTAAAATCAATTTGTTTGTCTTTAAGCTTTAAACTAAGCATGTTTTACATCCCTATTTTATGAAGCTTACTTGTCATACAGTATAGGATATTTGAATAAATGAAATATTATAGGATATTGTTTAACTAACTTGTAGTTATATTAATTTAATTATTATTTTGTATGAAGTTGGGATTTTTTAATCTTGCCATCTGGCAACATTGACATTAGATTGCAATAATCACGCACACCTTCCGCTCGCCTTTCACATATACTTAACTCGGAACTAAAAAAAAAACTTCAAATTACCTGCAAACGAAAACTAAAAAATTTAAAGAAAGAAACAATAGGAAATAAATAAATTAAGACGTTCAAAAGAATTAGCAGCAGTAAAGCTGATGTAACTGAATATTCATCATAAGTATCTGGGTATTGAGAGTGCCAAAAAATGGCCTTTTGCCATGCACCCTGCCCTAATTTTTTTCTAGATGAAACACTATCTGAGGACAAGACATTTTTCAAAAATGGTATTTACAGATTACCATCATGCAGACAAGAGGTCATAAGTAACTATGGAAATTATAACAGTTATTTCGACACTGGTGTAAGGTTTAAAAACATGACATTTGTCAACGGCCTTTATCAAGTGAAGGCAAAAGGCCTTCACTTGACAAAAGAAGCAGGTGGCTCCCAAAATATCGTGTTCTTAAACCTTACGCCAGTGGCGAAATAACTTATGGAATCTCCTGGTGAAACTATTTTTTCTTTATGGAAATTATATTGTACAATAAATGTTATTGAAGGTATGAAAAATTCATTATTTTCTTTTGCTTCCCAAATGGACATAACAATTGGAGCCTGGATTATATGCAAACATATTTGTATATGAAAGTGCATATTTTAGTTATTTTTAGCTTTAGTGCATGTAAATGCATAAAGAGTAAATTATCAGAATGCATATTTCAAGGGCTTCAATAACTACCTTTTTTTGTTAAATTTTCAGACAAAGTTAAACTCTTACTCCCATATAAGTAAAAAAGACAAGGGACTTGTACGTGTTTAAGTATGTCCTGAAGCATTAAAAAAACTTAGCCATGTTCATAGCTGAATTAGGCACCATCCTTAACAGAGACGAAAATATTGAGTTCTATTGTGTAAGACATGTAGTTAACCTAAGGTCAAATTAACACTTACATACATAGGCATAGCCAGGGGGTCATTTTGAGGGTTTGTGATCCCCTATCGCAATGAAATTTTGTATATTTAACATAGGAATTGCAACTCTAACCCCTACCATTGTGCCTATAACTTCCCCTTATGAACTTTCTGCCTACACCTATGCTTATATAAGGTAAAATTTCGCACCATTATCTCTACCAGTAATGGACATTGATCTTAGTCTATTGTGGATATGCTATACATTATAAACTACCTGCACAATTTTATAAATACTATTCAATAACCTCAAAAAAGGACTTTTTGGCACAAAATGCTATTAAATAGCAGAAAAAAAAACTTGGTTGTTCAAAATATTGATGCAAAAATTGCAATATGATGCAATAAAAATTATAGTGTATAAAACAATGCTGTGTATTGAATATTTCTACTCCGCTAATTAGTAATAAAACCAAACATTTGTTTCAAGACAAGATGCTTTCCAAAACTAACGAAAAAAATACAGGCGCATATTTTTCATTTTAAGTGCAGGCTTTATTTTTTGAGTGCATATAAATGCATATCTTAGGGTATTTTTTATCACGTATTTTGATGTATTTTAGTGCATATAATCCAGGCTCTAATTATAATAAAGATTAAGTTAAGGCTTAATTTTAGTCTTCCCATTACGTCCACAAATTGAATTTCTACAAAAGCCTAAGGGACAGCTTATATCCTCAACCTCTTAAAACAAGGTGGGGAAAGTGATTAAATAGAATCTAATGGAATAATTTTCTACCGGTGAAACAAAAAAAAAAGTTTAGAAAAAATCAAATTAAAATTCCCATATGCAGGCAACACCATTGAAAAGCTTGTCCAAAACCTTACAAAGTTACCTATTACTAATTAAAATACCACATCTGTCCTTGAAAAAATGCAAATTACATTTAATATCAATTTTAATTAATAATTTGCAGAAATTCCTTCTAACGAAATCCTTGAAAACATAAAACTACCCATTTTTCTGTACGATATTACCCTTCTCAGGGCTAATGGTCTAAATATTAGTCAACATAAAGCCACCAGGGTAAAATTTACAATTTTTCATGGGCAATTCATTATAATAAATAATTTTGCCACATATACTTTAGCTCAGAACAAAGGTTAGTTTGGTTGGTTTTTTTGTTAGGTATAGCAGAAAAATTTTAGTATACTCGTTTCTCATAAACCCAGTTGAACTTCACACCTTACAAGGGAAGCCTCTTTGCTGTTTAATTTTTGCCCTGAGATAAGGCCTATGGGAATTGATAGTGTTAGATGCCTTTATCTAGAATACAGAATCATTTTTCTTGTACAGTTATGACAATTTTTTATTAACATTTAAAGTCCAAAAGTGACACTTTTTACCCAAGGTTTGATATTTTTTAATCGAACAGCATGTGAGCAAAAACAGTTTTGAAATCTAAGATTATGCAGGATTATCAAATTTAATGGATAAAAAGTCCGGTAATTCAAAACATGTAAAAAAATTAATATGAAAAATAAAATCTTATAGATATTTGATGAATTTGGCTTCAATTTTGAAGAGTTTGCCAGATTGGTTTGAAGTAGTTATTTCATTATTGCAGCCCATATCAAGTTTTTGTATTTTTCAAAATATCTCATGAGGAAAAGAAACATGAATATGTAAGCATGCATATATGAGTTGCAATACATGAGATGTATGAATATATGTAAATGAGGTGTATGAGTATCCATATGAGATGTGTGAATATGAGTTACAATAAAAATGTGTGAACAATTACTATATTCATCCAAACTGGATGTGGTCATTGCGTCTATATCACATGCTGCTGCAACCACGAAATTTAAAAAATCATGTACAAAACTCAATAATAGATTTAAAAATGCATTTACTGTAATTCAAAAAACATTTAAAAAATTGCATGAAATTTATTTCATTTCATGAAGTCATGTAATCATAATCTATATTACTGAATTATGTTCTTAATCTAAAAATGAAAAAAATTAAACTGTGTACTTTTCAGGAATTTGTGAAAATGATACAGTAAGTGAAACAAAGCAATTCGTCACAGCATGTTACCAAAACCTGCTTAATTGTAATTTTATACATGCAAGTATTTTTAAAGCCAAACGAATGTCTTATTATAAAATTTAAATAGAATATACGAAAAACTTCATGAACAAGCTTTCATCCACAGTAAATAGCTGACAACCCTCATTTTTATGGAGTAGCTTTCCCCAACCAAAAATAGCTGTCAACACTTGTCAATATTTCACCAGCTTATTTTCGCTTTATTTACACCTTCCTCATCTTTCCATGTTTGGAAATACTGTCAAAATTTATTTCTGCAATGGTACAATAGACGTAGCCAGGGGGTGGTTTTGGGGGTTGTAACCCCCCATTGCAATGAAATTTTGTATATTTAACATAGAAATAAGGGTTATAGCTCTGTAACCTCCCCCACTGAGCCTGTAATACCCTCTTATGAACTTTCTGCCTATGCATGGTATGGATCTGGGACAGCAGCGCAAAGAAAGTTAACTTTTTTTTTCCACTAGTACGGCACATAGGTTTATGAAAGCACTACTAGATTATTTGTTTACTAAATTCTATTCAATTGGTTACATCGACAAAGAAAGCGAAGTAGTAAAATAGGCCAAGGGGAAGACTGGACACCCCCTTGTTGCAAAATTAAACTATGTTTAAAAAAAACTCTAGGTTTCAGACTTTGAAAAAAAATTATGGCATCTGAATTGGAGAAGCAGAAACATGAACTGATGAAGTATTTTACCTAAAAATGAATTTGTTTTCTTCAAATATGCTCCAATAACATATGTAAGTTTCATTCTGCGAATCGTTGTACCAAAGTACTACTGCAAACAGTTACATTACTTAGTATGCAAGTATTATGAAGAGCTTTTCAAGGTATAAGAATTTGCTTTCAGAAAATATAGTTTTAACAATGTTAAACATACGCATAATTATTCAGTTCAATTTTGATGTTCTTGCAAGAGAGTAAGTTACACATCATTAAAATTCATTTATAACAAGTATTTACTTTTTTTCCTTCCTTCTGATGTATCATGGAGAAAGAATGAAAATTCTAGTCTATAAATTGTCTAAAGTTGAAATTATTTAATTTACAACTTCGGGAAAATATTACAAATTTTGGTGAGGGGTTTAATCTTAAGGACATTTTTAACTTTTTAGGGCATTTTCCCCATCTTTTTAAGCACAAGTTTTAGGAATTTTTTAGGCCATCAAGATCCAGGCTCTAATCATGAGCATAAAAATGCAAAAGTAACGGGGTAAAGAATGTAACTATACACGAGATTGAATTGTGACAAAAGTAAACGATATAGCAAATAGATTTTATTTAAAAAATAAATACTGACATTGCAGAACATAAAACAAAGCATATTAAGTCTGCTTTATAAAAAAAAAAATCCTAGGACTTCATTTTCACATCGTTGCTTTTAATCAAAAACAAAAAAACTCAATGTCTCAGTATTATGTCTACGTAACCAAAAGGTATAACACAAATGGGTAGTTCATTTGCGGCTGGAAATAAAACAAATGTACAAAACGACAAATCATGATGTTATTGAATCACTAAAAACCTTGTCTTATTTAAAAATAAAACCAGAAACGAATTACAAAGTCTTTCGGTCATAATTTTGCTGCGACGAAAAAAACAAAGCCTTGAGAAACATGAAAATGGCACTAAGAACTGAAAAGGGATGCACGAGTACAACATCAGAGTATGACAATACCACAGAAGAGATGCCTAAGAATGTTGTCACAAACCAATACACTGCAATTCTCGAAAAATTTTAGAAGAGAGAAGCAGTGTGACGAACCATGCAGTTTTACAGTATTTATATTCAAAAACATGGCTGATAAAGATACAATTACAATTTTGTTTTATCATTCAAAACAAGGTGCTCTTTTACAACACTGTATGGGCTTCCGCTTTGGAGTTTGCCAAATGACTTACCTTTCTTTCCTCAAACAGCAGATAAAAGTAAACTAACTCAAAAACAAATGTTATGTTTTAATAAGTATTTTAAACTGGTGGCTAATTTTCTCCTGTTATTACAGTGGTGGAATTGCGATGGGCATATGCATTCATTATGACGTTGAGTTCAGAAAAGTCATACGAAGTTGAATTTAGAGAAACGATATTGACTTAAATTATACCAAAAAAAAAAAAATTTAATTTAAATTAATGAAAAACGAACTTTAAATTAGAAAAAGTATTCAAATTAAGGGGATAAAAGGCCTTGCTAGCGCTTACCTGTTATTCTTTTAATTAGAAATAAAAAAATTTTAATGAGATTTTTAACTTATATTTAAATTAGAACAAAAAAAAAAGTTGAATTTAAATTAGAAAATAGTATTAAAGTAAGAAAAACTGGAATTATGGAACATGAAAAGAAAAAACGATAGTGGTACCACCACGTCACGCTTATCGGCGAAATTGGGAATTACAAAAGGTTGCCATAAAGGGCAATAAAGAGGCAAAGATGTGGGTTACCATATTGTTTTGGTGCCCGTACCGGATTGTAAAAGCACTCAAAACAAATACTGGCCAAATATTGTGTAAGTGAATACAGATAATCTGAATTTTATTAAATTTTTTAATTCATGCTTATGCAACGTATTGAGCCAGGTATAAAAACCATCCACAAGGTTTTGAGACGTTCAAATAATCAAGACAATTGAATAAAACACCTTGCAATCACTACTTTGTTTTTTAAACCAAAACAAGTCAAAGTACAAATTTGTATTCTGACTTGTTATTGGACATTTATGTCCAATGTTAGAAAATAACGTTGATATTTAAGTTAAAAATTTGCATCACAGACAATATGCTACTATTAGATAAATTACTGTCAAAAAGAACACAAGGTATAGAGAAATTCTTTTCCTTGCGGGTAATGTATCATCAATGTATACCCTCACCAATACTTTGTAAAAATGCTGAAAAAAGTACCTTAGGCTATTTGAAAAGACTAATTTTAGATTTAGAATTGATACAGAAATTACTACCAACAAAATTTGTGATCACTAATTTGTAGAGCTTGTAATAAATGTATCTTCCCTCACTTACCCTACTGGCATGCCCGTATCCAGAGGGGATGTTAGGAACTGGTTTCCCCATTGAAACTAAGTTTTTATGGGGATTGGCTATGGCCTTGCATGCTGCGATTGTATCCACACATGCTGTAAAATTTTTTTAACCCCCTCCCCAAAAATTAAATCCTGGCTACAGCCTTGGCTGCTGGATTGAGTCCAACATGCCAAAATCCTTACTAAGGGTTAGAGTATTCTTTTTTATTAGCATTTTACAACACAAAGATCAGTAAGATTATGTTGTGCAAGGGGTCTAGAGTTTTGCAAGGAATCCAAACCAACAAGTTAGGGAACCGAACTCTGGACCCATTAAGAAAACATCAAGCATTTACTACAGGGTTCGAAATTAGCGGGTGCATTGTGCACATGAAATTTTATCCATGCATGTAAATTTTTAATTTGGGTGCATGCAGTGCACCTAACTATTCCAAACTATGGCTACTTACGTTTATTTTTCAAGAACAGTGACCTACGGAATAATTTTATATAATTTTCTCAATGTATCTGCATTTGCTTTGAATTTTTTTTTATTACAAATGAATGTTCAATTATTTTGAAAAGTTGCATTTTGTTGTAGCTTACATGCTTAAATATAGTTGCTACACTTACATTTTACCCGTTTTTAATGTTGAGGTTTACTTTCTATTCTGTTAGTTACTTGTACACTTAACTAGTATTTTATGCACGTAAGTCGTAAGACTTGGGTGCATTTGTGCACCTGATTTAAAAAGTTAATTTCAACCTCTGACATAAAATAATTTGTGAAATTTGGGTATAATTTTCTCTTGACTAAGCAATCATTGAATTTAACAAAAGCCAAATAAAGTAGGGTTTGTAGGTGGGGTTCCACACTAATGACTTCCGAAGTATGCCAAGTACGGAAAGTAAAAATATAAAATGGCGAATTAAGAGTAATTTCTTATAACACCATTAGTAGTTATGAAAGCTTAATAAAGATATGCAGTAGCAAATTTCTAAGTAGGTGCACAAGGTACATAGGCCTACATGCCTTGGAGTGGTAGTTAATGAGTTGAACCGAAGAACCCAGAAATAATTACTATACAAAATTAGTCAAAATATTCATTTCAATAACTATGTGAAAAATCACCATCACATATAAAAAGTGGATAATGTTTTCCTTCGAAAGTATTAATTTCTTTGAAAGAGGATGGATATACAGCTTGTAGTTACAGGCAGAATATTCTAAATACATCACCCAAAGGTCATCTGAACAGCAAAAAGGTGTAACCAAAGGCCTATTGTGATATTAAACTATAGCAAGCAGCAAAATGTCTAATACTAATTGTATTAAACACTGGCCCTTTGTAAGTTCACCGGTAGCAATTATGCCTTAATAAATTAGGGAATGCCCTTTTAATTTATTGTTTAAAATACAGTAAAGCTCCCCCTATGATATTAGCAATTTTAAAATTAGTAAATTCCAATACGCTTATTTTAATAAATTCGTTCTAAAAAACAGCCTTAATATAGAGGATAAGTACACAAATTACAGCACTTTTCTAGTACTTAAGCTACTGCAGATTAAAAATTTCTCAAACCCAAGATTTTGTCCAACACGAAAAGAAATTTTAAAAAAAAATCGCATTTTAATTTAAAAACATGTTTTGAAAGTTTAAGACATTTGGAAATTTAGCTTGCAATTAAGTGTATTTTATTCTAAAGGCAGAATCAAGGTCATGTCACAAATTTGTATGAAAAAAAAAAAATGCTATGGGGCAAATTAAATTAGAGGAGTAATTTCATTTTATCTAATTCGCCACTTTTTGAACACATTCAATGAAAGTTAAGAGGTTTAATGTTTTAATGAATAAACAGCTATCAAAATATAGATCGGGAGATATAGGTCAGATATTCAATAATTCATAAAAAGTCAAACTCGAAATCGATAAATAAGAAATAAAACGATAAATGGTGGGTTATAATTATTACTTATTGGGATTGACTGAGCAAAATTAAATGAAAATAAAAGATTAAGATGAAATTCCAAGGGGCGTTTCACTCTTACGTGTACATATATTAAAGTTCTAATCAAGGGCTACAATAATTTTAGTTTTTTAAAACTTAACCATTTGAATCACGCTACAAATAAAAGGAAATCGACAATTCAAAAATAAATGATTTTAAGAAAATTTTCAAAAAATCCGATTCGAATCGTGGCATTTAATAGAGCTTTGACCGGCCTTGATGCAATTGACCACTATTGAATGTATAAGGCCTAAAATCATTGCAATAGTATTATAATGGTACCTGTAGGTGTTCCTGAAAATGAATCGGTAGGGGAGGCGTCGTCATGATGAACGCAAGACGTTCGATGGAAAACTGAAAATAGTTAGCAGGTGGTGAAAATTTTCTTGCTGTATATAACCACTACCAGGACCCGATGACAGAAAACCACCTACATCCACTATCACTCAAACAAAATGGCGGTCGAAACCGGCAGATTCTACTCCGTAAAAAATAGTGCATCGGACGTATTTCCACAATTATTTTGGCACTTCTGAAAAATGGCTCTAATCATGTTGATTTGTTTTTCACTTTTAATACAATATTCTCGTGCGGCTTATTGTCGTGGTAAAAGCTTTAAGAATTAATAAAGTTACACTCGGTCGCGGAAGAATACTTTAGCAAAACGTCGTATGAAAGAGTGAATGGTGTGTAAGATTGCCACCCACTATTCTGATTCCCTTTAATTTTTCCACCTTCCCCTCCCCACTAATATGAAATTTTAATTCTTAATGACTCAGACTTCGTTTTATTCGATAAATAATTGGGAAACGGATGAAGAAAATTTTTAATGTAACTTTTTTAACAGCTTTTCGAAATAAATGAGTTTTGGGAAGCGATATTTCAAGTTTTCTTTCTGCCTAAATGAAAACGGAAGGGAACTAGGGACGTCTGAACGCATTTGGCGACCCTGTGCTTGATTATTTTTGGGGCCCCTTTAACGATTACTTCAAAATCTACAGTTTTTCCATTAAAGAAACATAATGTATAATAAGCAAACTTCGCCTATTTAGATCTCTTTTTTGGAGTCGGAGGCGTGAGCCCGTGCCCAGTTGGCACACTCGTGAAGATGGCACTGAACGAAATAGTGCCAACCGGAGGTCCACGAAGACACAGTCCAGTAAATTGAGCCTTTTTAATAGTTAAACTAAAAATCCCTCCTATTTTAAGACTCTTGGGTGTCCCTCAGGGGACATGGAAATAATGTGCTTGACATCTAGAAAGGGACGTTAACTTTCCGCCCTAATATTCAATTATTTTCCTCACGTCTTCGTATAAATAGTTCAAATCCGTGCAGAATATAACTTTATTCATGCAGTGCTAGCTTTAGTTACATTTGTAATGGACAGTAGTCTAAACCTCAAAATAACAGTTTGCTTTCCGATGAAAAAGATCGTGGCTGTGACAGCATGCACAGTCGAGGGATTGACGTGAATACGTTCTTCATCCAAAATCATTGTGGAAGCGGTATTCAATGAAATTCAAAAGTGGATTGATGCATTTATAGTTACACACAAACTATGGTTGACCACGCCGCCGACGCTCACATTTTTGCGTGCCCTGCGCCTGCTGACCCGCTGGAGTAGCCTGGAGGGTGCCAACAGAGCGAAAGGCCCGGGCGCAAAATTCTTAGAGGGCGCAAAATATCAGTATTGGACTGGTGAAAGGGGAGTCCTAACTGATTTTAGCCGGCGCAATACTTAACTTGCCTCGGGCGATATCAACCCATGCTGCGCCGCTGTGCTGATCGTTTCAGCTACTGATATTAATATGTCCCTGGATAGCTTCTGAGACGCTCTTTCCGATGCTATGCGTTTTCTATATCTTATGTTGCCATTTTCGCGAGTTTCGGCCGGCCGTGCGAAAAAAACCCGTTAAAAATAACGGAACTGACGTCACAAATGGGCTAGTTCATTACAACGGAAGGGAGGACGTCAACTCCTTTCCTCCTGAATTGATTTTGGCGCGAACAACCGTTCGCTGAAAACTAGTTTTCGAATTTTAATCTTACCCCCCATTATAATGAACTAGCTCGTTTGTGACGTCAGCTACCTTAATTTATAACGGTATCATTGGTCAACTTTTCGCGAATGAACTATATGTGTCAATCACAAGGGAATCCTAAAATAAGCAGCACCGAAACATTCCGTCTTTTGTGGTATTGTTGGGAGGGGATTTGAGGGGCTTTAAAAAAGGCAGTGCCGGAACAGTGTTTGGGTTCCACTACACCCCTTGTATCAATCACAGCCCAGCGTGATCCATAATTATCAAAACAATTATTGGCGGTCCCGTATCCCTTTTCTGCCTTTTATTTATTGATTTGTAATGTTTACAGCATACACTAGGGGTGGGCAAATGCGGTTCTTCATTGAGTTAAGTGCGGCTCTCGTCGAAAATTTGATTTTTTTTTTTCCCAGAAATTTTTTTTTTTTACGAATCTTGTTAAATTGACTAAGAAAGTGAATCGGTTAATGAAGAGTAGAAGTTGTACGTAATCGCTTCAAAAGTAGACCTTCGGTTGCATCGATAGGTCCATCTAGGAGTTATTATAAAAATTTTAAATAATTACTTTGTATTTTCTTTCTCTTAATTATATTTTCTTACATGTATATTTTATACAGCACTTAAGACTTTGGTACAATATGTAACCATATTAATTAAATTTGTGTATTTAATACTATGTAACCATGGTGTTGCTCTTTATAATATAGGATAAATAGAAATGTGGCTCATTGAACTCATTGTTTGTCACTGAAGAAAGTATTTATATCATTAATAAAATAAATAGCTTTGATGTTCTTTCTTTGATTGATTCTGGTATTCTTAGTTCAATCGTTAGCCTTTGCTCAGGATAATATTTGAAGGCAGAGCCGTGCTTAGTGGGGTGCAAGCTGGGCGACCGCCCATGGCCGCCAAAAAAATGTAGCGCAAGTACCAAGAAAATCAGTTTTGTTTTGTCAAGGCGTTTTTCAGGACCGCTAAAATCTGATTTGCCCAGGACAGCTAACACACAGCCCAGCCCTGTTTGAAGGAATCGGAAGCAAGGGGATTCAAGCTACAAAAGTTTTTGTAGATTGTTTTTGGGTTACTTATGTTTAAACTTGATAAATAGCTACCCATGCTTCTATAAGAGTAGAGTTGCAAGTGTCTATATTACCCGAGCCCACCATCCTCACCAATAATTTAAAATAAATTGTAATTTTGTGTGTATTGCTATGTATAAATGTACATAATATGTGCTTGGGACTCCACCCAATAATTTCGAAACTCCGCATTGCTTTATACTTCTATCACATAACTTAGATAACGTTTTAATATAGATGTTAAATTACTGGTACACAAAAGAACGATTTTCCGCCTCCTGATGGGATCCGAACCCACAACCTCTTGATCGCCGGTCAAGTGTTCTGCCAATTAAGCTACATATTGTGTACATCACTACATGATGCCACATTGTCGGATAATGTGAAAAATTTATAATTGAATAACGTTTTCAAATGCTAACTGCATTGCTAGTTCTGCCCAAAATAACCCCATAATTTTGTAAACTACACTAATTTTCAACTTTTTCTTAGAAAAAACGTTATAACTTGGACCCCTTCACCCAAGTCTAATTCATTTGTTTTAATTTCTTATGAAGAATAAATAGTAGTAAAATAGTAATAAGAATAAAATAGTAGAGTAAATCGATTTACTGATATAATAGAAAAATAATTACACAAAAAATGTTGGTGTAGTTATTTTGAGAATAATGGTGTCAACAACTGTTTTGACAGAACGTGATATTTTCATCAAACCATAGCGACGTTTCTCAGAGTTCATCATTTTCTAATAAAGATCGCGCCCTGCTATCGAATCCGACGTTAATACGACGACGTTATTCTCAATGCATGTTTGTTTTGTATCCCAATTAACAAACAGTTATGGAATCTCCTGGTGAAACTCTGTATTGTACCCCAATTGTAAATTTTTATTTGTACATGGACTTATGTCCGTACAGCCCAGCTGCATTGGAAAAAAAAAACACGAAAAAACTCAAACTTTTATTAAAATTTATGTATAATAATAAATAGCAATAAATAATATTACAAATAAATTGGGATTGAAAAGTCTAGGTACAATCCTTCTGTGAAAAAAAAAAGGTAGGGACAGAGAAATCTCTACTTACCCATTAGACAAAGAAGGAAAAACATCATAAAATAAAAAAGGCAGCCCGAGCATTCAGGCATTCAGGCCGGTTTGGAACCAATGGATGCTAGGTTTTCATCCTAAAAATACCGCTTTCATCTCTAAGCCACTCAATACAGCTAGCAATGTTTGAAACTTTATGGATATTCAGTTTACATTATTCTTTGGCGCAGTATAGCCCAGATGCTCTTGCGCCATAAAACACCCAAACAAACAAACAAGTACATTCCATTCCTACTTCAATACTTTTTAATAAAATATAAAAATACATCTACTGATGAAATGCGAATTTTGGAATTTTAGGAATTTTTTCGATTTGTTTTAACTCAGTAACTTTAAAGAAAACAGTTACGAATATATCAACCCTTTGAACTCCAGGCTATTTAGCCAAAGGAATTCAAAGCCATATATTGAATGTCGCTCCAGCGGAGCCAGTGGAGTGCAAAGGTTGAAGATGCATCTCCGTCATCAGATGATGAATAAAACTATCTAAGGATATGAATTTCATTTGTAAAATGTAAGCTGAACTTCAAATACGAATGTCATGCTTATAGTGTCACCTATCGGCAAATGAATAATTACTTTTATACACGTTCACATGATGGGGAATTATAAAGCAAGCAGCGGTACAGCATTAGCGCTGTATGTTCCGTGAATCCCGCTTTTTGAAGTAGAATCAAAGACTCACAGGCGTTTGAAGACTCGTTGTCTCATTCCGTTGGCGTAGGTTGTTCATTTAACTACGTAAGTGAGCACGTTTCGTGTCGACTTTGACTTAAAAGTAAGAACCTTTCCATATTTTATTATTGTATATAAATGTAGATAAACAATATTATAGTGTTAATGTGTTTCTGTAAATCAAAGATTACTGACCACTATTTCATTCCACGTGGTTGTCAACGCAATGAGCAATTTCCGCTGAAATTAACTGTGATTTGATTTTTTTAAAGGAAAATAGCATCTGATTTAGCATTAATAAATTGTTTATAATTTGTTTTGTAGAAGTAGATCGTTTTTTACTGAAATGTATCTTCGATGCAACGGGATTGGGATTTCAGTAATGAGATGCATAGCTTTCGGATCTTGGTTGAAACGAACAGCATTTAGTTCCTTGTGCATTAATATTTGTCAAATCTTACGTGCGATAAGTCTTAAACATTTCTTATAAATATATATACAGGTAATTAAATTTCAGGATATTGCTTTGTTCAGAAAAGTTCCCGTATATCCGGTTTATTTTGCCCTGTGTATAAGCTATTTAAAAATCGGGAGCCAATTAAGATCTCAATTTTGTTGTATTATTTCTTATGTATTTTATATAATGCTCAGACTTCGGGGATGATACACATTTTGCTACCCAAAACTCGCTCTATTCCCTTGAAAACGCTGCAAATTCCGCTAGATTGCCGGATCACGTAAGTGTGTGATCTCACATAGGTGTATACGAAGCTCAAACTGTGAGTGAGCGCGCCATGTTTTTTTTTGGACGCAAGGTGATTTTATGCGAATCGACATTTTTCCTGTATCAGTGAAAGCGTAGGTCCCCCCCGCCAAAAACCCCAGTAAAGCACGGATTAGTACTCTTCCGTCGTCAAAGGCAATGGCAGCTAGTCACTGTGCTAGATTCTGCTAAAATTGTGTTAGATCTAGGGGGAGGTAACGAAGTGTATTAGCACCCAAACTTCAAAGTCACTATCTTCCACATCTTTCAATACACATGGTTAACACCTGTTACTGCTAATGAATTGCTACCTGAGATCAAACCATTTGTTACCGTCCACACTAAGACGATTTAAAATTTACAGAGCAAGAGGTAAAATATTTCCATGTATTTAAAAAAACAAACAAAATGCATATATACACAGAGATTAAGCTTTCATAACATCTTTCTTGTCTGTACATACATTACCTGGAAACTATAGTGCAACTGTTTTAATGACCTTCAAGAGACCACTGAAGTTTTGATGGCTGTAACGTGCCTAACTCATTTGGGAGGGGATTTCAGAATCGGTCATAATAGTCGAGTACATGTAACTGGATTCGACTGTATGTGGTTTTAACATGAAACTATTTTTGCTAAAAGTTGTGTTTTTACAGAATGCGTTACGTGGCCGCTTACCTTTTGGCTTCCTTGGGTGGCAACAAAAATCCATCCACAAGTGACATCGAAAAGATCTTAGGTAGTGTTGGTATTGAAGTTGATGGAGAGCGTGCAAAGAAGGTGATCTCTGAGTTGAAGGGAAAAAATGTCGAAGAAGTCATCGAAAGTGGTATGTTGAATTCTAATTTACATAGTAATTCTTTGTTTAGTATGTTATACAGTAACCTCCTGATACAGGGTTTGTCCCAAAAGTTCCCGGAATGATTTTTTTAAAATCATTTATTCAATATCAGTTTACAATCTTTTCAGAACTTTCCAAAGTATCCTCCCCCTGCTTCGATACACCATTGCCAACACTTCACCCAATCATTGAAGGC